>JAFMOC010000583.1:0-125000 GCA_019802505.1 Corydoras sp. C115 | reverse complement strand
ATACACCCAGGACAGGACGACAATCCATCGCAGGGCAAACACTCACTGAAACACTCACTCAATATGGGGCAATTTGGAGAACTCAATTGACTTGATCCATGTTTTTGGAATGTGGGAGGAAAGCGGAGAACCCGGAGGAAACCCACGCGGACACGGGGAGAACATGGAAACTCCACCCAGATGGGGATTCGAACCGGGAATCCCTAGTGCTGAGAGGAGAACGTGCTAACCATTAAGCCACCGAGCCACCCAAAAAAAAAAAAAAAAAAAAAAAAAAAAAAAAAAAAAATATATATATATATATATATATATATATATATATATATATATATATATATATATATATATATATATATTTATATATTCTCTAAATTGCCCCATGTAAAGTGTGTGTGTGTGAGTGAGTGTGTGCCCAGCGATAGGTTGGCGCCCTGTCCTGGGTGTATCTGCCCAGCAAAACGTTCTCCCCTGGATGGGCATGGGGAACTCCCCCGCGACCCTGATATAGGATAAAGTGGAAGATAATGGATGAATGAATATACATATATATATATATATATATATATATATATATATATATAATATATATATATATATATATATGTTTTATTCTTATTTTATTTTATTTTTTTGTATACCCTCAGTTATGCATCTTAAAAGCCAATAAAATCCTGAATGGCTTGGCTCCAGAATGTTAGCTCTTAAATATAGGCCTCCTGCCGAACTTTATGCCTCTGTAGTTTGTACATTTATAAGCCAGTGTAGTATTAATATGTTTAACCTTCGTTTGTAAAAGTTGGCCCCTGTCAGCCAGACTGAACCTGGAACTAATGATACATCATGTTTTTGAATTGTAATTCTTCAACTAATGTATACTCATACAGTTCAACAGTGTTACATTCCATTAAATACCAACTTCTATCCTGTTATGTAAGCTGTGTTTAACCGAGTGTAAGGTTTGGGGAGGAGAGGACAGTGTTTCTCGAGTATTTCTTACAGATGACATTTAAACACCATGACATGCATCTGCTGCCTGGTGTATCCACGTCATCCTGTTGCTGCTAGGTCGTCTAACATATCGCTATCCAGACCCCAGACCCCTGTTGCCTTCATCAACGTGACTCCAACTCTCTTGTCCAATGGGTTTTCTTGCTTGCGTGCCCTCCCAATCAAAAAATCTCCATCTTCCAACACCCACCCAACGTTTTCTGTTGTCTTCCTTTACATTACTGCTGAAAGATACACGGGCCTGGGCTGGGCATTGCTTTTGGAGAACATTCTCCCGACGTTGGGCGCATGCATCCTGATCGTCTCCTGGGTTTCCGCACACAAAATGAGACAGAGTTGGGCAATCTAGCACTGGGCAAAATCTTTTTTTTTTTTTACATGAACATGAATCCATGTTTTTCAACTGTGGGAGGAAACTGGACGACCCAGAGAAAACACACATGGTACTTACACCCAGATCAGGATTCGAACCTAGAGCATACAGTATCCATCCAACCATTATCTTACGCTTTATACTAGAGTCGCAGGGGGTTTCCTATGCCCATCTAATATTTCGGGCAGATACACCCAGGACAGGGCGCCAACCAATTGCTGGGCACACACTCACTCGTAAAGACATATGGGGCAAATATGGGGCAATTTGGAGAAACCCACGCGGACACGGGGAGAAGATGGAAACTCTACCCAGATTGGGATTCGAATCGGGAATCCCTAGCACTGAGAGGTGAATGTGGTAACTAGGGGTGTCTTCAACTAAGGATTTTCATAGTCGAATCTGATTCGTCAGATTTTCCCTATAGTCGACTGATAGTCGAATCAGTTACAATTTCACCACAAGATGGCGCTATAAGCGTGGTTTTTAAAATATATATATATTTTTTATATTTTAATTGTTTTTCTAACAAAAGAAAACCTTTTTTTTGTTTGTTTTTCTTTTTTTTTCTAGAAATTAGGATGATTTTATTTGACAAAAGGCTATATATATATAACGAAAACAAAGACATTTCATGTAAAAACTAATGCTTAGCAGCAGCCATGGGCGCCCCCATGTGGTCAAAATGGTACATTCGACTATGAGGTTCATAGTCGACTACGGTTCTCCGAATCGAATCGTCGAATCAGCGAATATTGCAGCTCACCCCTAGTGGTAACCACTATATATATATATATATATATATATATATATATATATATATATATATATATATATATATATATATATATATATATATATATATATATATAGGGTGGCACAGTGGCTTGTTCGCCTCTCAGTGCTAAGGCTAGTATATATATATATATATATATATATATATATATATATATATATATATATATATATATATATATATATATATATATATATATATATATTGTTGATGCTGATTGATGCTATATATAGTATACTCCCCATCCCTACCTGTCGCTCATCTGAAGGCCTAAAGTTCAACTTCTAGCTATAAACCTATAGAGTTCAATTCCTCTCTCTTGACTCATCTGTGATTGATCATGACAGGTACCTCCCTCACCTCTGCGATTCTGTTACACAAAGACAACCCACCTCCACCACACGCTACACCTTTAATGAAAAAGCTGTTACTTGTTTGCAGTGTGTGTTGCATGAGTACCAAGTGTGCTTTATATTTTTAACCTTATTACAGTCTTTATTGTTGTGAAGGGAGTTGGAGCGACTGTCTATGAACTCCTTAATTTATCTATTTGCTGTTCAGTGTCACGGCGAGGAGGATGGGGTTCCTATTTCAAAACAAGTTTGCTCTCAAGGTCACGTCCTCCGGATAAGGAACTTTTCTGCCACTGTTGCTGTTGCGAGCCCGCGAGGGAAATTTAAAAAAGAACTTATTTAAATAAAATTGACTTCAATTTCTTGGATTACAATTCATTCATCCACTATCTTCCGCTTTATCCTCTATCAGGGTCGTGGGGGGGGTTCCCCATGCCCATCCAGGGGAGAACGTCTCGGGCGCTGGGAAGATACACTCAGGACAGGACACCAATCTATCACTGGGCACACACTCACTCGCACAGACACACTCTATAGGGGGCAATTTGGAGAACTCAATTGAATTGTTCCATGTTTTTGGACTGTGGGAGGAAAGCGGAGAACCCGGAGGAAACCCACGTGGACACGGGGAGAACATGGAAACTCCACCCAGATGGGGATTCGAACCAGGAATCCATAGTGCTGAGAGGAGAACATGCTAACCACTAAGCTACCGTGCCGCCCTATTTGGATTACAATATCAAATACATTATGTAACTATAATTTTTTGTTTTATTCATTTATTCATTCATTATCATCCACTTAATACTCTATTAGGGTTGTGGAGGGTTCCCCATGCCCATCCAGTGGAGAACGTTTCGGTCGCTGGGTAGCACCCAGGACAGGACGCCATTTATATCGCTGAGCACACTCACTCAAACAGACACACACACAAACACACACTATATGGGGCAATTTAGAGCATTCAGTTCACCTTGAATCCATGTTTTTGGAGTGTGGGAGGAAACCGGAGAACCCAGAGGAAACCCACACAGACACGGGGAGAGCATGGAAACTCCACCCAGCGCCCAGAGGCGAACATTTCGAAAATGGATTGCTGAGTAACAGGATTCAGGTTTCTCGACCAATCAAAAAATGCCAAATAACAGAAAATAATAAAGTGGGCGTGGCAAATATTTTGAACAAATGACCGGAAGGAGGTGTTATTAGGCACTACGTGTAGCGGAGTACAGTTACACCTTTTTCCTGTGATTTATCAACAATAACCCACAACCTCGAGGGGTGGCACGGTGGCTTAGTGGTTAACAAATTTGTCTCTCAGCGCTAGGGATTCCTGGTTCGTTCCCCAATCTAAGTGGAGTTTCCATGTTCTCCCCGTGTCCCTGTGTGGGTTTCCTCTGGGTTCTCTGGTTTCCTCCCACAGTCCAAAAACATCTTATTATTATAAACATCGTTATTAAAAGCAAAAACATTAATAAGTTGGTCTTCCGCAATGTAATCTAGTTCGGTTTTTAATGTGAACACTAGTTGCTGAGTAACAGGGTTTCTCTAACAATCAAATACTGCCGTCTAATGGCTAAATTACAGAACAAAATTTATAAAATACAAGGAAAATGATGTATATTACGCATTGATAATAATGTGAAGAGCTCAGAGGTGTGTGTTATTGTCAATAATGTCACGGCTGGTCAAACAGCTCATCCAATCAAATATAAGGACTGGAGCTACCCATTTTATAAGTTCTTATAGCACTGAACTATACAGTTGGGTTCCACAGAAACTTCTGTGATATTTGTTCAAAAATATTTGAACATGTCTTCGGTTTCTCAGAAAACAGCCGGTTTCTCGGCAATTTAAGATGTTTAGTTGTGACTATGTTGCTTACTTTGGGTTCCTATGCGAAGAGTTAGACGTAAAGAAAATACAGCTTTATACAGCTTTAAATATAGTACATATCTTATGTTTAAATGTGTTTCTGTGTGTGTTTGTGCATTAATCTGTGTATGTAAGTGTGTGTATGTAAGTGTGTGTGTATGTGTGTGTGTGTGTGTGTGTCTGTGTGTGTGTGTACATGGTGCCCCTGAGAGAGTGCATGTTTGCTTGCCCCTGGGTGGTCCTTCCTCACGGCTGGCTGACTGCTGATCCTCTCCGTCATAAATCAGAGTTCTGTGCTAAGACCAGCAGCGTGTGACCACTGGCACAAGATCAGGGTCTAAGGATGCCCCTCAGCACTAACCCCGAGGGCAGTTTCCAGTCTCCAAGCTAGTCTTGAAAAAGACTGTATACTGTCACACCAGTATAAAAATATTTTATTACAAAAATATTGGAGTTCCCTAAAAACCTACCGAGCCCCTAAAGGGACATGGAAGGAGGGAAAAAAAAAAAAAAAAAAATCTCGCAATATCTCACAAAATAAATGCAGTATCCGTGAAGCTGTCCAGAATATTAAATTTGGATATATTAATATATAATATATAAAAATATATATGTACATATACATATATACATATATAGATAGATATACACATACATACATACATACATATATACATATATATATACACACACACACACACACACACACACACACACACACACACACACACACACTTTCTTTTATATATATACTTATATATATGCATAACCATTGCAACATCTCACAAAACTAATGTGAGATCTCGCTATATTCATTCATACATTCATTATTTCCCGCTGTATCCTCTATTAGGGTCATGGTGGGGTTCCCCATGCCCATCCAGGGGAGAACGTCTCGGGCGCTGGGCAGATATACCCAGGACAGGGCGCCAATCCATCGCTGGGTACACACTGACACACTCAAACACACTCTATATGGAGCAATTTAGAGAACTCAATTAACTTGATCCATGTTTTTGGACTGTGGGAGGAAAGCGGAGAACCCGGAGGAAACCCACACAGACACGGGGAGAACATGGAAACTCCACCCAGATGGGGATTCGAACCGGGAATCCCTAGTGCTGAGAGGCGAACGTGCTAACCACTAAGCCACCGTGCCGCCCTCGCTATATATATATATATATATATATATATATATATATATATATATATATATATATATATATATATATATATATATATATATATATATATTATATTTATGTGATATCGAAAAAGTTAATGCAAGATCTCGCAGAATATTTATCGCAATAGTTATAATATATATAAAATTTATTTTCCTTTCTTGTCCCTTTAGGGGCTCTGTAAAAAACAACAATTATTTTTGCTTAAAAAGAGCATTAGCTTCAGACTTGTGGTATCTTTGGTTATGACTGAGTTCCCTTTTCTGTTTTGTGTGGGTGTGTGTGTGTGTGTGTGTGTGTGTGTGTGTGTGTGTGTGTGTGTGTGTGTGTGTGTGTGTGTACGTGTACGTGTGCATGCATACACAGAGAGGCTCCTATTTTGTTCTCAATTAAGTCTTGTCTGGTTCCTCATGTATCTCCCATCTTCTATTGCTCCTCCCATTATCATCCAAACAGCACCACAGCTGCCAACAGCTACCTTCTCCTCCTCCTCCTCCTCCTCCTCCTCCTCCTCTTCCTCCACACATGCAACTCGTCTTTTCAGCCACCCAGACACAGTGTAGACTGTTTAGCCCAGGGGGAGTGTTGGCTGGGGGGGTGCAGTGAAACAAAGGCTTGGCGTGTCTTTAGTCTCTTTTGGATGTCCTCTACTTCTCACCCCTCTCATCCCAGCTGCACTGTCATAACACAGACTGCCGTGTGATCAGCATGGTAACCGTCAGAAGCGAGATGCTTTAACATCTGATCAGTTATGTGTTCTGTATCGCAAACAGAGCATTAATGAGAGATTCTGTCTCAAAGTCCTTTACTAAATCTGGGTGTGTCACCAGGTCAAATGTCCATCCATCCATTATCTTCCGCTTTATCCTCTATTAGGGTCGCGGTTGGGTTCCCCATGCCCATCCGGGGAGAACGTTTCGGGCGCTGGA
This sequence comes from Corydoras sp. C115, assembly GCA_019802505.1. Classification (NCBI taxonomy): domain Eukaryota; kingdom Metazoa; phylum Chordata; class Actinopteri; order Siluriformes; family Callichthyidae; genus Corydoras; species Corydoras sp. C115. The sequence continues at coordinate 118,482 of JAFMOC010000583.1, read as the reverse complement.
CAGATACACCCAGGACAGGACGCCAATCTATAGCTGGGCACACACTCACTCACACAGACACACTCTATATGGGGCAATTTGGAGAATTTCATTGACCTTGATCCATGTTTTTGGACTGTGGGAGGAAACCGGAGAACCTGGAGGAAACCCACACGGACACGGGGAGAACATGGACATTCCACCCAGATTGGGATTCGAACCGGGAATCCCTAGCACTGAGAGGAGAACATGCCAACCACTAAGCCACCATGCCACCCCTAAAAAAATTTTCTTCCATCCATCCATCCATCCATTTTCTTCTGCTTAACTCTCTACTAGGGTCGGGGGGGAAGTTCCCCATGACCATTTAGGGGAGAACATTTTGGGCACTGGGCAGATACACCCAGGACAGGGCGCCAATCTATCACTGGACACACACTCACTCACACAAACACACTATATGGGGCAATTTGGAGAATTTCATTGACCTTGATCCATGTTTTTGGACTGTGGGAGGAAACCGGAGAACCCGGAGGAAACCCACGCGGACACGGGGAGAACATGGAAACTCCACCCGGGTTGGGCTCTGAGAGGAGAACATGCTAACCACTAAGCCACCGTGCCGCCCACGTTCTATATCAGGGTTTATCCAAAGTATAAGCGATCGTGTCATTGTGTAGCTATCTGACTGTTTTTGTCCATATCAATGCCGTTTTCACACATCTCTGACTGGACACCTGTCTCTGAAAGCCCGTAACAGTGTCTAAAGTTTCAATTTATAATAAATCTGTTAGTTGTGAAGCTAAATCTGTTATTTTTGTCCCGAAAACATGGAAACAAAAACCAAAAGCATTCCTTAGTTTGTTACAGAGTACCGCGGCCTGGAAATAAATAATCTGCTTATCTGTGGGCGTATGGTGGGGGTAGTACCATGTCGTGGTGTTCTACCGGAATATGGTCATCAACCCATGTGATGAACTCAGAGAGTCTCAAAAGTGTTTTAGGTTTTGTGTGTCTCCTCCACATGTATACATTATCCTTTGTTCCTTGCTATTCTTATTATATATATATATATATATATATATATACACACATATATACTCTTTTAGTACCCTGTTGATACACACACACACACACACACACACACACACATATATATATATATATATATATATATATATAGGGGGGCGGCATGGTGGCTTAGTGGTTTAGCACGTTCTCCTCTCAGCACTAGGGATTCCCGGTTCGAATTCCCATATGGGTGGAGTTTCCATGTTCTCTCCGTGTCCGCGTGGGTTTCCTCCAGGTTCTCCGATTTCCTCCCACAGTCCAAAAACATGGATCAAGTCAATTGAATTCTCCAAAGTGCCCCATATAGAGTGTGTGTGAGTGAGTGAGTGTGTGCCCAGTGATAGATTGGCGTCCTGTCCTGGGTGTATCTGCCCAGCGCCCGAAACGTTCTCCCCTGGATGGGCATGGGGAACCCTCCCGCGACCCTAATAGACGATAAAGAAGAAGATAATGGATAGATGGGGTGGCATGGTGGCTTAGTGGTTAGCGTGTTCTCCTATCAGAAGTCTCCATGTTCTCCCCGTGTCCGCGTGGGTTTCCTCCGGGTTCTCCGGTTTCCTCCCACAGTCCAAATACATGGATCAAGGTCAATTGAATTCTCCAAATTGCCCCATATAGAGCGTGTTTGTGTGAGTGAGTGAGTGTGTATGTATATTATAATCAGAATACGTTATTGATCTCTGTTGCCGATGTACAAAAACTATAATAAGAATATAAAGTATAAACAATAAGCACTTCTTTAAGCAAAACAACCCCCAAAAAATGTTTAGATTGTTTTAAGGACGTCTATATTTTTTACATTTATTTATTATGTCTATTAGGGTCACTTTTGCGTTCCCCATGCCCATCCAGGGGAGAACGTTTCGGGCGCTGGGCAGATACAACCCGGACAGGGCGCCAACCCATCGCTGGGCACACACTCACTCACACAGACACACTCTATATGGGACAATTTGGAGAATTCAATTGACTTGATCCATGTTTTTGGACTGTGGGAAGAAAGCGGAGAACCCGGAGGAAACCCACGCAGACACAGGGAGAACATTTAAACTCCACCCTGATTGGGATTCGAACCGGGAATCCCTAGCGCTGAGAGGAGAACATGCTAAACACTAAGCCACCTATCTATAAATCAAAACCCACGCGGACACGGGGAGAACATGGAAATTCAAACCGGGAATCCCTAACGCTGAGAGGAGAACATGCCAACCACTAACCAAAAAACTCACACAGTTAAAAGACAACAAATGAAAAAAAAAAAAAATACATTTAAAAAAGTGAATAAATTCATTCATCCTTCCGCTTTATCCTCTATTAGGGTCGCGGGGGGGGGGTTCCCCATGCCCATCCAGGGGAGAACGTTTCGGGTGCTGGGCAGATACACCCATGACAGGACGCCAACCCATCGCTGGGTACACACTCACTCACACAGACACACTCTATATGGGGCAATTTGGAGAACTCAATTAACTTGATCCATGTTTTTGGACTGTGGGAGGAAACCGTCGAACCCGGAGGAAACCCACACGGACACGGGGAGAACATGGAAACTCCACCCAGATGGGGATTCGAACCGGGAATCCCTAGCGCTGAGAGGTGAACGTGCCAACCACTAAGCCACCGTGCCGCTGAATAAATTTATATTCAATTTAATTTATTCATTCATTCATTATCTTCCGCTTTATCCTCTATTAGGGTCGCGGTGGGGTTCCCCATGCCCATCCAGGGAAGAACGTTTCGGGCGCTGGGCAGATACACCCAGGACAGGGCGCCAATCCATCACTGGGTACACACTCACTCACACAGACACACTCTATTTATGGGAATTTGGAGAACTCAATTGACTTGATCCATGTTTTTGGACTGTGGGAGGAATCCGGAGAACCTGGAGGAAACCCACGCAGACACAGGGAGAACATGGAAACTCCACCCAGATGGGGATTCGAACCGGGAATCCCTAGCGCTGAGAGGTGAACGTGCTAACTACTAAGACACCGTGCCGCCCACTTATTTAATTGAATATATATTTAAAATTTACACTCCATGTTGTATTCCATCTCTACCTTTTCCATTAATCCTCGACACAAGGATGCCATTTACTATCATTTCCTTCCTACATCCAATTTGTTTGAGCATCCTGACTATGTTTTTCGTTTTGTATTTTTAGTTTCATGTCTTGTTTTTGCTTTTATTTCTGTTGTTCTCTCTCTCTCTCATGCCGTCCAGCTGCATTCTTCCCTGTTTTGTTTATGTAAGACTATAGATTAAAGCACCACGGGGTCGGGCAGGCTTGCTTTCAGAGCACTCAGAGCAGGCAATTAACATTTTGATGACGACGGAGCGAGCGGCGCCCGCTCTCTCTGAGACTGGCACTCTGGACATCGCTTTAATCTCTGGTGCGGAGAAGTGAGGTGCCTCTTGACAGTGCTCTGTCCCGTCAGACATACATAAAAATAAGATCATGGCATCAGACTGTTTGGAATAATAACACTCAATTTGGAAAGAAGTGGCCGCACAAACATATACTGACAAATAGATGAAGATGAAAGGAACGAATCTGGAAAAATGACACACATATAAATATAGAAATATAGAAATATATATATATATCAGCGGCAGGCCTTCAAGGCCTTCTCTGAAAGCCTCAAAATATATGATGTTAATTATATTTTGTCCAAAATTACTTAAGAAGTCATTCAAAATGGTCCGTCCACTTGGGTGGCTTAGTGGGTAGCATGTTCTCCTCTCAGCACTAGGGATTCCCGGTTTGAATCCCAATCTGGGTGGTTTCCATGTCCGTGTGGGTTTCCTCCGGGTTCTCCGGTCTCCTCCCACAGTCCAAAAACATGGATCAAGTCAATTGAATTCTCCAAATTGCCCCATATAGAGTGTGTTTGTGTGAGTGAGTGTGTGTCCAGTGATAGATTGGCGCCCTGTCCTGGGTGCATCTGCCCAGCGCCCGAAACATTTTCCCCTGGATGGGCAACGTTTCCCCCCCCCCCCCCCAGTAGCCTAGTAGGTTAGTAGATAGGTAAGTATATATATATATATATATAATTCATTCATTCATTACCTTCCGCTTTTATCCTCTATTAGGGTCGCGGTGGGGTTCCCCATGCCCATCCAGGGGAGAACGTCTCGGGTGCTGGGCAGATAGGCCCAGGACAGGACGCCAATCCATCGCTGGGCACACACTCACTCACACAAACACACTCTATATGGGGCAATTTGGGGAATTCAATTGACTTGATCCATGTTTTTGGATTGTGGGAGGAAACCGGTGAACCTGGAGGAAACCCACGCAGACACGGGGAGAACATGGAAACTCCACCCAGATGGGGATTCGAACCGGGAATCCCTAGCGTTGAGAGGCGAACGTGCCAAACACTAAGCCACCGTGCTGCCCCGATATATATATATATATACTTTTGAGTGCAATTATTTCTATCCCTAAATCTACTCTCTATTCTCTACTACCCTGTTGACTGAAAGTAGTGGAGTATTAGAGCACAAGAACACACACACACACACACACACACACACGCATATATATATATTTATCCTCTTTATAGTACTAGTAGCTTTATCCTCTACTAGTGTTGTGGTGGGGTTCCTCATGCCCATCCAGGGGAGAACGTTTCGGTGCTGGGCAGATACACCCAGGACAGGGCGCCAATCTATCACCGGGCACACACTCACACACACACACACACACACACACACACACACACACACACACACACACACACACTCTATATGGGGCAATTTGGAGAATTCAATTAACCTTTTATTAAATAAATATAATAATCTTTTGAGCTACTGGTGCCAGACTCATACACTAATTCCCAACCTGCGAAGGACAGCGCCCGCCATTCACAGTTTCGTCCTTTGTGTGTCCGGACCCCAGAGATACGGGATGTGCTCTTGCAATTTAATTGAAGGGGCAGGTGGTCTGCTCTAGTGTGATGCTCCTGACTTCTTTCTCTTCCTCTTTTTCTTTTTCTCTTCCCGTGGCGTCTGACCGCATTTCTTTCTGCATTTGCTGCCGTCACGCAGAGCTTTTCACTGGCTTTGGGAGCAGTGGATTAACCGCGAGGGATAATCCGAATAAAAGAAAGGTGTAGGATCTGAGGCGCTGTAGCATGGACAACAACACTTTTCAAAAAGAAAATGTAGCTGTTGGCTCCAGTCACACTCCACGTCGTTTGCCCACTTCATGGTTCTGTATCTCACTTAGAGGTCGAATCAAAGGTGTAACGACAGGAGGGTAGCGAGCCCGAAAACTGAAAGCGGAGAGATGAAAGAAGAAAAAAACCACTGAGGAACACAATGCATTCAACTTCGTTACTGCCATTAAACATATATTGGTATATGCTTCTTATATAAGAGTCGGTTCTACTTAAAAAGTTATTAACGTTTAATTAGTAAAATCTCATTAAGATAAAAGATCTGGTTTTGCACAGTCCAAAAACATGGATTAAGGTCAACTGACTTCTCCAAAATGCCCCATATAATGTGTGTGAGTGAAAGATTGGCGCCCTGTCCTGGGTGAATCTGCCCACGTTCTCCCCTGGATGTGCATGGGGAACCCCCCCGCGACCCTAATATAGTATAAAGAGGAAGATAATAGATGGATGGATGGATGGTTTTGCACTCACTCACACAAACATATGAGGCAATTTTTCCATCCATCCATTATCTTCTGCTTTATTGTATATTGGGGGGGGAGGGGGCAATGGGCAATTTGGAGAATTCAATTGACCTTTATCCATGTTTTTGGACTGTGGGAGGAAACCGGAGAACCCGGAGGAAACCCGGACACGGGGAGAACATGGAAACTCCACCCAGATTGGGATTCGAACTGGGAATCCCTAGTGCTGAGAGGAGAACATGCTAACCACTAAGCCACCGTGCCGCCCTATTTTAAAAAATTCTAATTTATTAATATATAATAATAATAATAATAATAATAATAATAATAATAATAATTCATCCTTTTATCCTATATTAGGGTCGCGGTGGGGTTCCCCATGCCCATCCAGGGGAAAATGTCTCGGCCGCTGGGCAGATACACCCAGGACAGGGCGCCAATACATCGCTGGGCACACACTCACTCACACAGACACACTCTATATGGGGCAATTTTGAGATTTCAATTGACTTGATCCATGTTTTTGGACTGTGGGAGGAAACCGGAGAACCCGGAGGAAACCCACGCAGACACCGGGAGAACATGGAAACTCCACCCAGATGGGGATTCGAACCGGGAATCCCTAGTGCTGAGATGCGAACGTGCTAACCACTAAGACAACGTGCCAATAATAATAATAATAATAATTATTATTATAATTATTATTATTATTATCATTATATATATATATATATATATATATACACATAGTAATTTAATTTCATTACTTTTACTATTAAAAGTTATTACAAAAATGAAAGCAGCCAATGTAGAAAATCACATTTCCATTACTTTAAAAGGTTTCAACACTTGTTCCTGTTCTAATCTGCTTACTCGGATTGGATTTGGTCTCACAGGGTGGAAGGCATGAGAACCCTGAGCAGGTAAAGTACTCTTTGAGTCCTTAAATAGCAGCATGCATGGGTCATACCTGTACATCAGCTCTGAGTTACCAGACAGATTTCATCTTGATCTCACGGGGAAAAGATACATCATCAGAACCAGTTCATCAGCGCTGACTCAGCTGACTTACATTCCACAAAGAGCTTCAATGAGCAGCGCGCAAATGCATTGGAACTCCGAAACAATCAAATCTTTGTAGGAAAAAGGAAAGTTCATGTCAGTTCATGGAAAAAAAAAAAAAATATATATATTTTTTTTATATATAAATATATAAATATATAAATATCATTCATTCATTCATTCATTATCACCCGCTTTATCCTCTATTAGGGTCGCGGTGGGGTTCCCCATGCCCATCCAGGGGAGAACGTCTCGGGCGCTGGGCAGATAGACCCAGGACAGGGCGCCAATCCATCGCTGGTATATAAATATATAAATATATAAATATATATAATATATAAATATATAAAAATATATACATATATATATATATACCCGCTAGGGTCGCGGGGGGGTTCCCCATGCCCATCCAGGGGAGAACGTCTCGGGCGCTGGACATTTACACCCAGGACAGGGCGCCAATCTATCGCTGACACAAACACACTCTATATGGGGCAATTTGGTTTTTGGACTGTGGGAGGAAACCGGATATATATGGGCGGCATGGTGGCTGCATGTTCTCCTCTCAGCGCTAGGGATTCCCGGTTCGAATCCCAATCTGGGTGCAGTTTCCATGTTCTCCCCGTGTCCACGTCGGTTTCCTCTGGGTTCTCCGGTTTCCTCCCACAATCCAAAAAAACATGGATCAAGGTCAATTGAATTCTCCAAAATTGCCCCATATAGAGTGTGTGTGTGTCTGTGTGAGTGAGTGTGTGCCCAACGATAGATTGGCGCCCTGTCCTGGGTCTATCTGCCCAGCGCCCGAACCGTTCTCCCCTGGATGGGCATGGGGAACCCCCCCGCGACCCTAGTAGAGGATAAAGTATAAGATAATGGATGGAGATATATATATTAGTAGTTCCGGTCCTTGAATCTGATTGGCTTGTCCAGTCGTGACGTTATTGACAATATTCATATACAATTATATTTACGCGATATACGTGATATACGAATGTGTTATTTTGCAGCTGTTTTTGCCAGACTCCCAGCTTACCCAATCAGGTCTCTACAACTGATTCCAAACTCTGCAGCCCAACTTGCCTTTAACCAAGCCAAGCGAACTCATGTCACTCCATTACTCCTCTCTCTCCATTGGCTCCCTGTAGCTGCCCCCTCTTACCTGATAGGACCATTTGTGGATCTGCCCCCTCTTACCATCACTCTATATATATATCAAAATACACAATGACTCATTCACTGTGCTCTAGTGATGAACGTCACCTGGTGATTCAACCTCACCAGGGTGGTTCTCCACTGCTAAATGGTGGAACCATCTTCGCAACTCTGTCCGTAAGGTGGAGGCACTAGGAAACAACTTAAAACACATCATTTTACAAACACCTTATATTAAAAAAACACGGCTAGTAGATGGCATATTTTGATTGTTAGAGAAACTGGAATCCTGTTACTCAGCGATTAGAGTTCACAAAACTCTGTTTCTCCACATGTCCGTGTGGGTTTCCTCCGGGTTCTCCGGGTTTCCTCCCACAGTCCAAAAACATGGATCAATTGAATTCTCCAAATTGCCCCATATAAAGTGTGTCTGTGTGAGTGAGTGTGTGTCCAGTGATAGATTGGTGTCCTGTCCTGGGTGTGTCTGCCCAGCGCCCAAAACGTTCTCCCCTGGATGGGCATGGGGAACCTCCCCTCGACCCTAATATAGGATAAAGCGGAAGATAATGGATGGATATATATTGTATATGATTATAGCTCAACCTTCCCCTTCACTTTCTCTTTTTTATTTAATCTCTGCTTTAGAGAAGTGAAAAACAACCCCCTTCCTCCCTCTACTCATCCTCCTCCTCCATCTTTGTAAATAATTCCAGGAAACTAAAATCCTCTTGATTTCAACACCATTTCGTACCCCGTGTTTATTATTATTATCCTCCTGGACATTTGTGGTCCAATTTGGAGGTGGCTGTCATCACAAAGTTGTCTGTCATTACAAGGCGTCATCTCCTGCCCAGTGTAATCGTCTTTGTTGGGTGTACCTACTACCCAGGTAACCCCCCCCCCCTGCTCTTTCATAAACAGGTCACATGCGTGTGTAGCAACAACATCTATTGTGAAACTACTGTTGGTGAAAACATCAGCCCTGCACACTTTCTAATGGCTTTTTAACCACAATGGGATCCATGTGTGTCATGATTAATAGGATAAGGATCCCAATATGAGTGAGGCCGTTTACCTCTGCACATTTACAACTGCAGGAGCTAATGTGGAGCTCAAATCTGCTTAACCGGTGGACCTATGTTAGTGAAGGTGCTGTGTAAATCACTGCTATTAAGGCTCAATCAGTAAATTGGACTGTGGCTTTCTATGCATGATTTCCAATGTAGATTGGTCTCCATATGCAAACAATGAGTAAGAAAATGTCCTGTTAGTGTGTCGGTTGCCCATGATTACTCATTACTTCCAAGGCCTACCTATATATATATATATATATATATATATATATATATATATATATATATATATATATATATATATATATATATATATATATATATACTGCTCAAAAAATAAAGGCAACACTTAAACAACAATGTACAACAACAACTCCAAGACATTATTTTCTATTTTTCCAATACACTCATTTTACACTTATATACATATAGTTTCTGCTATACTGCTATCACATTGTATGTGGTGCAATATTTATATTTTATATTTCCATTTTATAGTACATATTTATAATTGTTTATAGTTGTATATTGTATATTACATTTAAAATGTATTAATTTAGATGGATAACAACGCAGTAATTGACTGTTAGGACAACAAATTAAAACGTTTATTGCATTGTGTGCAAATAGTCATGTGAAATTATATATATATATATATATATATTCATTTCTTCATTATCATCCGCTTTATCCTCTATTAGGGTCGCGGTGGGGTTCCCCATGCCCTTCCAGCGGAGACTGTTTCGGGTGCTGGGCAGACACACCCAGGACAGGGCGCCAATCCATCGCTGGGCACACTCACTCACTCATACACACTCTATGTGGGGCAATTTGGAGAATTCAATTGACTTCATCCATGTTTTTGGACTGTGGGAAGAAGCCGGAGAACCCGGAGGAAACCCACACGGACACGGGGAGAACATGGAAACTCCACCCAGATGGGGATATATATATATATAATATTTTCACATGACTATTTGCACACTATATATATATACACAAACACACACACATACATATATAATGTATGTTTGTAAAAGCTAATGTGTCCTGTATAATTAGAAGCTTTACTGGATACATGATATATTGTATACAGCACACACAATATACAAAATATATATTTTCTTATTACATACACTATCTGTATCTTTTTCTAACTCTAAAGAGAGTATCTATCTCTACGCTTTAGTGTGTTACTGTTTCTGTGTTGTATCAAGTCCAAGATTTCTCATCTGCATTGGTGTTGGGGGTGTAAAAAGTGTTTGCCCCACCCCTTCAGCACGGTCCAACACTGCAGATACTTCCAGATGCTGGAGATTATTAACTCCTGCCCTCCACTTACCACAGGCTGAAAGAGAGACAGCCTTCATCATTATTTGCCCCCTAACTGTCAGTGCGCCAGTGGCTCGTTGCATGCGTTACATCACACACCCAGCTCAGGTTTAGACATCAGTTTTAGGAAGCCACACATGTGCTCAGCACTGAGACTCAAGGCAGCCAGCTTACTAAAGAGTTAATTCATTCCAGATGAGGATGCTTTTACTTGCTTCCCTTCTCGACGGCGGCTTTACTGACTGTTCGGCTAAATCCGGGTGGTATGCGCAAAGTATATAAAAATTAGGGTTTAAAGCTTCTTAAAGATATTTATTCTTTTGTAGAATCAAGGAGATTTCATTTCGTTTATTTCTCAATATAGTGTTTCAAATTCTGGTTAAATATATCTGGGTTACTATTATGATTATTAGGATGATATATATAATCTTCTGCTTTATCCTCTATTAGGGTCGCGGGGGAGTTCCCCATGCCCATCCAGGGGAGAACGTTTCAGGCGGCTGGGCAGATCCACCCAGGACAGGGCGCCAATCTATCACTGGACACACACTCACTCACACAGACACACACTATATGGGGCAACTTGGAGAATTCAATTCAATTGAAAATCACACGTCTGCTGGTCTTCTTATCAACAGCTGATAAGTGTGTGTGTGTGTGTGTGTGTGTGTGTGTGTGTGTGTGTGTGTGTGTGTGTTCAAAACGTTTGTTTTCAAGCCCATGTTTCCGTATTAAATGAAAATAGTTGTTCACGCTTCCAAAACAGAATTGGGATTATTATTAGGATACAAAATATATTCATTCATTCATTATCTCCCGCTTTATCCTCTATTAGGGTCGCGGTGGGGTTCCCCATGCCCATCCAGGGGAGAACATCTCGGGCGCTGGGCAGATAGACCCAGGACAGGCCGCCAATCCATCGCTGGGTACACACTCACACACTCAAACACACTCTATATGGGGCAATTTAGAGAACTCAATTAACTTGATCCATGTTTTTGGACTGTGGGTGGAAACCGGAGAACCCGGAGGAAACCCACGCAGACACGGGGAGAACATGGAAACTCCACCCAGATGGGGATTCGAACCGGGAATCCCTAGCGCTGAGAGGCGAACGTGCTAACCACTAAGCCACCGTGCCGCCGGATACAAAATATAAATTCTGTGAATTAAAAACTTCCATACATCCATTATCTTCTGGAAGGGGGGGAGGGGACCATCCAGGTGAGAACATCTCGGGCGCTGGGCAGATACACGCAGGAAAGGACGCCAATCTATCGCTGGGCACACATTCACTCACACAGACACACTCTATATGGGGCAATTTGGAGAATTCAATTGACCTTGATCCATGTTTTTGGACTGTGGGAGGAAACCGGAGAACCCGGAGGAAACCCACATAGACAAGGGGAGAACATGGAAACTCCACCCAGATTTGGATTCGAACCGGGAATCCACAGCACTGAGAGGAGAACATGCTAACCACTAAGCCAGCGTGCCTCCACCCACAAACCAAAAGTTTATATTTATATGGAAACTAAAAGTTGGAAGTGAGAAGAGACTGAATGTTGACTGCATGTTTATTAATTCATTTTCTAACCAGTCTGATGGATGAGTTGGAACCTTTCCCGGTTCTCACAGGGCAAACAGCAGAAAAACAACCGGGACATGTCAGGACATCACAAAACCACACTCACTTCAAAATTCCCGGAGAAGTTCAGTATTGCTATTTCACCAACTACCATGTGCTGAACTGAGGGGGCAAACTAGAGCTCTCAGCATGGAACCATGCAGACACATGGAGAACATGCAAAATCCATACAGAAAGTCACTTTTTACAATAGATCATTGTCTTAAAGCAGCTTTACCCTGATTTAAGCCTGAACCTCCAATAACCCCTACTCAACAATATAGTGGCAACATGGCTTAGTAGTTAGCACGTTCTCCTCTCAGCGCTAGGGATTCCCGGTTCGAATCCCAATCTGGGTGGAGTTTCCATGTTCTCCCCGTGTCCGTGTGGGTTTCCTCCGGGTTCTCCGGTTTCCTCCCACAGTCCAAAAACATGGGTCAAGTCAATTGAGTTCTCCAAATTGCCCCATATAGAGTGTGTCCGTGTGAGTGAGTGTGAGTCCAGTGATAGATTGGCGCCCTGTCCTGGGTGTATCTGCCCAGCACCCCCCCCCTCCCCCCGTGACCGTAATATAGGATGAAGTGGAAGATAATGGAAGGATGGATAAATAATAAATGGGGCGGCACGGTGGCTTAGTGGTTAGCATGTTCTCCTCTCAGCACTAGGGATTCCTGGTTCAAATCCCAATCTCCCTTGGATGGGCATGGATAACCCCCCCCCAACGATTATGGATGGATGGATGGATGTTGTCATTGGTCTTTAGGGAAGATACATTGTGAGGACCAAGGCTTAGTGAGGGCAGCATCAACAGTGTAGTGTATATAGTGTGTGTGTGAGTGAGTGAGTGAGTGTATGCCCAATGATGGATTGGCGTCCTGTCCTGGGTGTATCTGCCCAGCGCCCAAAACATTCTCTCCTGGATGGGCATGGGGAACCCCCCCCCCACCACCACCCACTACGACCCTAACTGAGGATTAAGCAAAAGATAATGAATGTTTTCAAATAACAGCCATTGAGTGGCTACAGGTATGTGTGTGTGTGTGTGTGTGTTAGTTCAGGGCCCTTCCTAATCTGATTTGCAGCAGAGAGTGGGTCATTTCACATGACTGGTTTATTATTGGACTGGTGCAAGGTTGTACCAGCAAAGTATATGTGTATGTGTGTGTGTGTGTGTGTGTGTGTGTGTTTGGGTTTATTCAATGGTAATCACTTTGCTATGTTAACCTGTCTCTTATTATTTGAAAAAAAACTTCATTATGTACAACAAAAAAAAAATGGAGTGATGGACAGATTGCATGTCTTTAGTGCAGTTTTATTTTATTTTTTTCCATTTTCCTGTTTTTTTTTTTCCAGCAGTACCTGTGGATCTCTACTGGCAGCACTGTTGCATTTTTACATGTCTGCTGAAACCTGTGCTGTTATATTATTCAATTACTTTTTGGTGCGGCACTCAAAATAAATCCATTCTGAGTAATTCTGAGAGAGAGAGTTATTCTCTGGTATTAAGAAGCAGGAGGAGTTCTATTTTTTATTTTATTATATTTTATTTAGGGTGGCACGGTGGCTTAGTGGTTAGCATGTTCTCCTCTCAGCGGTAGGGATTCCCGGTTCGAATCCCTATCTGGGTGGAGTTTCCATGTTCTCCCCGTGTCTGCGTGGGTTTCCTCCGGGTTCTCCGGTTTCCTCCCACAGTCCAAAAACATGGATCAAGTCAATTGAATTCTCCTAATTGCCCCATATAGAGTGTGAGTGAGTGTGTGCCCATCGATGGATTGGCGCCCTGTCCTGGGTGTATCTGCCCATCGCCCGAAACGTTCTCCCCTAGATGGGCATGGGGACCCCCCTGCGACCCTAGTAGAGGATTATCCATTATCTTCTGCTTTATCCTGTACTAGGGTTGCGGGGGGGGGGGGGGGGGGGGGGGGGTTCCCCATGCCCATCCAGGGGATAACGTTTCGGGCGCTGGGCAGATACACCCAGGACAGGACGCCAATCTATTGCTGGACACACACTCACTCACACAAACACACTCTATATGGGGCAATTTGGAGAATTCAATTGACTTGATCCATGTTTTTGGACTGTGGGAGGAAACCCACGCGGACACGGGGAGAACATGGAAACTCCACCCAGATTGGGATTGAAACCAGGAATCCCTAGTGCTGAGAGGAGAACATGCCAACCACTAAGCCACCTCTTACTAATGTACTCAGTATATTAACAGATCATTTTACTTGATTAATATCCTTTATTTATTTGTGTTTATTTCTTATTTATTTTTTTTGTAATGCTCAGTAAGCTATACACGCTTCATGGATACACAATCCGAGACCCGACTACTGAACTACGGTTCTCGACCCTCGTGCCTGACGTGGCTCTCATAGGCGTTTTGTTTGAAAATTAGCGCACGTGTGTTGTTAATTGCTGTGGGGGCTGATTGTCAGACTCTGGTATTCATTTCCTTGCAACATGTGTGTTTACATGTGTCTCACAAGAGCCTTATTTTAAACTAATGGACCATCAGAAAATGTATCAAATAATTGGAACCCTTCTTAAGTGCTGGCTGGCGCAGTCTCCACCAGAGTCTGTCTCACCACCTCCGTCAGAATTGCTGTAATATTGTTTGTCTGTGGCGGTGCGGCTGTGTGTGCGAGGAGAAAAGCCATTAGGGCAGGGTGAACAACTGCAGGTCGTTTTCTGTCTCCCCGGATAACCACCGCCGCTCTTCGTTTGGGCAAATTAGTCAGTGCAGGGTTTGGCACGAGGACGGTGGACGGATCACAAACTATTATTTATTTTATGTAATGAAAAATAAGTTTTGTATTTATTTTTTATTTCCAGGATTTGTATTTAAATAGCCTCAGTCACACAAACAAATCTCAAATAATAATTTTAGAGCATTTAATTGACTTGATCCATGTTTTTGGACTGTGGGAGGACACCGGAGAACCCGGAGGAAACCCATGAGGACACGGGGAGAACATGGAAACTTCATCCAGATTAGGATTCGAACTGGGAATCCCTAGTGCTGAGAGGAGAACATGCTAACCACTAAGCCATAATAATAATTCATTCATTCATCCATTATCTTCCGCTTTATCCTCTATTGGGGGGGGAAGGGGGGGTTCCCCATGCCCATCCAGGGGAGAACGTTTCGGGCGCTGGGCAGATACACCCAGGACAGGACGCCAATCTATCGCTGGGCACACACTCACTCACACAGACACACTCTATATGGGACAATTTGGAGAATTCACTTGACTTTTATTCATATTTTTGGACTGTGGGAGGAAACCGGAGAACACAGAGGAACCCCACGGGCACCGTGGCTTAGTGGTTAGCATGTTCTCCTCTCAGGACTAGGGATTCCCGGTTCGAATCCCCATCTGGGTGGAGTTTCATGTTCTCCCCGTGTCCACGTGGGTTTCCTCCGGGTTCTCCGGTTTCCTCCCACAGTCCAAAAACATGGATCAAGTCAATTGAGTTCAACAAATTGCCCCATGTAGAGTGTGTTTGTGTGAGTGAGTGTATGTCCAGTGATTGATTGGCGCCCTGTCCTGGGTCTATCTGCCCAGCGCCCGAGACGTTCTCCCCTGGATGGGCATGGGGAACCCCCCCACGACCCTAGTAGTGGATAAAGCTGAAGATAATGGATGGATGGTAAATTGAATTCTTTAAATTGCCCCTTATAGAGTGTGTTTGTGTGTGTGTGTCTATGTGTGCCCAGCGATAGATTGGCGTCCTGTCCTGGGTGTATCTGCCCAGCGCCCGAAACGTTCTCATCTGGATGGGCATGGGGAACCCCCCCCCCCCCCGACCCTAATAGAGGATAAAGCAGAAGATAATGAATGAATGAATGAATATATTTATTTATTTTAGGCGAATATCGAACGAAGCTCATCTTGACACTTTTTCCAAAGTGGGTACTTATTCCGTCCCACGCTTCTGTACAGAGCTGTTGTTGCGGAAGCGAAGTCGATTCCGATGACATCATTTCTCATAAAAGCCGTTCTCATTCTTTCAGCACCAATAATTTATCCTGCAGCCTTTAAATGAGCAGATATTTTTATGGTGATTATTTTATAATGAACTGCTGAAAACGGACTGGCGTTTGATCGGGAAGGTGACTGAGTGTGTTTATAATGGTGGTTGTCATAGGACTTAGGATTACTACTTACACACAGCAGGCTTTTTAGGAACTCACTTTTTTATAAAGAGAACTAGAGAGAGAGAGAGAGAGAACGCGAGCGAGTGAGCGAGAGAGAGGCGTCTTTGTCCTGTTGGAGTTACATGGGCTGATGATAATCATGATTCCTGTCAGGTGGGTTATGTCATGGAGATGAATTGTGTGCTGGACATGTTAAGGCTTGAACATCCAGCGAGGAGCGAAGAGAGCGTCAACATTTCTCTTTGTTCTTTAATGAAAACTGGAAGGTATTTTATGCCGGCTTCGGTGTTATTAAATTTGATGTAAACGCTGCCAGAAAATATGATGAAACTTCAGAGAGGATGGTTCCACCCTGTAGGTTCTGTACAGTGTTCCTTGTGCATGGCGGGCAGGTAGGCAGTAAGTTGAGGTCTGATGGTATATGTACACGCCTGATTGCATATTAATAATCTTCCCCCCAATCCTCTATTTGGGTTCCCCATGCCCATCCAGGGGAGAACGTTTTGCGAGCTGGGCAGATACACCAAGGACAGGGTGTCAATATATAGCTAGGCACGCTCACTCACACAGACACACTATATGGGGCAATTTAGAGCATTCGAGTCACCTTGAATCCATGTTTTTGGACTGTGTAAGGAAACATGTGGCTACGGGAGAACATGACAACTCCTCCCAGATTGAGGCGAACGTGCAGAACACAAGCTGTTACATAAATTAGAACTTTTGACACACACACACACACACACACACAATATAGGTATAGTTTGAGATAGGGCAATTTTGAGCAGCCTATTCACCTTGATCCATGTTTTTAGATTGTGGGAGGAAACTTGAGAACCCAGAGGAAACCCACGCGGACACGGGGAGAACATGGAAACTCCACCAGATGGGGATTCGAACCGGGAATCCCTAGTGCTGAGAGGAGAACATGCTAACCACTTCACTCCACCTCTGTCACCCAGTATTTAAACACTCTATTTATCAATCGAAATTATTTATTTATTTATTTTTATTTATGGCGGCACGGTGGCTTAGTGGTTGGCATGTTCTCCTCTCAGCGCTAGGGATTCCCGGTTCGAATCCCAATCTGGGTGGAGTTTCCATGTTCTCCCCGTGTCCGTGTGGGTTTCCTCCGGGTTCTCCGGTTTCCTCCCAAAGTCCAAAAACATGGCTCAAGGTCAATTGAATTCTCCAAATTGCCCCATATAGAGTGTGTTTGTGAGTGAGTGAGTGTGGTGTCCCAGTGATAGATTGGCGTCCTGTCCTGGGTGTATCTGCCCAGTGCCCCAAACGTTCTCCCCTGGATGCCCCCCCCCCCCCCCGGAAGATAAAGGAGGGATGAAAGTTTTTAATTCACAGAATTGATATTTTAAATCCTAATAATAATCCCAATTCTGTTTTGGAAGTGTCAACGACTATTTTCATTTAATACGGAAACATGGGCTTCAAAACAAACGTTTTAAACACACACACACACACACACACACACACACACACACACACACACACACACACACACACACACACACACACACACACACACTTATCAGCTGTTGATAAGAAGACCAGCAGACGTGTGGTTAAATTGTTCCTAAACACATCGATCCTTTTAGAAACAGTAACCAGGTGGAAATAACAAGTTTGGAGAGGATCGTGACCGTTTAACCCATGACTCTCTGGTCGCTTATTTTTGTAGCTTTTTTTTTTCTGTGCTAGTTCACAGTGATACTAACATTTCAAATATATTCTAAAAGTACCGGATGTTCGCCCTTGGTGACAATAAATTATCACATTTAACACAATTAACAATATTAAACTATAAAATGAACTATTTGTCCTCCACTTATAACCCATCTATGCAGTAACACACACACACACACACACACACACACACACACACACACACACACACACACACATGCACACACACACACTGAGTGTAGTGAGCTCACGTCCCGGATTGCTTCCCCATGATGCCGGGGAAGCAATTGGGGTCAGGTCCCTTGTCCAAGGGCACTTCAGCCGTAGTACTTGGTGAGACTGGGAATCAAACCAGGGCTCACAAGCTCAACAATGTTTTTGGTTAACGGCATTTTCCACACTGGGCGACCTCTCAGCTCTGAGGATCCAGGTTCGAATCCCAATCTTTTGAGTATGATTTAGAATCCAGACCTCCATGGATAATTATTTTGATTTACATTAATTTCTATCATTATTATTATTATGATATTTTGTTTTTAACGCATTCCTAATAAAAATGTAATAAATAAAAATTTTCAACTGGAATATTTTATTCATTAAGAACTAGGATTTTAGTAAAAAAAAAAAAAAAAAAAAAAAAAAAAAATTATATATATATATATATATATATATATATATATAATATTATATATATATATATATATATATATCCATTATCTTCCGCTTTATGGTTGCGGGGGGGTTCCCCATGCCCCCTGGAGAACGTTTCGGGCGCTGGGCAGATACACCCAGGACAGGGCGCCAATCTATCGCTGGGCACACACACACACACACAAACACACTCTATATGGGGCAATTTGGAGAATTCAATTGACTTGATCCATGTTTTTGGACTGTGGGAGGAAACCGGAGAACCCGGAGGAAACCCACACAGAGGAGAACATGCTAACCACTAAGCCATCGTGTGTCCTCGTGTGTTATTGTGTCCTTTATTATATATATATAATTGGTTGGATTATGTAATTGGGTGTGTGTGTTTGTCTGTGTGCCCAGCGATGGATTGGCGCTCTGTCCTGGGTGTATTTGCCCAGCCCCCCAAATATTTTCCCTGGATGGCCATGTGACCCCCACCCCACCCAATAGATACAGGATTAAGCGGAACATAATGAGATGAGATGTTTGATTGTTGGAATGTTGGGACTTGGCCCCAGTGGGGTTGGGATTCCCATTCCTGCACCTTCTCAACCCACTGGTAACTATAAAATGAATTGCAAATTCTTCTGCATGTTTTACGAAAGATTTGCTCTATAAAAATATATATGTATAATTTATGATCCCGCTCTACATTAGCATGAGCACAGCGCTGTCCCCTGCTAGCCCGCGAGCCGTAGCCGTACATTTTCATTTCCTTTTTTCATTCTCTTTCTCTCCTTTCCTCTGCCTTTGTTTTGCGCCCATCTCCACGGTGAGAGGGGTGAACGCTGTTGCTTTCAATTCACTGCACTTCTATGGCACTCAAAGGACCTGCTGAACAAAAGGTGACATAATTTTCTCAGGGTTTGATTGGCCCCCACTGCGGTTTAGAATGACATCATGCCTGACTCTCTCCCTCCTGTGTAGATGGATGCTGAGTCGTCGGGGTAACGTTGGCCAGAACTTGGCATGAGCCCATCTGGCCATTGATAGTAAGTGCAGGGAGTGTTGGGCTGTTGTTTGTGGTAAACAGTCCTGGGAAAGGAAAGGAAGGATGGGGGTGGGGTTGGATGTATATTTTTGGGGATATTATTGGGGGAGTTAAACCTACATGGGTCACATGGGCAAACTTCCCATCCAGATACATGATGGTAAGTTTTTTTGGCCTAAATGTACTGGCCATAAAGACATCACATAAAAAGTGACCCCCCCCCACCCCCTATTGCAGTCTCTTTATTTTTCCCATTTGATGGGGGTGACATGGAGGACAAGTGATTAAGAGGCCTGGGTGTGTTTGGAAAGGCTTGCTTGTGTGATTCATTTTTCCTAAATTAATTAGGAAGGTTGCATTAAAGGGGCTTTGCCCTCGCTTGCTTCTTGTGTGTTGTCACATGACTAAATCGCATGACGAGCATTAGAGACTTCAAGTCACCGTCGCAAATCCAAACTGCTGTTTGCAGTTAAGTCTCTTTTCAGATTAGAGGTTTCTTTCCTGATTATTTGTTCAAATAAGACATAAAAAACTGAAGGAAATGTAAGGGAAAAAAAAGGGAAAAAAGTGGGCGTGGCCGGGTAACAGGGTGTCTCTCAATCATGCTGTGATTTTATTGGACCTTCGTCTTTGTAGCTCAAAAACTGGTGGAGTTGCAGGGAATATTGGCTTGGAAAAATGGGAATACTTTGGGAACAGTACATTCATCCATCCATTATCTTCCGCTTTGTCCTTTTACCAAGTCGAGTGTGGGGGGGGTTCTCCATGCCCATCCAGGGGAGTATGTTTCGGGCGCTGGGCAGATACACCCAGGACAGGGCGCCAATCTATCACTGGGTATACACACAAACACACTCTATATGGGGCAATTTGGAGAATTCATTTGACCTTGCTCATTGTTTTTGGACTGTAGGAAGAAACCGGAGAGCCTGGAGGAAACCCACACGGACACGGGGAGAACATAGAAACTCCACCCAGATGGGGATTGGAACCGGGAATCCCTAACACTGAGAGGAGAACGTGTTAACTACTAAGCCATCATGAGGAGGTGCAGTTACAGTTACAGAAGTGCAAATATCACCGTAATGCAACGTAAATGGGAATTTTGGCTCGGAAAAATGGGAATATCTTGGGAATAGTTTGACCGATTCCTTAGCTGTGAACAAGCAGAGGTTTTACCAATGAGCAAGACGTGTCCGGCAAAAACCATGTCGATAGCTCGAAGTTGCGAGAGAAGAAAGTCAGACAAAAACGTTGGAATAAAAATTGGATAGCGATTTTTGGGATTGGGATTGCAGAAGAAGTAAAAAGTGGGCGTGGCCTTGTAATAGGGTGTCATGGGATCATTCTGCTATTTCACATGACCGGTCTGGCTGCAGTTATCTCTGGCTCCAGCGAATTTCGTATTTGTAGCTCAAAAATTGGCCGAGTTACGGGAGTGCAAATGTCACCGGAACGCAACGTAAATGGGAATTTTGGCTTGGAAAAAATGAGAATCTCTCGGGAACATTACAATATATTCTTTAGCTGCATACAAACAGTGGTCTCACCAATCAGCTGGACGTGTCTTGCGAAAACCACGTTGATATCTCATAAATTGCGGGAGAAGAACGCCAGACAAAAACGTTGGAAACGTTGAAAACGTTGAAGTGGTGTGATTACAGCCGTAGAGCCAAAATGTGGGCGTGGCCAGGTACTAGATTGCTCAGCGAATTTCATCTATTTAGCTCAAAAATTGACGGCGTTACAGCAGTGCAAATACGAATCGGCTGAATAATAAAATAGCCTTATATGGCAATCCCACTAATAACTGCACTAACTAGTGCATGCTAGCGGGTAGTTAAGGTTAAAATCGGAGGAAATCCTAGTCGTACATCATGAGCCCTGCCAGGCGCTGTCGGCGTTTTTAACATGGAGCTTTCCTGTTTGGGTTGTAGTTTAGCGCTTCAAAGATTTGAGTGTTGTCCAAACTGTTGACCACTCACCCCGAAAGGATCAAATCTACTTTTCTCCTTCTTAGCCCTTCATAGTGCCCACAGGAAAATGGCCATCTCCCACTCCCAAGAAACTCTAATGAGAATTTTTTGGCCCCTAAGACGCTTTAGGGCCTTTCGCCAGAGTCTGCTGAGCCCCAAACTGTGGTTCAAACTATTTCCTGCCTTGTTAAAAAATGGCATAATGATTCTCAGTTTGAATTGGCTCCAAATCTCTAGAAGCTTAAGGAAAAGGCGACTTGTGATCTTCCAGAGCTTCATAGCCAAGTCAAAACCCAAATGTTCACATTAGAACGTTTGCGATATCTGAAGCAGAGCAAATTAAGAGCAGAACTCAAAGAAATTGCTTGCGATTTATTTTTTTTCTCTCGGTTCTACAATGTTCTCTTACTTATTGGCTTGTCGGATGATTGACTCAGTGCGCTACATTAAAAGGGCACCATTGTGCTTCATCTACACCGTCCTTCCCAGGGAAAGCTGTATTGGCGTGTACGTTCTTAAAACAGGTTGAACGTTGATCCCCTGCGCTCCTGGGCCGTGTTTGGCTGCGAGTGCTAGATTAGGCATGGCCACTGAAACGCACGTCTTGCCAGTTTGGCCGGGCGCTGCGTGTATCGGTTTACAGCTGGCATATGTGCGTGGCTACGCAGGAGCATGACGTACCATTCCATCGAGTCGAAGGAAGAAAATCAGGTTCTCGTTCTGTTCTGGACCTGGGAACACTTTCTGAACACTACCCGAATCTGGCTTGACCTTTTCTTAATTCTCTTTTTATTTAATTGAATTTAAATAAAATCTTGCATTGTATAGTTTATTTTTAGTCGTATTATGGAGTGTTTTTTTTCCTGGTGAAGTTGGAGAACTATCCATCCATCCGTCCATTATCTTCAGCTTTATCCTCTACTAGGGTCTTGGGGAGAACGTTTCGGGTACCAATCTATTACTGTGCACACACTCACACAGACACACTCTATATGGGGCAATTTGGACAATTCAATTGACTTGATCCATGTTTTTAGACTGTGGGAGGAAACCAGAGAACCCGGAGGAAACCCACATGGAAACTTGGGATTGGGATTGGGATTCAAAACGAATCCCTAGCACTGAGAGGAGAACATGCTAAACCACTAAGCCAGCGCACCATCCTGTTGGAGAACAATCCATCCATCCATTATCTTCCGCTTTATCCTCTACTAGGGTCGTGGCGGGGTTCCCCATGCCCAATCACGGGAGAACGTTTCAGGCGCTGGGCAGATACACCCAGGACAGGACGCCAATCTATCACTGGACACACACTCACTCACTCACACATAAACACACTCTATATGGGGCAATTTGGACAATTCAATTGACTTGATCCATGTTTGTGGACTGTGGAAAGGAAAACGGAGAACCTGGAGGAAACCCACGCGGACACGGGGAGAATATGGAAACTTGGGATTGGGATTGGGATACAAACCGAATCCCTAGCACTGAGAGGAGAACATGCTAAACCACTAAGCCACTGCACCATCCTGTTGGAGAACTATCCATCCATCCATTATCTTCCGCTTTATCCTCTATATTAGGGTTGCGGCGGGGTTCCCCATGCACATCCAGGGGAGAACGTTTCGGGCGCTGGGCAGATACACCCAGGACAGGACGCCAATCTATCACAGGACACACACTCCCTCACACAGACACACTCTATATGGGGCAATTTGGACAATTCAATTGACTTGATCCATGTTTGTGGACTGTGGAAAGGAAAACGGAGAACCCGGAGGAAACCCACGCGGACACGGGGAGAACATGGAAAACTTGGGATTGGGATTGGGATTCGAACCGGGAATCCCAAGCGCTGAGAGGAGAACATGCTAACCACTACACCACCGTGCCGCCCCGTTGGAGAACTATCCATCCATCTATTATCTTCTGCTTTATCTTCTACTATGGTCGCAAGGGGTTCCCCATGCCCATCCAGGGGAGAACGTTTCGGGCACAGGGCTGACACACCCAGGACAGGACGCCAATCTATCACTAGACACACAGACACACTCTATATGGGGCAATTTAGAGCATTCAGCTTATGTTTTTGGACTGTGGGAGGAAACCGGAGAGCCTGGAGGAAACCCATGCGGACATGGGGAGAACATGGAAACTCCACCCAGAACGTGCTAACCACTAAGCCGCCCCATTGGAAAACGAATTATGACTTAAATAACTTACAGAGTTCGATCTATAAATAGAAGCACGTCTGTTCTCAACATTTTCTTAATGCAGGACCATTAAATAAACCATACGAATAATATTAATTAGTGGTAACCCAATAAAAACTGTTTAGTGCATTCTCGTTCTGAATCCTATTTGTGTGTGTGTGTGTGTGTGTGTGTGTGGAAGGAGACTATTAGTGTAGAAGGCCAAGCACTTCTCTGACATCCATGGGAATCTGGAAATCCATTCAGCGGTAATTATCAACAGCAATACAGAGTGTGTGTAAGGGAGGAGGCATGGGGCAGCAGGACTGTGGGAGAGAAAGCGAGGGGGAGATGGAAGATGGAGTACAAGAGGAGTCGATGAGAGGAAGATGGGTGTGTGTTCGGGCTTCTGGGTACGAAGACGAATGATGGAAGAAACACTCAAACTGTTTTGGAATACATTTTAATTTCGATGCATTGAGTGGCCGTGGGAGGGAGGGGTGGGAGGGGGGTATGGATTGTTCTAGTCTTCTCGGGGTACGTCCGATTTTCTGTCAAGTGCTAATTTGCCTTGGCCCACGTTGGTACAAATATTTGAAATGTCCTGGACCACAGATCATACGTAGTGGCTTGAGGTTTGTATTATCTAAAGAGTTTGGCAGCCAGTTCAGCCATCGATATTAAAGGCAATAGTGTCTTTGGAACATCGATTTAATAGAGAGAACATTACTCAGCAGAACCAGCCAGTCAGCCTCCAGTCGGACTACTCGATATCTTTAACATTAATAATAATATTAATAGGGTGGCACGGTAGCTTAGTGGTTACCTCTCAGCATTAGGGATTCCCGGGTTGAATCCCCATCTGGGTGGTGTTTCCATGTTCTCCCCGTGTCTGCGTGAGTTGCCTCCGGGTTCTCCGGTTTCCTCCCACAGTCCAAATACATGGAACAAGTCAATTGAGTTCTCCAAATTTCCCCATATAGAGTGTGTCTGTGTGAGTGAGTGTGGTCCCAGTGATAGATTGGTGTCCTGTCCTGGGTGTATCTGCCCAGCGCCCGAAACGTTCTCCCCTGGATGGGCATGGGGAACCCCCCGCGACCCTAATATAGGATAAAGTGGAAGATAATTAATGAATGAATATTAATAACAGTTATTCTCTATTAGGGTCGCAGGCCCATCCAGGGAAGAGCGTTTTGGGTGCTGGGCAACCAACACAGGGCACCAACCTATTACTGGGTACACGTCACTCACAAAAACCACACGGTTCCATGGTTCTGAATCCCAATCTGCGTGGAGTTTCCATGTTCTCCCCATGTCCGTCTGGATTTCCTCCGGGTTCTCCGGTTTCCTCCTACAGTCCAAAAACATGGAATTCTCCAAATTGCCCCATATAGAATGTGTCTGTGTGAGTGAGTGTGTGCCTACCGATAGATTGGTGTCCTGTCCTGGGTGTATCTGCCCAGCACCCGAAACGTTCTACTAGGGTCATGGGGGAAGGGTTCCCCATGCCCATGCAGGGGAGCATGCATCCATCCATCCATTATCTTCTGCTTTATCCTCTATTAGGGTCGCAGGGGGGTTCCCCATGCCCATCCAGGGGAGAACGTTTCGGGCGCTGGGCAGATACACCCAGGACAGGGTGCCAATCTATCGCTGGGCACACACTCACTCACACACACACTCTATAAGGGGCAATCTGGAGAACTCAATTGACCTTAATCCATTTTTTTTGGGACTGTGAGAGGAAACCGGAGAACCCGAAGGAAACCCATGCGGACACAGAGAACATGGAAACCAGATGGGGATTCGAAGTGGGAATCCCAAGCGCTGAGAGGAGAACATGCGAGAACATGAGAATATGTGTGAGATATTTAAACAGGGCCATTCCCACACTAAAACCTCAATATAATAATATTTATTTTTACGTATGGTCCACAATCATACCTGTTAGACTTCCCTAGAGCTTTAGATATACCAATATTGATGATGAAAATTGAAAACACACTGCTCCTGCTCCTCCACCCGTCATCGTTTCTCATTCTTTGCTTTTTCTGGGTCTCTTTGAGTTCTCCGTCTCCGCTGGTGCCTTGCCATTGTCACTTTTGTCCATGCGGCATAGCGCTGTGATGACCCACTTTGCATTTCTATTAGGAGTTGAATTGCACTATGATGCACCCTGCTGCGCTCATTTCCATAGTCCAGAACCGTACAGTCATTATGGGTTTGAATCACGTTCTAGCGTCTCACGGCGACCATACTTCAATCATTTCAGCTTCGATGGTAAATAATTAGAGTGTCATAGTTTTCGGGGCTTTGGGAATTTTAATCTCTCACTTGATTATTATTATTATTATTATTATTATTAAAACCTCAGGTTTAATAGACTTAGGGTCTTATTTATGAGAAAGACCTGATTTACATGACATTACAACATCCATCCATCCATTATCTTCCACTTTATCCTCTACTAGAGTCGCGGGGAGGAAGGGGGGGGGGTTGTTGGGGTTCCACATGCCCATCCAATGGAGAATGTTTCAGGCGCTGGGCAGATACACCCAGGACAGGACGCCAATCTATCACTGGGCACACACTCACTCACACAGATACACTCTATATGAGGCAATTTTGGAGAATTCAATTGACCTTGATCCATGTTTTTGGACTGTGGGAGGAAACTGGAGAACCCGGAGGAAACCCAGGCGGAAACGGGGAGAACACAGGGAGACACGGGGAGAACAGGGCTCTATATGGGGCAATTTGGAGAATTCAATTGAGCTTGATCCATGTTTTTGGACTGTGGGAGGAAACCGGAGAACCCGGAGGAAACCCACGCAGAAACGGGGAGAACACAGGGAGACACGGGGAGAACATGGCTCTATATGGGGCAATTTGGAGAATTCAATTGAGCTTGATCCATGTTTTTGGACTGTGGGAGGAAACCGGAGAACCCGGAGGAAACCACGTGAACACGGGGAGAACATGGCTCTATATGGGGCAATTTGGAGAACTCCATTGACCTTGATCCATGTTTTTGGACTGTTGAGGGGGGGTTCCCCATGTCGTGGGGGGGTTCCCCATGTCCATCCAGGGGAGAACATCTCGGGCGCTGGGCAGATACACCCAGGACAGGGCGCCAATCCATCGCTGGGCACACACTCACTTACCCACACAGACACACTCTATATGGGGCAATTTGGAGAAATCAATTGACTTGATCCATGTTTTTGGACTGTGGGAGGAAACCGGAGAACCCGGAGGAAACCCATGCAGACACGGGGAGAACATGGAAACTCCACCCAGATGGGGATTGGAACCGGGAGCCACCGTGCCGCCCTAATTATCATATTGCTTATGAAATTACGCTCACATCCTAAAGATTATTAACCACGTTTTTAATCTCTGTTCTGTCCCATACATGAGCTTTGCTCAGAAAGTCCCGTTTCTCTTTTGTTGGCCCCTACGATGATCACCGTCTCTGGTTTATATATTTTTTTATTAGTTTTTCTCAATTGGCAACGGGTGGGACGCTGGATCTGACTGGCTCCTGATTGCTGGTGCGACATAGATGTTAATATTAAAAAAATGGATGAAGTCGACTCAATTTTCCAGCATTACTTACAATATTGAATTACAACAAAAAGGCTGTACAATAGTTTAAGGCACAAACTGAGATTAAATTAAAGTTAGCCATCCAATTTCAAGTTTCATTTTCCAGAAGACCTTTTTAATATGCGACAAGCCTGTGATGGATTCTTCAGCTTTCTGCCGAACCCTACAGACAGGTTGATGTACAAGAATTGCTGCATGTGTTAGTAAAGAAACCTTGGTCCTCACACGACAGTCCTAGGCCTCATCACCGACGGCGATGAGAAGGCCTACAGAGACGAGATCTGCACTCTGGCACAGTGGAGCTCTGAGAACCACCTCTGTCTCAATGACAGCAAAACCAAGGAGATCATTGTGGACCACAGGAAGCAGCAGAATGGGAGTCACGCTCCTCTCTACATCAATGGAGCCACAGTGGAAAGAGTCAGCAGTGTGAGGATTCTTGGTGTCCACCTCACTGAAGACCTCACCTGGTCCCATCACATCAGCACTGCTGTGAAAACTGCACGTCAGCGCCTCTTCTTCCTGCGGAGGCTTAAGAAATTCGGTCTCCAAGTTCAAGTTCAAGTTCAAGCTTTACAGAATGAAAAGCCTTTAAACCCCCAAAGAGCAAGCCGAAGCGACAGTGGCAAGAAAAAACTCCCTTTTATGTTGTTATTTAAGGAAGAAACCTTGAGAGGACCAAGACTCAGTGGGGGCCACTCATTCTCCTTGACAATGACAACAACAATGTAGGACAGCCATGTACAGACATTAAACAAATGGAAAAACTAACAACTGGAAAACTATATGCGAGTCCATTAGGGGGCGTCCTGCAGAACCGCCTTGTCAGGTTCCATCCAGCATTCAACAGCAATTTAAAGCCAACCCCTTATCCTCACCAATTTCTACAGGTGCACCATCGAGAGCATCCTCACCATCCATCACCGTCTGGTACGGTAGCTGCTCCACCTGTGACCACAAGGCCCTGAAGAGGGTGGTGAGGACAGCAGAGTCCATAATCGGGAATAAACTCCCTGCTCTTGTGGACATCTACCAGACCCGTAGCACAAGGAAGATTCGTAGGATCCAGATGGACAGCAGTCATCCAGCACATGGACTGTTCACCTTACTGCCATCAGGCAGAAGGTACCGAAGCTTCCCGGCCAAAACGACCCGGCTTATGGACAGTTTTTACCCGCAAGCCATCAGGCTACTAAACAAAATGAACAGTTAAAAACTCCCACACTTCTGCTTTTTACTATGTCACTTTACACCAGTCACTTTAAATTGTAAATTGTATATATATATATATATATATATATATATATATATATATATATATATATATATATATATATATATATATATATATATATATATATATATATATATTTATTTTATGGCACATGTAAATATTGTGTATTTCATTTTATGTTCTATGTAGAGCAGAGATTCTCAATTATTTTCTGTTAAGCCCCCCCGAGGAAGAAGAAAGCATTTTGCGCCCCCCCCCACACACACGCACACTCACCCCCCCACATGATTTATCCCCCCAAATTTATCAAAAATGGGATAAATTATTTTTACACGCTCACTGTAGTATGATTTGTCTATAAATTTGTTATAAATACACCTCTTTTAGAACAATGTCTCCTTATTAACAATAAAGAAAACAAAAAAGAAAGAAATATCGATCAACTTACAACAAAGAATCATTTGATTTGCTTTGTTGTTTAGTTTGTAACAGAAACGAATGAAATCCTTATTTAAACGTGAAACATTTTTGAACCGACTGGCATTTGATACTGAAAAATGAAAATATATATCAATAAATAATAATAAATTCAAATTCATCAGCGACATTCATTCAGGAGCACAATTTATTAACACTTTAACCTACAAAACGGTCACAGGTGCCTGTGGCAACCTGTCCTTCCTTTGGTTCTTAATTGTTTCAGTTGGGTGATTGGTTTGTTTTGTGCTCGTGTTTAGTTGATTTGTTATTTATTCTTAGTTTTCCTGTTAGTCGGCGCGCGTCTTTGTTTTGTGGTTATTATGCCCTTCGTTACTTTGTTCGTTTGTTCCCCCTTTTTGTTGGTGTCCCAACACCAATTTTTATTAAATTCGAGTTTGGTTTTTATCCCGGTGTCTGTTGGACTCTCCTTCTGCGTGCAACCACGGTACGGCGCTGCGCATCTTCTCCGCGTGGGTCGTAATTCGCGGGAGCGTTTTCTCGGACCTTCTCCGAGAAAACGCATCTTCTCCGCGTGGTCGGTACCCGGGAGCGCACATTAGGCGCGAGCGGTGTTACGCAGCAACTCCGCGTAGCCGCCCCCTCCGGGGAAGAACGGTAACAAAAACAAATACAACAATTAGTGCGGGTGTTTTTTTTTTTGAGGAAGTCAGAACTGATGTCTCCAACGCGCCCGCTTTGCAGTACACAGCTTTTCTGAAGTAGTTTTCATAAAGCGGGATGATTGCTGGAGCTACGCGTCACGTTTACGATTTAAAAACTCAAGCTGGGAATCCCAATCTGGGTGGAGTTTCCATGTTCTCCCCGTGTCCGCGTGGGTTTCCTCCGGGTTCTCCGGTTTCCTCCCACAGTCCAAAAACAAGGATCAAGGACAATTGAATTCTCCAAATTGCCCTATATAGAGTGTGTTTGTGTGAGTGAGTGTGTGTTCAGTGATAGATTGCCGTCATGTCCTGGGTGTATCTGCCCAGCGCCTGAAACGTTCTCCCCTGGATGGGCATGGGGAACTCCACTGCGTGCCTTGTAGATGATAAAGCAGAAGATAATGGATGGATGGAAGATCTTAAAACAGGGCGGCACAGTGGCTTAGTGGTTAGCATGTTCTCCTCTCAGCGCTAGGGATTCCCGGTTCGAATCCCAATCTGGGTGGAGTTCCCATGTTCTCCCCGTGTCCACGTGGGTTTCCTCCGGGTTCTCCGGTTTCTTCCCACAGTCCAAAATCATGGATCAATTCAATTGAATTCTCCAAATTGCCCCATATATAGTCTGTCTGTGTGAGTGAGTGTGTGTCCAGTGATAGATTGGCGCCCTGTCCTGGGTGTATCTGCCCAGCGCCCGATACGTTCTCCCCTGGATGGGCATGAGGAACCCATGGAGGATAAAATGGAAGATAATGAATGGATGGAATAACTTAAAGGATGGGCTGCTGATGTTCAGCACCAGACAGTTTAACAATTTGTACTTGCCTGGTGTTCTGTTAAAGTGAGAAATGGTCCACCATCCACATTTTAATTGCTCACTCATGGTCAGCGTTTAGAATGTTCTGAATCGGAATTTGCATGTGTGCATGCCGACAAAAAAAAAAAAAATCTAGTAACCCATCAACAGTTCCAGATTGATCTATTAGGTACAAATCATTACAGTTCTACTTCCCAGTGCTGAGATTCATTCCAGTTCCCACGGCAGCTCTGCAGCGCAAGATAACGCGTGTCATGGTTTTAGTCCCGCAGGTCGATAGTCACTTTCTTATCTGTGTGGATAAACGTAGGTTCATGTTTGCATAGGTCTCACAGAGTGACAGCTCTAATGCATCTGGGTAAATTGTCTTTACTGCTTTTTCACACAGTGCATCCCACCAGCTACAGTGTTTCTGCTCTGTCTGTGATATTATTACAGTTTTTTTTTTAGCTCTTATGCTCTTATATATATATATATATTGCCCAGCGATAGATTGGCACCCTGTCCTGGGTCTATCTGCCCAGCGCCCGAAACGTTCTCCCCTGGATGGGCATGGGGAACCCCACCGCAACCCTAATAGAGGATAAAAGCGGGAGATAATGAATGATGAATATATATATATATATATATATATATATATATATATATATATATATATATATATATATATATATATGTATGAACGTTGTGGGTTCAAATCCCAGGTCCACTGAATTTGGACCCTTAACTTTGATTGCTGTAAATAACCAAATGTAATTTATATATATATATATATATAAGGCTGGCATGGTGGCTTAGTAAATAGGTTAAGCATGTTCTCCTCTCAGCACTAGGGATTCCCGGTTGGAATCCCAATCTGGGTGGAGTTTCCATGTTCTCCCCGTGTCCGCGTGGGTTTCCTCCGGGTTCTCCGGTTTCCTCCCACAGTCCAAAAACATGAATCAAGGTCAATTGAGTTCACCAAATTGCCTCATATAGAGTGTGTCTGTATGAGTGAGTGTGTGCCCAGCGATAGATTGGCACCCTGTCCTGGGTGTATCTTCCCAGCGCCCAAAACGTTCTCCCCTGTATTGGCATAGGGAACCCCACCGCGACCCTAATAGAGGATGAAGCACAAGATGAAGGATGGAGGGAGTTTCCACGTTCTCCCTCTGTGTGGGTTTCCTCTAGGTTGTCCAGTGTCCTCCAACAGTCCAAAAACAAGGAGCAAGGTCAATTGAATGCTCCAAATTGCCCCTTATAGAGTGTGTTTGTCTGTCTGAGTGTGTGCCCAGTGATAGATTGGCACCCTGTCCTGGGTGTATCTGCCCAGCGCCCAACACATTCTCCACTGGATGGGCATGGGGAACCCCCCCGCGACCCTAATAGAGGATAAAGTGGAAGATAATGGATGGATGGATGGATGGATGGATGGAATCCCATTAATGAATGACATGCGTCTTAATTTTTTTTTATATATATATATTTTGTATTGAGGTTGAAGAACAGTCATCGGAAATATTTTTGCTTGGACGCGTTTCAATACCTGTATATTTTAATCCACGCAACATCCAGCAAAATGCACAAAATAAATCCGAATGTTGTGTCCAAAACTCAGTGCATCCTCTTCCTCGAGCCCAAAGGCTGAGCCAAGTTACTCTTCTATCTATGAGTATGGGCTGATTAAAATAATGACGACTCCTTTTTTTTCGGCTTCCCCTTTCCCCCTCCTCCTATTTTTGTTCAAAGAGTGCTTTGTCCTCCAGTGCAACCTACTTGAAATGTCGCCCGGAAAGCTGACGCCGTGTGATTTTTATCGGCAGGCCACAGAATCTCTCCATGTTGTTGCTTCTCCAGCTTAAAATCTCAGCTTACTGTTTATTAAAAATATAATCTCATGTAATCTTTATTTATATTTGCTTTATAAAATATGGAAAGCACTTCTCATTTTCACCTCGTTGCCATCCTTAATTGATGAATCCCTAAAAATGTAATGCTTCAATAAGGTTTTTTTATATCACCATACTAACAAATCATCATTAGAAAAGAATAGACTCCGCCCTTTGATTAAAATAATCTCAGCAAGATGTCATTAGAATTCTTTAAACTCTGGTTCCACCTTCCCATCTTATATTGTGCTGCAGCTTGATTTCAGGGTGGGGTTTTCATGTGGGCGGGGGGGCGTTATCATGCCAATCCAGAGGAGAATGTTTTGGGCGCTCAGCAATTACACCCAGGACAGGGCGCCAATCCATCACACAGATACACATGCTATGTAGGAGCCATTAAGATGGGGCAATTTAGAATATCTGTTTCACCTTCAATCCATGTTTTTGAACTGTGGGAGGAAACCAGAGAATCCGTACAAAACAGACATGGAAAGAACATGGAAACTCCATCCAGAGCGGGATTCAAACTTGGATCCCCCGGCATTGAAAGATGTGCTAGTCACTAAGCCACCGTGTGCACAAGAGAAAAAGTAGATAAAGAAAGATACTACTGGCATATATAACTAATATATATTATATATAACTATATATAATATATATATAAATATAACTATATATTTTATGTAGGTATGTATGTGTATATATATATACTATATATATATATATATATATATATATATATATATATATATATATATATATATATATATATATATATAAAATATATATATATATATATATATATATATATATATATATATATATATATATATATATATATATTACATTTTTATTTATATAGAGCTTTTTACAATAGTGGACGGCACGGTGGCGTAGTGGTTGGCATGTTCTCCTCTCAGCGCTAGAGATTCCCGGTTCGAATCCCCATCTGGGTGGAGTTTCCATGTCTTCCCCGTGCCCGCATGGGTTTCCTCCGGGTTCTCCGGTTTCCTCCCACAGTCCAAAAACATGGATCAAGGTCAAATAGATTCTCTAAATTGCCCCATATAGAGTGTGTCTGTGTGAGTGAGTGTGTGCCCAGTGATAGATTGGCGCCCTGTCCTGGGTGTATCTGCCCAGCGCCCGAAACGTTCTCCCCTGGATGGGCGATGGGCATTGGGAACCCCCCCCCCCCTCCCCCGACACTAGTATTTTCTTTTTATATATTGACCAGATGGAAGAAAATAGATTGTGTGCAGATAAGAAGTTGCATTCTTATGTGAAGAGTAAATAAATAAAATGCTGTAATTGTTTTAACTCTCTGCCTAAGAACGCAAAATAATGATTTTAATTTAGATAAGTGCTGCAAAAAATGAATTCTTACAGGGAAAAATTGTAATGGATTAGACAATACCTGGACAAAATCATTTCTTATTGCATTCATTCATCCATTATCTTCCGCTTCATCCTCTACTAGGGTCGTGGGGGGGGGTTCCCCATGCCCATCGAGGGGAGAACGTTTTGGTCACTGGGCGACAATCTATCACTGGGCACACACTCACTCTGACAGACACACACATGAACACACACTACTGTATATTGGGCAATTTAGAGCATTCAATTTACCTTGAATTCCCGATTTTGGACTGTGGGAGGAAACTGGCAGTGATTTGTTATCTGTGTTTCTGTGTGCAGTGAAAACAGGGTCAGAGGCAGAGAGAGAGGACAGATAATTAATCACATTAAGAGGTGGCAGGTGTTTGCATTTACATGACCCCTGACCCTGCCGCTCTGCTGCCGCTCTGCTGCCTGTTTACAGACTGCGTCGTCATGCTTTCACACCACAGCACGGTTTAACCTGCCGGCGCAGTGATGAACTAACCATCAAAAAAACATTTTATAAAGAGACAATACTGGTATGATGGCATGGTGGCTTAGTGATTAGCATGTTCTCCTCTCAGCACTAGGGATTCCCGGTTCGAATCCCAATCTGGGTGGAGTTTCCATGTTCTCCCCGTGTCCGCGTGGGTTTTCTCCCACAGTCCAAAAACATGGATCAATCCAATTGAGTTCTCCAAATTGCCTCATATAGTGTGTCTCTGTGTGAGTGAGTGTGTGCCCAGCGATAGATTGACGCCCTGTCCTGGGTGTATGTGCCCAGCGCCTGAGACATTGTCCCCTGGATGGGCATGGGGAACCCCCCGTGACCCTAATATAGAATAAAGTGGAAGATAATGGATGGATGGAAAATACTGGTATGATATACAGTATCCCATCTCCAGTCCTCTTAGTGTCACACTGGTCACAAAACATGGGGCAATTAGGACCCTGTGTTGCATCAATGCCTAGTAAAAGGTTAAATAAGGGGATGAGAGACATGATTAAATAGAGATGGGCATGTGCTTTATGGATGGAGGTGACGGTGACAAAATTTGAGAATTGAACTGGGGCGGCACAGTGGCTTAGTGGTTAGCATGTTCTCCTCTCAGCTAGGGATTCCCGGTTCGAATCCCAACCTGGGTGGAGTGTCCATGTTCTCCACGTGTCTGTGTGGGTTCCTCCGGGTTCTCCAGTTTCCTCCCACAGTCCAAAAACATGGATCAAAGATCAATGAATTCTCATGGATCAATTGAATTCCCCAAATTTCCCCATATAGAGTGTGTCTGTGCGAGTGAGTGTGTGCCCAGTGATAGATTGGAACCATGTCCTGGGAGTATCTGCCCAGCGCCCTGGATGGGCATGGGGAACCCTCCCATGACCCTAGTAGAGGATACACCCAGGACAGGGCGCCAATCTATCACTGTACACACTCACTCACACAGACACACTCTATATGGGGCAATTTGGAGAATCCAATTGACCTCGATCCATGCTTTTGGATTGTGGGAGGAAACCGGAGAACCCGAAGGAAACCCACGCGGATACACGGGGAGAACATGGAAACTCCACCCAGATGGGATTCGAACCGGGAATCCCTAGTGCTGAGAGGAGAACATGCTAAACACTAAGCCACCATTCAATTAGCATTAATCTAAATAGAAGGGTTTGTTTTCGAGTGTTTTTATAAAGTTCTTGAGCATAACAAGGTTTAGTGAGCGACTGATCCTCTTTGTGCGATCAAATAAATATAACTAATTAATAATAATAAACATTTTTCAGTATTATGTTAAGTTAGTTGAATTATACCAACTGTCCACATTCACACCGGATGACGTGTGATGTTCCTTAACCTGCTGATATTTTTCTGATTGTGAACTATAGGTGCAGAATTAAATATAAATGTAGAGTTAAATATATTCAGAGTGGTCTCAACAAGATCTGAACCTGCCTGGCTAACTCCACAGCTCTGGGTGGCCCGACCTGGCCGTGCTGGATAAATAATCCAGACTAGTCATGTGGTGCTGCAGGCTTTAGAATGTGACACACACACACACACACACACACACACACACACACCCACAGTAACATTTATTTTCAAACGATTTAATAATTCCACTTACACTTCTTTGCATCTTATAAAAACTACTTTAGACTGATATCCATCCCAACTCTTAATATGTCATAAAATTAGAACTTGCTGGAACAAATTTTATGATCTACATTGAAGTAAACTGAGAGTCTGAGTGTCTCTCTCTCACACACACACACACACACACACACTGTAATACTAATACTACTACTACTACTAATAATAATGTGTTATATAATATTGATATTGTTCTATTATTGTGTTACTTGCTGTTTTCCCTTGTTGGCTAATGAGTACTGCAGGTACCATGATCCATCCCAACCCTAAATATGTCATAACTTGCTGGAACTAATTTTATGACCTATATTGAAGTCATACACACACACACACACACACACACACACACACACACACACACACACACACACACACACACACACACTGTAATACTACTACTACTAATAATAATATTGTTATTCGGGCGCTGGGCAGATACACCCAGGACAGGGCGCCAATCGATCGCTGCGCACACATTCACACACACAGACACACTCTATATGGGGCAATTTGGAGAACTCCATTGACCTTGATCCATGCTTTTGGACTGTGGGAGGAAACCGGAGAACCCGGAGGAAACCCGGGTGGACACGGGGAGAACATGGAAACACGAACCAGATGGGGATTCGAACCGGGAATCCCTAGCGCTGAGAGGAGAACATGCCAACCACTAAGCCACCGTGCCACCCAATAATAATAATAATAATAATAATAATAATAATAAGTTTGTTCTATTATTGTGTTACTTGCTGTTTTCCACTGTTGGTTAAGGAGTACTGCAGGTACCATGATCCATCCCAACCGCTAAGGATTTAACACCACAGAGGTCTAATGTTGTGGAGGACACATTTAAGAAATGGGTCGATTATTTAAAGTATAGAAGTATAATAAGCAGAAGCCTTCAAACCACCTGTGTGTGTTTACCTACCTGCATCAGTTACACGATTATTAACTTTATTAGTCCCACAGTAGGGCAATAACACAAAATGATCATCACTATTATTAGAAATTAATTATCATCAGGCAGCATGGTGGCTTAGTGGTTAGCACGTTCTCTCAGCACTAGGGATTCCCGGTTCCAATCCCCATCTGAGTGGAGTTTCCATGTTCTCCCCGTGTCCGCGTGGGTTTCCTCCGGGTTCTCCGGTTTCCTCCCACAGTCCAAAAACATGGATCAAGTCAATTGAATTCTCCAAATTGCCCCATGTAGAGTGTGCCTGTGTATGTGAGTGAGTGTGTTTCTTTTGAGGTGTCCCCCGGCTTCCTGGAGATCTTCATCCATGGCTCTGCTGACGAATACTGGATGGAACCTGACAAGGCGGTCCTGCAGGACGCCCCCTAATGGACTCACATATAGTTTTCCAGTTGTTAGTTTTTCCATTTGTTTAATATCTGTACATAGCTGTCCTACATTGTTGTTGCTGCCTGGCCGCTCAAGGAGGATGAGCCCCCCACTGAGTCTTGGTCCTCACAAGGTTTCTTCCTTACATTTACATTTAGTCATTTAGCAGACGCTTTTATCCAAAGCGACTTACAAATGAGAAAACCACAAGTCAGAAGCCATGGAGAAAACCAACTATACTGTAAATTCATCAAACCTGATTGTTATTCGATGCTGACCCCCCCCCCCCCCTTTTTTTATTTTTACAACAGGTATTTGTTAAAGAGATGCGTCTTAAGTAGTTTCTTAAAACTGTTTAGTGATTCTGCCTTACGGACAGAGTTGGGAAGAACGTTCCACCATTTTGCAGTGGTGAACGCCACAGAGTGAGAATCAGCTCCTCGGTGAGGTGGAACCGCCAGGCGGCGATCATCACTGGAGCGAAGTGAAGAAGTCGGAGTGTATTTTGAAAAGATAGAGTGAAGGTAGGAGGGGGAAGATCCAGAAATGGTTCTGTATGCCAGAGTCAGTGACTTGTACTGAAACTTCCTTAAATAACAACATAACAGGGAGTTTTTTCTTGCCACTGTCGCTTCGGCTTGCTCTTTGGGGGTTTAAAGGCTTTTCATTCTGTAAAGCTGCTTTGTGACAATGTACTGGTGTAATAAGCGCTATATAAATAAATTACTTGAACTTGAACTTAACTTGTGTGCCCAGTGATGGATTGGTGCCCTGTCCTGGGTCTATCTGCCCAGTGCCTGAAACGTTCTCCCCTGGATGGGCATGGGGAACCCCACCACGACCCTAATAGAGGATAAAGCGGAAGATAATGAATGAATGAATTAATTAATGAATTATCATCACTACAGTGGTACGCTACAGTGTAACATATTCGCACTCTCAGCGTTGTTGATGCACAAACATTTTGTGCAAACACTGTTGCTATGCAAAAGAACTATTTCTTTTCAGGGTGAAAGGGCAGGATGGCAGGTGCAGTGACTAGTTTTTCGTGTTCCGTCTCATTCTTTTTTTTTTTTTTTTTCCATCACATAAGCTCTGTCAAGACTCAAAGTATGTGCTGAGTGCATGTTGGGAATTCTTTTAATTAGCAAGATCATATTAATAATAAATAATAAAATGTCCTTCTGCACCTTTCTCTATTAAAACAACATGATTAGGACATCCCAAACTCCATCTAACAAGACGTCCACACGTTATCACCCCACCAAAATACCTCATCATCTCACATGTACCATTTATATACATTTTACATGCTGCAATATTTATATTTGATATTTATATCTGTTGTATACCATATATATATAATATATATATATATATATATACTATATATAATATATATATATATATATAAACACCGGAGAACCCGGAGAAAACCCTATAAAAAAATATAAAATAATTTTTTTTTTTTTTTTATTTTATTTTATATTCTATATTTATATCCATTTATCTATTGTATACCTATACCACTTATATAATATATATATATATATAACCGGAGAACCCGGAGGAATCCCACACGGACACGGGGAGAACATGGAAACTCCACCCAGTTGGGGATTCGAACCGGGAATCCCTAGGGCTGAGAGGTGAACCTGCTAACCACTAAGCCACCGTACTGCCCTAATATAAATTATACAACTATAAATATATTATAGAATATTTTAACTATACATATAATATATCTGGGATTATATGGGAATATATGGGATTCCCTAGGGATTCCCGGTTCGAATCCCCATCTGGGTGGAGTTTCCATGTTCTCCCCGTGTCCGTGTGGGTTTCCTCCGGGTTCTCCGGTTTCCTCCCACAGTCCAAAAACATGGATCATGTCAATTGAGTTCTGCAAATTGCCCCATATAGATTATGTCTGTGTGAGTGAGTGTGTGTCCAGCGATGGATTGGCGCCTTGTCCTGGGTCTATCTGCCCAGCGCCCAAAACGTTCTCCCCTGGATGGGCATGGGGAACCCCTCCCCCCCCTCTCGACCCTAATATAGGATAAAGTGGAACATAATGGATGGATATCATATATTATATATATTCATAGCTGTTTATTATTCAATTTCACATATCTATATACTGTATTTATATAATCGGGGTGTGTGACCCATAATTCCGTTCTTATCTCATGTACAACATGTGATATTATTGGTAATACAATTTTCTTGAATCTCTCGTATCTTGAATTAGTCTATTCGTCACCCCCAATTATTCTTGCATCACAATACAAACAACAGACAATATAAATCTGTAGATGTAATGAGCGTCTTGTGTCATGACATTTTTCATGCTTTCCACGTGGGCTGTAATGCTATTGTTCTGACGGCGTTCATTTCATTGACTTTGCAGAGACAAAATAATTGTCTAGTGCCGTCTCGCATGTCAATCTCCTGTCAGTGCCTCCCGGCCACGCCTAGTAGAGTCTCGCCTATGAGGTCACCCACCCACGCTGGCATGCATCTTGCTTTCATGCAGGTCTCCAGCTCTGAATAAACATGGAGAAGAAGGACTGCTGGTAGCAAAGAAACAAATCCAAACCTTCCTTCCAATCTAACAATCTGAATGACATCATACTTAATCACGCCGCGACCACTAGGAAGAGACAGGAAGAGCAGGAAGGAAAATCGGATTATGTTATCAGATACTTCCACGGCAAACTGCATTTACTTCGCCGAGTTTGGTTATTTCAGCTCGAAATCACACAATGTGGTGATGATTGGGGACTTTTCGCTGAATGTGTGGGGCAAAATTGTTGCAACATGGCCACGACTAACAGTAGGTGCTTAGGGGGGAGGAAAACAGGCTGTAGTTCTTATTCATTCATTCATTCATTATCTTCCGCTTTATCCTCTATTAGGGTCGTGGGGGTGGGGGGGGGGGGTTCCCCATGCCCATCCAGGGGAGAACGTCTCGGGCGCTGGGCAGATACACCCAGGACAGGACGCCAATCTATCGCTGGACACACACTCACACAGACACAATTAGACAAACACACTCTATATGGGGCAATTTGGAGAACTCAATTGACTTGATCCATGATTTTGGACTGTGGGAGGAAAAAAAGTCTGGAGAACCGGAGGAAACCCACGCAGACACTAGAGAACATGGAAACTCCACCCAGATTGGGATTCGAACCTGGAATCGCTAGTGCTGAGAGACGAACGTGGTAACCACTAAGCCACCGTGCCGTCCAATAATAATAATAATAATAATAATAATAAGTTACATAATGGGTGGCACGGTGGCTTAGTGGTTGGCATGTTCTCCTCTCAGTGCTAAGGATTCCCATTTCGAATCCCAATCTGGGTGGAGTTTCCATGTTCTCCCAGTGTCCGTGTGGGTTTTCTCTGGGATCTCTGGTTTCCTCCCACAGTCCAAAAACATGGATCAAGTCAATTGAATTCTCCAAAATTGCCCCATATAGAGTGTGTATGAGTGAGTTGAGTGTGTGTCCAGCGATAGATTGGTGCTCTGTCCTGGGTGTATCTGCCCAGCACCCGAAACGTTCTCCCCTGGATGGGCATGGAGAACCCCCCTGCGACCCTAATATAGGATAAAGCGTAAGATAATGGATGAATGGATGGATGGATGATCTTAAAACAGGGCGGCATGTTGTCAGTGTGGGTTTCCTCCGGGTTCTCCGGTTTCCTCCCACAGTCCAAAAACATGGATCAAGTCAATTGAATTCTCCAAAATTGCCCCATATAGAGTGTGTATGAGTGAGTTGAGTGTGTGTCCAGCGATAGATTGGTGCTCTGTCCTGGGTATATCTGCCCAGCACCCGAAACGTTCTCCCCTGGATGGGCATGGAGAACCCCCCTGCGACCCTAATATAGGATAAAGCGTAAGATAATGGATGAATGGATGGATGATCTTAAAACAGGGCGGCATGTTGGCTTAGTGGTTAGCATGTTCTCCTCTCAGCACTAGGGATTCCCGTTTCGAATCCCAATCTGGGTGGAGTTTCCATGTTCTCCCCGTGTCCGTGTGGGTTTTCTCCGGGTTCTCCAGTTTCCTCCCACAGTCCAAAA
The DNA here is from genome assembly GCA_019802505.1 of Corydoras sp. C115. NCBI lineage: Eukaryota > Metazoa > Chordata > Actinopteri > Siluriformes > Callichthyidae > Corydoras > Corydoras sp. C115. The sequence continues at coordinate 77,181 of JAFMOC010000583.1, read as the reverse complement.
ACATGGATCAAGTCAATTGAATTCTCCAAAATTGCCCCATATAGAGTGTGTGTGTGTGTGTGAGTGAGTGTGCCCAGCGATAGATTGGTGCTCTGTCCTGGGTGTATCTGCCCAGCACCCGAAACGTTCTCCCTGGATGGGCATGGGGAACCCCCCGCGACCCTAATAGAGGATAAAGTGGAAGATAATGGATGGATGGACGTTATACTGTTTTTGTTTTGTTTTGTAAAGTGGCTTTGAGGTCCCTACAAGCGCTATCTACATAAAATCTATTATTATTATTATTATTATTATTATTATTATTATTATTATTTGTACTGGACGTAGCTGGTCCATACTGACTGTCTGTGCGTACCGTGGACCAGCTTTGCCATAGAAAGGACGATGCTTGCCAATGCCTGGGCATGTTCGAACAGAGTGCTGTGCCCGAGGCTCTCTGCGAGTCTTGTGAAAGAGCAGCCTGGCTGCTACTAATCATAAGCATTATTTGCAGATAATCACCGTTCCGCAAAGGCTTGTGGGTAAGAATTGCGATAGTGGCTTTGGAAACAATGATGTCATGCCGCTACGGGTACAACTCGATGGAGTACGGAGCGATAAGAAGAATTAAAAGGAGGCATTGGCAAAGCAGGTGGGTGGCTGCAGTAGACTCGGCGTTTTTGTCTTGGCGGACCTCTTTTTGAGAGCACTTGGGCAGAACACTGTGTGCTAGACTTGTATACTTCAATGCTTCTCCTCCCTTGAGCTTTCCTACCGTTGCATACCTCGTTTTTTTTTTTATCTCCACCTCCTGCTTTTTTGATTCCCTTCCCCCAAAACCTCCACCCCCTGGGCCCCTTTGGCTACCTCTTGGCAGGCACGTAGCCACCCACCTGCCCGCGTGTGCAGCCACCCTTTTTGCGTCCTTCCTGCATATAGTGCTGGCGTCTTTCCAACAGCCATCTTGGCCTTGGAAGCAAAACTGGCTCGGGACTCGGCACACACACACACACACACACACACACACACACACACACACACACACACACACACAGAAATGCTTGCTTATCACCCTTATACGTGAGAGTGCTGTAAAAATACTACAACCAAGCGAGACTCTGACAGGAATTGCAGTATACATACAGTACAGTCAAAGTTTTAGAACATCCGGTCATTTATTGGACACTATGGAAATGGTGGCTTAGTGGTTAGCACGTTCTCCTCTCAGCACTAGGGATTCCCGGTTCGAATCCCCATCTGGGTGGAGTTTCCATGTTCTCCCCGTGTCCGTGTGGGTTTCCAGCAGGTTCTCCGGTTTCCTCCCACAGTCCAAAAAACATGGATCAAGTCAATAGAATTCTCCAAATTGCCCCATATTGAGTGTGTGTGTGCCCAGTGATAGATTGGTGCCCTGTTCTGGGTGTATCTGCCCAGCGCCCGAAACGTTCTCCCCTGGATGGGCATGGGGAACCCCACCGCGACCCTAATAGAGGATAAAGCGGAAGATAATGGATGGATGGATAGATGATCTTAAAACAGGGCGGCATGGTGGCTTAGTGGTTAGCATGTTCTCTCAGCACTAGGGATTCCCGGTTTGAATCCCAATCTGGGTGGAGTTTCCATGTTCTCCCCGTGTCCGCGTGGGTTTCCTCCGGGTTCTCCGGTTTCCTCCCACAGTAAAAAAACATGGATCGAGGTCAATTGAATTCTCCAAATTGCCCCATATAAAGTGTGTCTGTGTGAGTGTGTGTGTGCCCAGTGATAGATTGGCATCCTGTCCTGGGTGTATCTGCCCAGCGCCCGAAACTTTCTCTCCTGGATGGATCTTAAAACAGGGTGGCATGTTGACTTAGTGGTTAGCATGTTCTCCTCTCAGCACTAGGGATTCTCGGTTTGAATCCCAATCTGGGTGGAGTTTCCATGTTCTCCGCATGTCCGCGTGGGTTTCTTCCGGGTTCTCCGGTTTCCTCCCACAGTCCAAAAACATGGATCGAGGTCAATTGAATTCTCCAAATTGCCCCATATAGAGTGTGTTTGTGTGAGTGAGTGTGTGTCCAGTAATAGATTGGAGCCCTGTCCTTGGTGTATCTGCCCAGCGCCTGAAACGTTCTCTGAAACGATAATGGATGGATGGATGAAGATCTTTTAACTAAAAGCGTCTGCTAAATGACTAAATGTTAATGTATTCACACTTCCTCCTTCATGTACGACAGTTGACAATGTGGAACTGTCCTTTCGCCTACAACGTCTTACAACGTCCTGCATGACGAACTGAAGATTTCACGACCTGAACCGCAATAAACACCGGGAGAAATCGGTGTGTTCTAAAACTGTTTTAAAGACATTGATCCTTGTTTTCTTGGTCCATTGTAGTGATTTATTTTTTTGTATTTTGTAGCTGTTCCATCCATTATCTTCCGTTTTATCCTCTATTAGGGTCGTAGCGGAGTTCCAAACGCCCATCCAGGGGAGAACGTTTCGGGTGCTGGGCAGATAGACCCAGGACAGGGAGCCAATCTATCACTGGGCACACACTCACTCACACAAACACACTGTATTTGGGGCAATTTGGAGAACTCAATTGACTTGATCCATGTTTTTGGACTGTGGAAAGAAACCGGAGAATCCGGGGGAAACCCACGCGGACACGGGGAGAACATGGAAACTCCACCCAGATGGGGATTCGAACCGGATATCCCTAGCGCTGAGAGGAGAACATGCCAACCACTAAGCCACCGTGCCGCCCATTTTCTAGCTGTATAAAGCATTTAATAGCCAAAAAAACTGTTTATGTCCCACTAATGGACCAGAATGGCAGTCTGGACATCGGTTTGGATTTGGGCTGCTAGATGCAGGCAGCGTTCTCAAAAAAGGAATATTTGGAGCCTCGGTTTGCGGTTTGGAACGGATTCGTGATGTCATGTGTCCTGCCACCTGCCAATCTCATCGAATGAGGAGCGCATGGAAAATGAGAAAGTTTCGGGCGCTGGGCAGATACACCCAGGACAGGGCGCCAATCTATCACTGGGCACACACACTCACTCACACAGACACACTCTATATGGGGCAAGCTGGAGAATTCAATTGACTTGATCCATGTTTTTGGACTGTGGGAGGAAACCGGAGAACCCGGGGGAAACCCACGCGGACACGGGGAGAACATGGAAACTCCACCCAGATGGGGATTCGAACCGGGAATCCCTAGTGCTGAGAGGAGAACATGCTAAACACTAAGCCACCATGCCACCCTATATTTATTTTTATTTACAAAAAACACTGGCTTAGAATGCAGGCAGCGTTCTCAAAAAAGCAATATTTGGAGCCTCGGTTTGCTGTTTGGAACGGATTCGTGATGTCATGTGTCCTGCCACCTTTAATGTATTAAAGCGAGGGATGAATCTCGAATGTGGAGCGCATGGAAAATGAAGATTAATAGCTTAAAGAGCATGCTCAGTTTCTCTGCCCTAATCTTCTGTTTACTGTCTAACCAGTTGGCAGGAACCGGCGTCCAATTTTCGGTACAGAAGCTTACGTCCTAAAAGAAATGTTTGCGAAGTCGGCTCCCTCTCCTCGTTTCGGTGGTTATGAGGAAAGCATGGAGGGATGATCACGAGAAGATCTCACAGGCCTCGGCGTGGAGATGGGAAAGCAGGAGGAGCAACGTGATGGGCGAGGGCAGCTGTGGTTTCTCGAGGTGGAAGCCATGGTGTCTGGGTGGATGTGCTGTTTACAGACCAGGCCTGTGCACCTGGAAGAAGTTAGCATGCTCGACTGCTGCAGCCTGGACAGAGTTCAGCTCAGTAGGACTGCAAAACAGACCAACTTTAAATAGCAGCACACCCAGTTTATTCCTTAGTGGGAGTACCCATTCGGGGCGGCACGGTGGCTTAGTGGTCGGCACGTTCTCCTCTCAGTTCTAGGGATTCCCGGTTTGAATCCCAATTTGGGTGGAGTTTCCATGTTCTCCCCGTGTCCGCCTGGTTTCCTCCGGGTTCTCCGGTTTCCTCCCACAGTCCAAAAACATGGGTCAAGTCAATTGAGTTCTCCAAATTGACCCATATAGAGTGTGTGTGTTTGTGTGAGAGTGTGTGTCCAGTGATAGATTGGCGTCCTGTCCTGGGTGTATCTGCCCAGCGCCCGAAATGTTCTCCCCTGGATGGGCATGGGGAACCCCCCCGCGACCCTAGTAGAGGATGAAGCGGAAGATAATGGATGGATGGAAGATCTTAAAAACAGGGCGGCATGGTGGCTTAGTGGTTAGCATGTTCTCCTCTCAGCACTAGGGATTCCCGGTTCGAATCCCCATCTGGGTGGAGTTTCCATGTTCTCCCCGTGTCCGTGTGAGTTTCCTCCGGGTTCTCCGGTTTCCTCCCACAGTCCAAAAACATGGGTCAAGTAAATTGAGTTCTCCAAATTGCCCCATATAGAGTGTGTGTGTTTGTGTGAGAGTGTGTGTCCAGTGATAGATTGGCGTCCTGTCCTGGGTGTATCTGCCCAGCGCCCGAAACGTTCTCCCCTGGATGGACATGGGGAACCACCGCGACACTAATATAGGATAAAGTGGAAGATAATGGATGGATGGATGGGAGTACCCATTCTTAATCCATGTTGGTACCCTGAGAAGCTCGCTTCTACTTGGCATCTTGCCTTCGATGGCCACCACAGTGACCCCCTGTGTTATCTGAACACTAAAAACAGACCCCACAGGTTATAAAGCACTGGCCTCGTCGTTTTTCAGTCATCTATTTGTTTCCTTTTCGTAGATTAAAAAAAAAAAAGCACAGCTGCCTTCTGCTGCCACTGCCTCCAGAAGGGCCTCATGTGCCACGACAGAAAAGGTCATGGCATCATGCCTAAGGCAACAGCGGCATGTTGCATGGGAACCGTCTCTTCCGCACTTCCTCTCAGTAATGTCTGTATTGTGTTTTAGAAGTCTTTGAGGTCGATCTTAAATAAATATAGCATGATTTAAGAGTTTGCATTGTACCCAAAAGAAAAAAAAAAAAAAAAATTATATATATATATATATATATAATATATATATATATATATATATATATATATATAATATATATATATATTATATATATATATATCATTGGGCTGTCAATCTGAAGGTTGGGGGTTCAAATCCCAGGTCCACTGAAGTTACCAGTGTGGGTTCTTGTGCAAGACCCTTAACCCTCATTGCTCCAGGGAAGTTGTGATTAACCCTGTGCTCACCTTGTAAGACGCTTTGGATAAAAGGGTCTGCTAAATGACCAAATGAATGATTGACCAAATGAATGATGTGGTTGGTCCGTGTGCTTGCAGTAGGTGGGGGTTCATAATGTTTGGTTACTTCAAGTGACGTATCAATGATTAGGGGCTATACGTTCCATTGAACGTAATGCTTTTGCGCTTTTAAAGTCCAACATATTGTCCATCCATCCATTATCTTCCGCTTGCCCATCCAGGGGAGAACGTTTCGGGCACTGAGCAGATACACTCAGGACAGGACGCCAATCTATCACTGGTCACACACTCACTCACACAAACACACTCTATATGGGGCAATTTGGAGAATTCAATCAACCTTGATCCATGTTTTTGGACTGTGGGACGAAACCGGAGAACCCAGAGGAAACCCACGTGGACACGGGGAGAACATGGAAACATGGAAACTCCATATTCAAACCTGGAATATGGGGCAATTTGTATTACTACATGCATATATTGGGTTCTCAGCACTTTAATCACTGATTAACTACAGCTTGATGTGTTAAGTTCCAAAAAAGTCCGTGAAAATATGCAAAATGTCTTCCTCTTACAGGCTGTAAAGAATTTTTTATTTACAAAAACACACAATATGTTGGGCGCACGGTGGCTTAGTGGTTGGCATGTTCTCCTCTCAGCACTAGGGATTCCCGTTTCGAATCCCAATCTGGTTGGAGTTTCCATGTTCTCCCCGTGTCCGCCCACAGTCCAAAAACACAGTCCAAAAACATGGATCAAGGTCAAATGAATTCTCCAAATTTCCCCATATAGAGTGTGTCTGTGTGAGTGAGTGTGTGCCCAGTGATGGACTGGCACCCTGTCCTGGGTGTATCTGCCCAGCACCCAAAACGTTCTCTCCTGGATGGGCATGGGGAACCCCCCCGCGACCCTAATAGAGGACAAAGCGAAAGATAATGGATGGATGGATGGACAATATGTTGGACTTTAAAAGTGCAAAAGCATTACGTTCAATGGAACGTATAGTCCCTAATCATTGATACGTCACTTGAAGTGACCAAACATTATGAACCCCCACCTACTGCAAGCACACGGACCAACCACATCATGCATTTGGTCATTCATTCATTTGGTCATTTAGCAGACCCTTTTATCCAAAGCGACTTACAAGGTGAGCACAGGGTTAATCACAACATCCCTGGAGCAATGAGGGTTAAGGGTCTTGCACAAGAACCCACACTGGTAACTTCAGTGGACCTGGGATTTGAACCCCCAACCTTCAGATTGACAACCCAACGCCGTGACCACAGAGCAACCACGCCCACATCATTCAAACATGTCAAGGGTTTTAATCTCCTGAATGATGAGCGTCACATTTTCTGACTTTACGTCACACGTGTGCTGTGAGTGAGTGTGTGCCCAGTGATGGACTGGCACCCTGTCCTGGGTGTATCTGCCCAGCACCCAAAACGTTCTCTCCTGGATGGGCATGGGGAACCCCCCCGCGACCCTAATAGAGGACAAAGCGAAAGATAATGGATGGATGGACAATATGTTGGACTTTAAAAGCGCAAAAGCATTACGTTCAATGGAACGTATAGTCCCTAATCATTGATACGTCACTTGAAGTGACCAAACATTATGAACCCCCACCTACTGCAAGCACACGGACCAACCACATCATTCATTTGGTCATTTTTGGTCAATTAGGAGACGCTTTTATCCAAAGCGACTTACAAGGTGAGCACAGGGTTAATCACAACATCCCTGGAGCAATGAGGGTCTTGCACAAACCCACACTGGTAACTTCAGTGGACCTGGGATTTGAACCCCCAACCTTCAGATTGACAACCCAACGCCGTGACCACTGAGCTACCACGCCCACATCATTCAAACATGTCAAGGGTTTTAATCTCCTGAATGATGAGCGTCACATTTTCTGACTTTACGTCCCATGACCTTCAGGTAAAGAGCTTCTAGGTCTGATAAAGATTTCACGTTTTTTTTTCTAAAGCTTCCCTTTTTGTGGCTTTAATTATTTATTTCAATAGAAGTAGAAAAAAAAAAAAATTCTAGACTTCCTGTTCCAAAAGGTTTTATGTTTCTGTCTGGAACAAACAAGTCCTTGTCTCTGCAGTTTACCTGTGGCAGAGGCATGAGGGCCGTTCCTCTCGTCTGATTTGTCGGCCCGGGGATCGACGGTTCAACCAGAGGACAGTGTTGATATAAACGGAGACCATATCTTAGTGTATATCTGAGAGTCGAAGCATTACACCGTGCCAGGACATCGGCGAGAAGCACAAAAATTCCCTCGTCGGCATTATTCTGCCTGAACTGAATCAATCCGGCCATGACATTCGAGTTTTTAGGTCTGGAGCCGACGCCTGTAGGTGCGTCTGAGCTCCGTCGAGGGCTTACGAGTGTGAAGTGTGGTTCGGATGGAATTTTAACAATAAGCTGTGGATATTATTCATCATTAATCACATCGTGCCATGTGTAAACATACCGATCGGTGCCGAGTGCGGATCTTGCAATGTTGAAAACATTAATACTCGACAGAAACTGTAAGGCAATGACACCCTGTACAAGGTGCTCGTGTTACCAGTATCAGGGTTTTGATGTCTATGTGTTTTACACATTAAGTTTTGTCCTCAAATTCACCCTGTGCTTTGTTTTGTTGGATGATTGAATTGCACTTCCCGAAAAAAACACCTGGGTTTATTCCTATTTTGCACATTGTGTCCTTTGCTCTATGCATTATTCCTCTACAGCGGTCGTGCGGGGAAGGGACCATCGAGGACAGGGCGTCAATCCATCGCTGGGCACACACTCACTCACACAGACACAAACAAGGTAGACTGAATGCTCTAAATTGCCCCATATAGTGTGTGTTTGTGGGTGGCATGGTGGCTTAGTGTTCATTTCTCAACAGTATGGATTCCTGGTTCGAAGTGGAGTTTCCATGTTCTTCCCGTGGGTTTCCTCCGGGTTCTCCGGTTTCCTCCCACAGTCCAAAAACATGGATCAAGGTCAATGGAATTCTCCAAAATTGCCCCATATAGTGTTTGCTTGTGGGTGGGATAATGGCTTGGTGGTCAAAACGTTCGCCTCTCAGCGCTAGGGATTCCCAGTTCGAATCCCAATTTGGGTGGAGTTTCCATGTCCTCCCCGTGTCCGCGTGGGTTTCCTCCGGGTTCGCCGGTTTCCTCCCACAGTCCAAAAACATGGATCAAGGTCAATGGAATTCTCCAAAATTGCCCCATATAGTGTTTTTTGTGGGTGGATGGCTTGGGGTGTGATAATGGCCCAATCTTGATGGTTAGAACGTTACTCCTCTCAGCGCTCCACAATTGCCCCATAGGGGATTCCCAGTTCGAATCCCAATTTGGGTGGAGTTTCCATGTTCTCCCCGTGTCCGCGTGGGTTTCCTCCGGGTTCTCCGGTTACCTCCCACAGTCCAAAAATATGGATCAAGTCAATGTATTTAATTTAATTAAATTTTTATATACTGAGCTAAAAATAAATAAATAAATAAAATAACATAGAATTTAAAAACTACTTGAAGCGGCATGGTGGCTTAGTGGTTAGCACGTTCGCTTCTCAGCTCTAGGGATTCCCGGTTCGAATCCCCATCGGGGTGGAGTTTCCATGTTCTCCCCGCGTCTGCGTGGGTTTCCTCCGGGTTCTCCGGTTTCCTCCCACAGTCCAAAAACATGGATCAAGTCAATTGAATTCTCAAAATTGCCCCATATAGAGTGTGTTTGTGTGAGTGAGTGTGTGCCCAGCGATGGATTGGCGCCCTGTCCTGGGTCCATCTTCCCAGCGCCCAAGACGTTCTCCCCTGGATGGGCATGGGGAACCCCACTGCGACCCTAATAGAGGATAAAGCGGGAGATAATGAATGAATGAATATACTGAGCTCTATTTCTATTACATTTTTTCTTTGTAAAGTACTTCTTGTAATAAATACATTAGATGTATCCATAACTTTCCCCAATTACGGTCACTTCTGCTGCTGAGAAATGTGAATTTCCCCCAGCGTGGGACCAATGAAGAGACCAAACACAATAAATTGTGGGACCAAAGATATCTTATCTTATATTCTACAGCATAGGTGTCAAACTCATGGCCCGTGGGCCACATCCGGCCCGTAATACAGTTATATCCGGCCCACGAGCTCATTTTACATCGATCTGTTATTTACGGCCTGTCCATATGTTTTTTTGGACTATGCTCATGAATTGAAATTTGTATGATTTTGACAGAAACATTTTTATGGAGAGCTCTTAACGTTGAAGTTTACTTTCCTAAAATGGCCCAAGAGCGAAGAAATCTGAATGTTTTAATTTGTTATTTTTACTTTCGTGAAAAAGCCTTGTTTTAATTTCATTTTTTCTTTTTTTTGCTGCAGGTTCAAATAATTTTAACGAGAGATATTTTTATAGAGAGCAGATTATTTTAAGTTCTGTAAAGTTGAAGTTGATTTAGAGTGGAATAATATTCCTGTCTGTTTTGATTCCTATTCACGCTCAGAAAACATTTACTTTCAGTGCGTTCAATAAATGTTTATCCTGTTCGGCCTGCGACTTAAAGTCTGCTTTGAGTTTTGGGCCTCGGTGCGATTGGGTTTGACACCCCGGATCTACAGTTACAGAAAATATAGATGTTAAAGTAAATCATGTAGCGATAATCAAGCACTTTTATTCTTACCATTACCAATTATGATTTTTATTAGACATTATATATATATATATATATATATATATATATATATATATATATATATATATATACATACAGTATATATATATATATATATATATATATATATATAAAAGTGATGGTGTGTATATATTCACAAAAAATAAAGAAATATATATATTTATAAATGGCGGCACGGTGGCTTGGTGGTTAGCACTTTCGCCTCTCAGCACTAGGGATTCCCTGTTCGAATCCCCATCTGGGTGGAGTTTCCATGTTCTCCCCGTGTCTGCGTGGGTTTCTTCCGGGTTCTCCGGTTTCCTCCCACAGTCCAAAAACATGGATCAAGTCAATTGAATTCTCAAAAATTGCCCCATATAGAGTGTGTCTGTGTGTGCCCAGTGATGGATTGGCGCCCTGTCCTGGGTCTATCTGCCCAGCGCCCGAGACGTTCTCCCCTGGATAGGCATGGGGAACCCCACCGGTAATATAATGAATATATAATGAATGAATGGATATTTATAAATTTTTTTTGTGAATATTTACACACCTCACATTCACAATTCACATTCTCACATATGCTGCTGTGTGTGTGTGTGCTGTGTGTGTGTGTGTATATATATATATGTTTGTGTGGGTGTGGGTGGCACGGTGGCTTAGTGATTAGCATGTTCTCCTCTCAGCACTAGGGATTCCTGGTTTGAATCCCCATCTGTGTGGAGTTTCCAAGTTCGCCCCGTGTCCACGTGGGTTTCCTCCAGGTTCTCCAGTTTCCTCCAACAGTCCAAAAACATAGATCAAGTCAATTGAATTCTCCAAATTGCCCCATATAGAGTGTGTCTTCGTGAGAGAATGTGTGCCCAGTGATAGATTGGCGCATCTGCCCAGCGCTCTCTGAAACGTTCTCCCCTGGATGGGCATAGGGAACCCCCCCCCCCCCACCCCCAATTCGCACGAGGTAACGACAGTTGGTAATCCGCTCCGGACCTCCATGCTAAACCATCAGCAAACCTGCTCCTCACATTTTTTCATCTGAGCAACCTGGTTCTTTAGAACATCAGTTTGGACTGGCGTTTACACTGTTCTGTTATTACTAGGGTTGCAAGAGGTTCTCTAAAGGGTTCTAAATTCCAATCCGGGACGTGGGACACATTTTGGATACACCCAGCACAGGGCGCCAATCCATCGATGGGCATACGGTCGCTCGCACACACACAGACACTATATAGGGACAATGTAGAGCAGCCCATTCACCTTCAATCCATGACTGTGGAAGGAAACCAGAGAATCTGGAGAAACGAGGAGAACATGGAATGGATTTGCACCTGGCCGCCCAGCGCTGAGAATCGGACGTGCCAACTACCACTCCACCAAATAACCAACTGTCTTAAAAATGTTTTTACCTGAGTGGCTCCTCACATGCTTCTACTTGCCATGTTTGTAGCCCCGGGTCATGCAGTGCGAGGCTGTTTATTACACTGCTGAGGTTTGATTAATTTCTGACAAAAGGTGCTTTTACATTCACTACTCCAACGTTTGAAACGCTGTGCCTGGCTATGTGTTTGTATATTGGAGGGGTTGTGTGTGCGCAGTTCAGATATGCCACAGAGACCAAAACAGCTGTGACTTGGTTGACATGAAATGTTTATGCATGTGTGTGTATGCTTGTGTATATATGCATGGCAAGGAAGTGTGTGTGTGTGGGTGTGTGTGTGTGTGTGTGTGTGTTCGAGCGGCTGTTGGCAGCGACTCCACCGATGCTGCTCAAACTCACTGAATATTTTGACAGTGGAGATTCATGACTGATTGGGCCAGACTTGGGTTCCAAACTTAACAGTTTAATTGCACTCGGTCTGAAATCAGCCTTTCGAAAATCTCCATAAATCTGTCCTCAGCTCTTCGTTATTTCCAGAACACATCAGACTTTTTACCTCATAGCCTTCTCCGAGGAGTCGAGGGTGTGAAAATTTGAGCAAAACCTGGTCTGGAAGGTGAAAACTGGTTTATTGTAATACCAACCTTGCTAAAGCCGAAGGTCTACACACATACATATATAAATATATGTGCATCGGATTAAAATGATTGGTCCATGCAAAGGATATGAGTATAGGGACTCTTAGTAATGGACTTTTTCAATTAACAATCCAAATTAACAATCCGCAGTCCAAAAACATGGATCAAGGTCAATCGAATTCTCCAAATTGCCCCATATATAGTGTGTGTGTGAGTGAGTGTGTGCCCAGTGATAGATTGGTGCCCTGTCCTGGGAGTATCTGCCCAGGACCTGAAACATTCTCCTCGGGATGGGCATGGAGAACCCTAGTAGAGGATAAAGCGGAAGATAATGGATGAATGGATGGATTCTTGTTTCTGGCGGCACGGTGGTTTAGTGGTTAGCATGTTCTCCTCTCAGTGCTGAGGATTCCCGCTTCGAATCCCAATCTAGATGGAGTTTCCATGTTCTCCCTGTGTCCACGTGGGTTTCCTCCGGGTTCTCAAAAAATGGATCATGGATCGAGTTCTCCAAATTGCCCCATATAGAGTGTGTCTGTCTGAGTGAGTGTGTGCCCAGCGATAGATTGGCGTCCTCTCCTGGGTGTATCTGCCCAGCGCCCGAAACGTTCTCCCCTGGATGGGCATGGGGAACCCCCCCCCACGCGACCCTAATAGGAAGATAATGGATAATAAATGGAAGATAATGAATGGATGGATGTTTTCACCTGGTTCTTTAGAACGTCAGTTTGGACTGGCGTATACACTGTTCTGTTATTTAAAGTAAAATGATCAGATAGTTATGGATTATTTAATCTATATTTAAAACTACAAACATTAAACCTCTATAAAGTTTTGAGAACTCTATGGTTCCAGTATTATTGATTTAAAAACCAGTCAGTTCAAACATCTCGGCTCTTGTCTTTCAGCAAGAATTCATGAGGTGTGTCTGTGTTTACCAATGCTGGCGTTGGGACCAGTAGCCCTGCACTGTGTCACTCATAACAGTCATGGAAAGAAAACCAAGAACCCTACATTGAGCAGAACTCGAATGTGTAGAATAGTCAGCAAAAATAAATACTTAGCCTCCCTCAGTCCTCGTACTGCAGACATGTATATAGGGTTGGCCTTCACTTTACTATCAGACAGAACATCCATCAAACAAGCAAGCTTTCGGGGTGAAGGGTCTACGAAGAAAATCAGAAACACCAAGGTTCTAGGTTGAGGATAATGGGATTTTTTGCCATGTGTTAAAAAGTCTGCCAATACTCTGAAAAGCTGGTTATTGTACCGTAGTGGTTGCCATGTTTGCATTACATTTTATTTCATTGCTTTTGTTTTCCACTTCCTGCACTCCCATTGGTGCCCCATCCACCATCATCTGGGAGGACCGAGCCCGTCATGCATTCCATCGTCACTGAGCTCTGCCGAAGCACTGAGGCTACGACGATTACTGGATGGAACCTGGATTTCTATTGGACTGGCAATCCTGCAGGACGCCCTCAATGGACTTATTTAGTTTTCAATTGTTAAATACGGGTCACCTGATCATCACACAATCTGTACATTAGTGTCCTACACTCTTGATGCTGCCCGGCCAAGGAGGATGAGGCCCCCACTGAGTCTTGGTCCTCACAAGGTTCCTTCCTTAAAATAACAATATAAGACAGTTTTTTCTTGCCGATGTCGCCTTGGCTTGCTCTTTGGGGGTTTGAAGGCTTATAACACTTGACCTTGAACTTGGACATGGGGACCAACTACTTGACGAGACTCGATTAAAACATTGTTCTGTGGTAGTGTGCAAGTAATCACTGCAGAACTTTAGAACATTCTTATTTTTTACATTTTATTTTAAATCATACACATTGACTCTAGTCATGTTTATCCAAACCACACTAATCTGATTGTGCCTATAAGGAACTTGCTTTGTGCACTCGAGTACGGTCTTACAAGAAGAGGAAAAAGTGTCGTCCCCAAACTGTTCACAAAAAGTTTTAAGCTTCTATAAAAAAAAAAAAAAATAATAAAAAAATTATATATATATATATATATATATATATATATATATATATATATATATATATATATATATATATATATATATATATATATATATATATCTAAATATATCCATTATCTTCCGCTTTATCCTCTACTAGGGTCGTGGGGGGGGCGGGGACACGGTGGCTTAGTGGTTAGCACGTTCGCCTCTCAGCACTAGGGATTCCCGGTTCCAATCCCCATCTGGGTGGAGTTTCCATGTTCTCCCCGTGTCCGTGTGGGTTTCCTCCGGGTTCTCTGGTTTCCTCCCACAGTCCAAAAACATGTATCAAGTCAATTGAGTTCTCCAAATTGCCCCTATAGTGTGTGTCTGTGTGTGAGTGAGTGTGTGCCCAGCGATAGATTGGCGCCCTGTCCTGGGTGTTTCTGCCCAGCGCCCGAGACGTTCTCCCCTGGATGGGCATGGGGAACCCCACCGCGACCCTAATAGAGGATAAAGCGGAAGATAATGAATTAATGAAAGGGTCGTGGTGGGGGGGATGCCCCCCCCATGATGCCCATCCAGGGGAGAATGCCCATCCATGCCCATCCAGGGGAGAATGTTTCGGGCGCTGGGCAGATACACCCAGGACAGGGCGCCAATCTATCACTGGGCACACACTCACTGGACACGGGGAGAACATGGAAACTCCACCCAGATTGGGATTCGAACCGGGAATCCCTAGCGCTGAGAGGAGAACATGCTAACCACCAAGCCGCCCTTATATACATATATATATGTTCCCGATTCTAAAACATTTCCAGTATTTCTTTACTGGAAATTCATCCATCCATTATCTTCCGCTTTATCCGCTACCAGTATCACAAAGGGGTTCCCCATGCCCATCCAGGGGAGAACATTTCAGCACTGGGCAGATGCATCCAGGGCGGGGCGCCAATCTATCGCTGGGCACACTCACTCACACAGACACAAAAACGCTCTATATGGGGCGATGTAGAGCATTCAATTTACCTTGAATCCATGAATCTGGAACCTGAATCTTCAGCGCTGAGAGGAGAACATACTAACCACTAATCCACTGCGCCGCCCTCTCTAAAGAATCACATGGCAATTTCTGGACTTCTCATCCTGCATCTGAAACGTTCTCTGGTGGGACATGGGGAACACTTGTATGATCCTAGTATAATGAGAACATAACGCAGAACATAAAATTTAGTTTTCTAAATTAAAAACGTGTTAAAAACGTGTTTATACAATTGTTCACGCTCTTTTTTCTTTTTTTTAGCAGAAGTGAAATGCACGGACAACCCCGAGCTGTGACGACCTTCCGATAAATGAACCTGCGAAAGCAAAATGCCCACGTCGGCAATAGATGTCCTATTGTTAACGTAATACGTTCCCGATTCGAAAGCATTGCCAGTATGTCTTTACTGGAACTCTGAGGACTTGCACGGCCATTTCTGTACTTTTCCTTCTGCATCTGGATGATGAAACAGTCTGTTCTAATAGGCGATACAAAGTGTCCAAACCTCATGCCAATGCTCTTTGGGGAAACATGTACCTTATGCTTGCAGCAGCTATATTTACAATAGTTTACAAAGTGCCCCAAACAAGTCTGGAGGCTTGCCGAGTCGAAGACCTTTAATATTGCCTCCTTCGTTTATTTGCTAATCAATTTTTTTTTTCAAGCTTAACTGTAACCACATGCTCTCAACATCATGTTTTCCAACCAAGCTTGTTTTGGAGCGAGGAGAGAGTGTAAGTAGAAGGGGCCGGCCCTATTCTCTGATTGTCTTCAGCCTCCGTGAGACACCCTGTGTAAGACATTTTGGGTTTCGGCTATAAAGAGAACCCGTGAGAGTCACCGATCCGTCTTAATGATGGAAATCTCAGCTAAAAATACCCATCAGGTGCCGGAGTGTTCTGGGATCCCTCCATCGGCATATACGATTGCACCAGCAAAATATCGAGAACACACTGCCACTCTTTGACGTCACCCTCGCGCACTTAAACGCAACCTTTATTTCATTTCCGAACGTCATTGCCTTATTGCCCACCCACTTTGGTTCTGCTTGCATCGTGCTGTATCGCAAAAGAGGCACACTAATGTGAAAATCTGAGTCATGCAAGTCTTATAAAATGTCAAGATCATGCTCTTTATGGATATGTATTGCACAAGTTGTTGTTTGGCTTTTGCAGGTTCATTTCATGTCAGATCTTAATAGCTCGGGATTGTCCGTGCATTTCACTTCTGCTAAAAAGAAGGGCTTGAACAACATTTAAAGGTCAAGGAATTGGAACACGTTTTTAAGCAGATTAACTGTAAAGTTTCAGAAAGCAAAATATTCAAATCTCATCTCAATATCTTTTGGAACCACACGAGCGTTCCCCATGCCCATCCAGAGAACATCTTGGCCGCTGAAGAGACACACCCGGTACCGAACACCAATTACTTACTATATGGGGCAATTTAGAGCAGCCACTTCACCTTGAATCCATGTTTTTGGACTGTGGGAGGAAAACGGAGAACCCGGAGAAAGCCCATATATACATGTGATGTTACAGCATATAAAGGCAGCATATGGTCATCAGTTGTAGTTGTGTAAGGTGCGTTAATTACTTCAGGCGCTTCGTTATTCCTTCCTTGGTGCCATTGGAGCAATTTGAGAATTCAATTGACCTTAAGCCATGTGTTTGGACTGTGGGAGGAAACCGGAGAACCCGGAGGAAACCCATGCAGACATGGGGAGAACATGGAAACTCCACCCAGATTGGGATTCGAACCGGGAATCCCTAGTGCTGAGAGGAGAACATGCTAATCACTAAGCCATCGTGCAGCCCATCCATTGATTGTCTTCCGCTCAATCCGCTACTAAATCATCCCCAAGCCCATCCAGGGGAGAACGTCTCGGGCGCTGGACAGATACACCCAGGACAGGGCGCCAAAATAGCGCTGGGCACACACTCACTAACACACACACACACACACACTCTATATGGGGCAATTTAGAAAATTCAATTGACCATGAACCATGTTTATTTTTTTGGACTGTGGGAGGAAACCGGAGAACTCGGAGGAAACCCACGCAGACACGGGGAGAACATGGAAACTCCACCCAGATTGGGATTCAAACCGGGAATCCCTAGTGCTGAGAGGTCAGAACATGCTAACCAGTACCATTAAAATCTATAAACAGCTTATAACTACTGTGATCGTTTAATTATTGCAATATATATATATATATTATTATAATTTTTTTTTTTATTATTATTTTTTTTTAAATAATAAAGCACACTCATAAAAACAATAACAGGTTCATTAATTATTATTTAGACATGGAGACTCTTTACTTATAATTTCCTACAATTAAATTATATTTAATTAATTATTAAAGTCAACCATCCCTTAATTTAAAGTCGACCATCCCACTGGTTGTAGAGCATTCTATTTACCTTGAATTCATGAATCCGGAACCTGAATCTTCACATTTTAATCATTTGAGTAAACTGATCTTTAGAATTGTCAAATGTATTTATTAATTAATTCATTCATTCATTATCTTCCACTTTATCCTCTATTAGGGTCGCGGTGGGGTTCTGCATGCCCATCCAGGGGAGAACGTTTCGGGTGCTGGGCAGATACACCCAGGACAGGACGCCAATCTATCACTGGGCACACACTCACTCACTCACACACAGACACACTTTATATGAGGCAATTTGGAGAACTCAAATGACATGATCCATGTTTTTGGACTGTGGGAGGACACCGGAGAACCCGGAGGAAACCCACGCGGACACGGGGGGCAACATGGAAACTCCACCCAGATGGGGATTCGAACCGGGAATCCCTAGTGCTGAGAGGAGAACATGCCAACCACTAAGCCACCGTGCCGCCCTATGTAATTATTATTATTATTATTATTATTATTATTATTATTATTATTATTATGATTTTATAAATCTGTGAATGTGCATTATTATCTTCTTGCATGCAGATGCTAAACTTTTTAATAATAGTACTCAGGCTGCTTTATGTACTGTATATGGGGCGATGTAGAGCATTCTATTTACCTTGAATCCATAAATCCGGAACCTGAATCTTCACATTTTAATCATTTGAGTAAACTAATCTTTAGAAATGTCAAATTTAATTATTAATTAATTCATTCATTCATTATCTCCCGCTTTATCCTCTATTAGGGTCGCGGTGGGGTTCTCCATGCCCATCCAGGGGAGAACGTTTCGGGCGCTGGGCAGATACACCCAGGAAAGGACGCCAATATATCACTGGGCACACACTCACTCACTCACACACACACACACACACACTCAGACACACTTTATATGAGGCAATTTGGAGAACTCAAATGACATGATCCATGTTTTTGGACTGTGGGAGGACCGGAGAACCCGGAGGAAACCCACGCGGACACGGGGAGAACATGGAAACTCCACCCAGATGGGGATTCGAACCGGGAATCCCTACTGCTGAGAGGCGAACGTGCTAACCACTAAGCCACCATGCCGCCCTATGTATTAATTATTATTATTATTATTATTATTATGATTTTATAAATCTGTGAATGTGCATTATTATCATCTTGCATGTAGATGCTAAACTTTTTAATAATAGTACTCAGGCTGCTTTATGTATCAGTTAATTAAGCAGAAAGCATTGTGAGAGGTTAGTTTATGTAAAGCCAGGTTCATTTTTGGAGAGGCGTACGTGCTACAGGAAGTCAGAAGCAAGGGTGGATTATGAAACTTGAAGCTACCCTACCTGCTGATGCCTGCCCCGAATGAGACAGAGAAGGAATTCTGCCCTGACAAAGACTGTCAGCACCTTGTGTTCCTATGGAAACCTTGGAATGTTTTCTTTAATAATAGGCGACTCAGAAAGTGGCATGCTCATGTATACCTACTAATCCTTTAAGACATCTGTCAGGCAACTTTTACCACAAAGAATAAACAAAGAATGTTACTCAGTTGTTCAGCACTCTACATCTTCTTAGAGAACAGTCGGGACACGTGCATCCTCACGGCCACCGGAAATCTCGCCCTCGGAAACAGGAGGTATGACGGTACACACTAAGATCTGGGGTGGTCAGGAGGGACGGAGCCAAATCCAAGGCAAGGCCAGGACGGGGGTATAAAAGGTCTGGTTTAGCAAGAGAGGACCAGGATATAAAACCAAGTCAAGATCAAGAAATACCTGAAAAAAGAAGAATTGAATAAAGAACCTGGATTTCTGAACATCCATTCATTATCTTCCACTTTATCCTCTACTAGGGTTGCGGCGGGGGTTCCCCATGCCCATCCAGGGGAGAACGTTTCGGGCGCTGGGCAGATACACCCAGGAAAGGGCGTCAATCTATCACTGGGCACACACTCACTCACTCAAACACAATTTGGAGACTTCAATTGATCTTGATCCATGTTTTTGGACTGTGGGAGGAAAGCGGAGAACCCGGAGGAAACCCACGTGGACACGGCGAGAACATGGAAACTCCACCCAGATTGGGATTCGAACCGGAATTCCCAATTGCTGAGAGGAGAACATGCTAACCACTAAGCCACCCTCAAATTAAAAGTCCATCCATTATCTTCCGCTTTATCCTCTACTAGGCTTGTGGGGGGGGTTCCCCATGCCCATCCAGAGAGAACGTTTCGGGCGCTGGGCAGATACACCCAGGACAGGGCGCCAATCTATCACTGGGCACACACTCAGTCACACAAACACACTCTATATGGGGCAATTTTGAAGAATCCATGGTTTTAGATTGTGGGAGCAAACCGGAGAACCCGGAGAACATGGAAACTCCACCCAGATTGGAATTCAAACCGGGAATCCCTAGCGCTGAGAGGAGAACATGCTAACCACTAAGCCACCATGCCGTCCACAATGCTTAATCCAAACACTGAAATTCGTGTTTGCCTAGATTTTCTTTTACACAGTCTAGAACTGGTACATCATTCAGTTCTAGAACAAACCTCCAACAAGGGACGGGTAGATAAGCGGTCACAGCTTCTTGCCTTAGAGACTCCAGTATTAAGTCTCTCTTTTAAATTGTTTTTGGTTTGGGCAAATTGGCCAATTGGCTCCAGCATTTGGCCACAATGTTTCATCGACCGCAATTTTGTTATTTGGCACTCTTCCTACCATTATGGCTTTAAAAGTACTCCACTGAATATGGACTTGTGGGTTCCCCGTCCATGCCGAAGCCTTGTACCAGCTTCCTTGTACCAGTATAGGAAGTATTTTGGGTTGTGTTTGGACATAGACAAGTTCTATTGTCATTCCTACATAAATACACAAGTGTACCCATGGATCTGGAGCAAAGTTCACGGGCTCTGAGGAGGTTCTGTTTATTCTCTGGGATATGCCCTACGTTTGATTGAGTGGCTTTCAGAAGGCCCTTAGGACTCAATTAAATCTGTCTGCGTCATGAATGCTGGTGAATCTGTCTGCACAGAGCGATGGGTGCTGGTGCACGTCCAGAACATTTCTGAACTTGTGAGTTTCTTAACTGTAGAGCGCATCTGACATTGTGTGAGCTTTATGTTTAGAGAATTTCTATATGGAGTGGCAAGTTCACCTCTCAGTGCTGGGAATCCAGGTTCGAATCCCAATCTGGGTGGAGTTTCCATGTTCTCCCCATGTCCACGTGGGTTTCCAATGGGTTCTCCGGTTGTCGCCCAGTCCAAAAGTCCAAAAATCATGGATTTAAGGTCATTTGAATGCCCCATATAGAGTGTGTCTTTGTGAGTGAGTGTGTGCCCAGTGATGGATAGGCGCCCTGGCCTGGGTGTATCTGCCCAGCGCCCGAAACGTTCTCTTCTAGATGGGCATGGGGAACCCCCCCCCCACGACCCTAATAGAGGATTGAGTTAAAGATAATGAATGAATTAATAAATTTCTATATATCGTAATGGTCCAGACTCTAAACCTATCCTTCCATTATCTTCCACTTTATCCTCTATTAGGGTCCAGTGGAGAACGTTTCGGGCGCTGGGCAGATACACCCAGGACAGGGCGCCTATCCATCACTGGACACACATTCACTCACATATACACACTCTATATGGGGCAATTTGGAGAATTCAATTGACCCTAATCCATGTTTTTGGACTGTGGGAGGTAGAACCCGGAGGAAACCCACGCAGACACGGGGAGAACATGGAAACTCCACCCAGATTGGGATTTGAACCTGGAATCCCTAGTGCTGAGAGGAGAACATGAGAACAACTACAGTAAGCCACTGTGCCACCCCAGACTCTAAACCCTTATCATAATCATAAAAAGTCAGGGTTCCACAGAATATCTTCCAAGTGATCTTCAACACGATTGGACTCAGGATGCAAAATGTACCAAATGTACTCCAAAAATTAACCTTTAACCCAAACATTCACCACAGACAGTTCACTATAACAATGCTTATAAATGGCGTTTCCAGTTTGTAAGAAAGAAAGTGGACTAACCTCACTGGAACTGAAGCAAGCTGAGGTTGAAGAGTCAATGGAGTCCAGGTGGAACCACATCCGTGTTGGTGGCTGAATCTGGTACAGTTTTTGGAGAGTTCTGATGTATAGTCCAGTGTGTCCAAAGTTCTTCAATATGATGTTGGGTAACAATGGAAAGAACGGCAAAAAGATCCTTAATGAGCTTAAAATATGAAGTTCTCAATCCAGGCCTTGGCAACCACAAACACATCCCTCAGGGTTGTTTGCTTGCTCCCTCTCAAATTCAGACTCTTACTCTATGGTGACCCACTTTACCCAAAATAGCTCCTCACTGCACCTAGTGGCTGTTACTGGAATTACCAATAATTAATGGACCCAAGGGTCTATGGTTACAATGTATTAGTCTCTAAACCGTCCATCCATTATCCTCCGCTTTATCCTTTACTAGTGTCGCGGGCGGGTTCCCCATGCCCATCCAGGGGAGATTGTTTCGGGCACTAGGCAGATACACCCAGGACAAGGCGCCAATCCATCGCTGGGCACACACTCACTCACATAAACACACTCTATATGGGGCAATTTGGAATTCAATTGACCTTGCGCCATGTTTTTGGACTGTGGAAGGAAACCGGAGAACCCGGAGGAAACTCACGCACTCATGGGGAGAACATGGAAACTCCACCCAGATTGGGATTCGAACCGGGAATCCCTAGCGCTGAGAGAAGAACATGCTAACCACTAAGCCACCATGCTGGTTACTAGAATTCATCCATCCATTTTCTTCTGCTTCATCCTCTACTAGGGTCACGGTTCCCCATGCCCATCCAGGGGAGAACGTTTCGGGCGCTGGACAGATACACCCAAGACAGGGTGCCAATCTATCATTGGGCACACACTCATTCTCACAGACACACTCTATATGGGGCAATTTGGAGAATTCACTTGACCTGTTTTTGGACTGTGGGAGGAAACCGGAGAACCCGGAGGAAACTCACGCACTCATGGGGAGAACATGAAAACTCCACCCAGATTGGGTTTGGAACCCGGAATCCCTAGAACATGCTAACCACTAAGCCAGCATGCCGCCCCGTCTAAACCATCCCATCCTGCTACTCCTGCAGGCTCACCAAAGGGCAATTGTGCAGAAAACATAGGGTGTGGTAGCTCAGTGGTTGGGGTGGTACCAATCAGAAGCTTGGAGGTTCAAATCCCAGGTCCATTGAAGATTCCAATGTGGGTCCTTGTGTAAGCCCCTTAACCCTCATTGCTCCAGAGGTTCTGTACCATCCCGGTGCTCTGACCCCAAACTAGTTGGGATGTTTGTAAGTCATTGTGAATAAAAGCGTCCACTCTTTAGCACCATGGCCAGAAGCTCTGTTCCTGTCCATCCCATTGGCCAACACCTCTGCAGAATCATGCCATGGCTCAAGGCTCAGGCATTTTCCTTTCAGACCCCTGTGGTTCTGGTTACACCAGGCTCACATTTTTAAAGGCCCTTGGTATCCTATTAGTGACCTATTAGTCTATCAAGGCTAAAATTATGAATATAGAGCTCAGGAAGCGAAGAATTACTGGTAACACCGATCAGGAAACCAACCCACCACATTAGCCTTCCTAATCCCGGTGCCTGAGGTTTGGTTGGACAAATCACACGGTCCATGACCAATGCTGCCATTTTTCTTGGGTTCTATGAGATGCGTCACATTGCATGGTTTTAAGAGGTTTGTCTTCGCTGAAATTTTGGATGTCTATGAACCGGGTGTCCTGACTGAAACACTGATCTGTCAAGACGCATCTTGACACAAGGGACAATTTGTTCTCCACATCGGCGGCACGGTGGCTTAGTGGTTAGCACGTTCGTCTCTCAGCACTAGGGATTCCCGGTTCGAATCCCAATCTGGGTGGAGTTTCCATGTTCTCCCCGTGTCCACGTGGGTTTCCTCCGGGTTCTCCGGTTTCCGGGTTCTCCGGTTTCCTCCCACAGTCCAAAAACATGGATCAAGTCAATTGAGTTCTCCAAATTGCCCCATATAGAGTGTGTCTGTGTGAGTGAGTTTGTACCCAGTGATAGATTGGCGTCCTGTCCTGGGTGTATCTGCCCAGCACCCGAAACGTTCTCCCCTGGATGGGCATGGGGAACCCCCCGCGACCCTAATATAAGATAAAGCGGAAGATAATGGATGAATGAAAATGAATGTTCTCTACATCAGTTTATTAACTAAATTAACGGAATTAACTAAATTAAAATGAATATAATATGGGTTAGCATGTTCTCCTCTCAGCACTTGGGATTCCCGGTTTGAATACCAATATGGGTGGAGTTTCCATGTTCTCCCCGTGTCCGCATGTGTTTCCTCGGGGTTCTCCGGTTTCCTCCCACAGTCTAAAAACATGGATCAAGGTCAATTGAATTTTCCAAATTGCCCCATATAGAGTGTGTCTGTGTGAGTGAGTGTGTGCCCAGTGATGGATTAGCGTCCTGTCCTGTGTGCATCTGCCCAGCACCAAAAACGTTCTTCCCTGGTTTGAAATGGGGAACCCCACTGTGACCCTAGTAGAGGATAAAGTGGAAGATAATGGATGGACCGGCACGGTGGCTTAGTGGTTAGCACGTTCTCCTCTCAGAGCTAGGGATTCCTGGTTCAAATCCCAATCTAGGTGGAGTTTCCATGTTCTCCACGTAGCTTTCCTCCGGGTTCTCCGGTTTCCTCCTACAGTCCAAAAACATGGATCAAGGTCAATTGAATCCTCCAAATTGCCCCATATAGAGTGTGTTTGTATGAGTGAGTGTGTTCCCAGCGATAGATTAGCACCCTGTCCTGGGTGTAACTACCCGGGTGGGGCATGGTGAATCCCCCCCCCCCCCGCGACCCTAATTGAGGATAAAGCCGAGGATAATGGATGGATGGTTTAGACACTAATACATTGTAACCATAGACCCTTGGGTCCATTAATTATTGGTAATTCCAGTAACAACCACTAGGTGCAGTGAGGAGCTATTTTGGGTAAAGTGGGCCACCATAGAGTAAGAGTTTGAATTTGAGAGGGAGCAAGCAAACAACCCTGAGGGATGTGTTTGTGGTTGCCAAGGTCTGGAATGAGAACTTCATATTTTAAGCTCATTAAGGATCTTTTTGCCGTTCTTTCCATTGTTACCCAACATCATATTGAAGAACATTGGACACACTGGACTATACATCAGAACTCTTCAAAAACTGTACCAGATTCAGCCACCAACACGGATGTGGTTCCACCTGGACTCCATTGACTGTTCAACCTCAGCTTGCTTCAGTTCCATTGAGGTTAGTCCAATTACTTTCTTACAAACTGGAAACGCCATTTATAAGCATTGTTCTAGTGAACTGTCTGTGGTGAATGTTTGGGTTAAAGGTTAATTTTTGGAGTACACTTGGTACATTTTGCATCCTGAGTCCAATCGTGTTGAAGATCACTTGGAAGATATTCTGTGGAACCCTGACTGATTATAAGGGTTTAGAGTCTGGGGTAGCACAGTGGCTTAGTGGTTAGCATGTTCTCCTCTCAGCGCTTGGGATTCCCGGTTTGAATCCCAATCTGGGTAGAGTTTCCATGTTCTCCATGTGGGTTTCCTCCGGGTTCTCCGGTTTCCTCCCACAGTCCAAAAACATGGATCAAGACCAATTGAATTCTCCAAATTGCCCCTTATAGAGTGTGTTTGTGTGAGTGAGTGTGTGCCCAGTGATAGATTGGCGTCCTGTTCTGGGTGTATCTTCCCAGCACCCGAGACGTTCTCCCCTGGATGGGCATGGGGAATCCCCCCGTGACCCTAGTAGAGGATAAAGCAGAAGATCATGGATCTTGGATGGATGGATGGAGTTCCTGGCAGACGGATTGCTTCGGCGTCTTTAGTGATGCAGACTTTATTTTGGTTTGTTGTGGTGAAGCGGGAGTTGAGCCAGAAGGCAAAGCTCTCGATGGCTGGGCTAGACACAGGGTAAGGAGTTACCGGGTCATTCGGGCACCTTGTCCGGATGCTTCCGGGACTCCTCCCTGATGAAGTGTTCCAGGTATGTTTACCCAGGAGAAGACCCAGGGTATGTCTGGGATTGCCTTGGTGTGCCTCCTGTAGAGCTAGAAGAGGTAGTTATGGATAGGGATGTCTGGGCTTTTTTGCTTTGATTGCTGCCCCCACGTCCCGGACCCGGATAAGCGGCGGATAATGGATGGGTGGATGGATAATCATAGCGCCATCATACTTTTCTGGTTTACAGACAGTAAATTCCGTTCATGCAGGCTTGGATTCAACAAAGTGATAAGCATATATGTAGGCGTCCACGATACAGATTAAAAAAACAAGGCAAGGGTGGAACCAGTGGAACAGCCGGAAGATCAAAGCCAGAAGAGCAAACGATGGAGATGATTGTAGCAACGTGTAAGTATGTTAGCTATGCAATTTACACAACAAAGTCAATACTTCACTATGAACAAATCAAAAGGACAGATATATGTATCTAGAATTGGGCGGCACGGTGGCTTAGTGGTTAGGGATTCTCGGTTCGAATTCCAATCTGGGTGGAGTTTGCATGTTCTCCCCATGTCAGCATGGGGTTTCGCTCCAGGTTCTCTGGTTTCCTCCCACAGTCCAAAAAACATGGATCAAGGTCAATCCAAATTGCCCCATATATAGTGTGTGAGTGAGTGTTTGACATTCATCTCTCAGCATGTGGGATCCAGGTTTGAATCTCGATCTGGGTGGAGTTTCCATGTTTTCCCCGTGTCCATGTGGGTTTCCTCCGGGTTCTCCGGTTTCCTCCCACAGTCCAAAAAACATGGATCAAGGTCAATTGAATTCTCCCAATTGCCCCATATAGAGTGTGTCTGTGTGAGTGTGTGTGCCCAGTGATAGACTGGCATCCTGTCCTGGGTGTATCTGCCCAGTGCCCGAAACATTCTCCCCTGGATGGCGATGTGTAACCCCCTGCGACCCTAATATAGGATAATGGAAGATAATGGATGGATGTTGGATGCTTAGTGGTTAGCATGTTCTCCTCTCAGCGCTAGGGATTCCTGGTTCGAATCCCAATCTGGGTGGAGTTTCCATGTTCTCCCCGTGTCCACGTGGGTTTCCTCCGGGTTCTCCGCTTTCCTCCCACAGTCCAAAAAACATGGATCAAGGTCAATTGAATTCTCCCATTTGCCCCATATAGAGTGTGAGTGAGTGAGTGTGTGCCTAGTGATAGATTGGCGCCCTGTCCTGGTGTCCTGGGTGTATCTGTCCAGCGCCCGAAACGTTCTCCCCTGGATGGGCATGTGGAACCCCCTTGCGACCCTAGTAGAGGATAACGCGGAAGACTGCTTAGTGGATGCTTAGTGGTTAGCACGTCCGCCGCTCAGCGCTGGGAATTCCTGGTTCGAATCCCAACCTGGATGGAGTTTCCATGTTCTCCCGTGTTCTGTGGAAACATGGATCAAGGTAAATTCAATTGCCCCATATAGAGTGTGTCTGTGTGAGTGAGAGTGTATCCAGTGATAGATTGGCGCCCTGTCCTGGGTGTATCTGCCCAGCGCCCGAGACGTTCTCCCATGGAAGGTCATGGAGAAAGCAAACCCTAGTAGAGGAAGCAGCAGATAATGAAGTTCCTGTTTAAATGACATCTGTATTAATTGCCATCGGACTGATTTCTTTAGGAACCCCCTATGGGCCCTGGCACTTTGAGAACCGCTGGATTGAGTGAGCCTGAATCCGAATGCCTTGGTGATGCCGCTGATTAGTTCTAGCTCTTTTGGCCTGATTTCTCTGTATGCTTTCAGTTAATGGTTGGTCACGGTCCTGTTTCCAGCGTTCTCTTATTATCAGTGTCCTTGTCTGGCTACAAATGACTCATGTTTCTTTGTTTAGGCAGGATAGCTTCAACTAAAGCAGGTGAGCATTAGGAGTTAACCCTGTTTCTCTGGTCTTGCTACTTTGTGTTTTAGTGGAGCCTTGGCGCTGTATCCTGAACTCTGAATCTATTCAGACCACTGTACATAAGCACACACACACACACACACACACACACACACACACACACACACACCATCCAGTCCTGCCAAATCCCAATCCCCACAATTTGTACAATTATGGGAACTAGAGCTCAACTTTCTTTAGTGGAATCTACAGTTTCCAGTCGCATAGGAAACTGTTGGGTGATTTTTGGCCAAGTGGTGTATGGGTGTAGTTCGCTGGGCAATAGGGTGGGGGGATGGGGGGTTGGGGGTGGTGGTGTGGGGGGGGGGGGGGGTTGTGGACTGATTTTCGATGGCTTGAAAGGCGAAATCCAGACTCCAGCACAGAGGCACAGTTCCAATTCAGGTACCCCCAGGGGGTTTGTGAGTAGCCAATGACTAGACATGGACATATGAATATTGATGTCAACATTAAGAGTATGTACACACATGGCCATGTGCGTGCGCACATACACACCGAGTGCTCGGAACTAATCTACCTTAACTTTCACACATGTGCTGAGCCAGGAGACTGATTCCAAGAAGAAAAATTAGGTCTTTTTTCGAGACGCTTTCGAAAAAAAAAAAAAAAAAAGGAATCCATCTGTTTCCCATTCATTTTCTTTTTGAATCCACGACGGTCATAAAGGGAATTAGTGATTGCATTCATAATTGAAAAGAATGACCTATAATAAAGTGGGCTACAAAACTACAAATTCTAGATCCACTATGTTGAAAATGCAAAGAATATATGAATAACATTGATACCGGGACGTGTTTCAAGCAAACGTACTGCGCGATGGGTTTGCAACTGTACCAAATGGTTGTAGTAATGCCGTACGTTCTAAAGAACGACCCTGGTAGGTCTTTAATGCCTCAGAAATGCAGCGTGACCGTGTGAGAACAGTTACTCACACAAACACACTACGGGGCAATTTAGAGCATTAGATTTACTTTGAAGCCATGTTTTTGGACTGTGGAGGAAACCGGAGAACCCGGAGGAAACCCACGCGGACATGGGGAGAACATGGAAACTCCACCCAGATTGGGATTCGAAACTGGATCCCCAGGACTAAGCCACCTTATATAAATTTAATAAGTAATTAATTCATTATCTCCCGCTTTATCCTCTATTAGGGTCGTGGGGGTTCCCCATGCCCATCCAGGGGAGAACGTTTCGGGCGCTGGGCAGATACACCCAGGACAGGACACCAATTCATCGCTGGGCACACACTCACTCATACATACACACTCTATATGGGGCAATTTGGAGAACTCAATTGACTGATCCATGTTTTTGGTCTGTGGGAGGAAACCGGAGAACCTGGAGGAAACCCACGCGGACACGGGGAGAACATGGAAACTACAACCAGATTGGGATTAGAACCGGGAATCCCTAGTGCTAGAGAGATAACGTGCTAACCACTAAGCCACCATGCCGCCCATAAATAAATAAAATAAATAAATATCCTCTACTTGGGTCGGGGGGGGGGGGGGGTTCTCCATGCCCATCCATGGAAGAACATTTCAGGTGCTGGGCAGATACACCCAGGACAGGACGCCAATCTATCACTGGGTGCATACACTGACACAGATGAACACACACACACTCTATATGGGGCAATTTAGAGCATTCAATTGATCTTGAAGCCATGTTTTTTGGACTGTGGGAGGAAACCAGAGAACCAAGAGGAAACCCACGCGGGGTTTTGGGGAGACACGGGGAGAACATGGAAACTCCACTTAGATCCCCAGCGCTGAGAGGAGAATATACTCACCACTAAGCCACCGTGGCGCCCAAAATGGTAACCAATTTGAAATAATTGTTAGGGTTTCCTTATTTTAAGACCCATAAAGTTCTCTAACCTATGTTTGGCTGAACAATTCTTGCTACTCTTACTGCCGTCACATGTGTCAGTTTGTTCAGGGTGTACAGTAGGTGTTTCATGGTCATTTATGGTCATAATGCATCCTATATATTAAACTGTTGGTCAGTAATATATTTCCGAATGGTTGCATATTGGTATTCGTTGGAATTTACGTAAAAAACCCGATTGACCTTTCAATGTTAAATAAAATTGTAAATGTGTGTGGAAATTTGTTTGTAACGGTGGCTTAGTGGTTGGCATGTTCTCCTCTCAGCACTAGGGATTCCCAGTTCGAATCCCAATCTGGGTGGAGTTTCCAAGTTCTCCCCGTGTCCGCGTTGGTTTCCTTGGGTTCTCCAGTTTCCTTCCCACAGTCCAAAAACATGTGACAATCAAGGTCAATTGAGTTCTCCAAATTGCCCCATATAGAGTGTGTTTGTGTGAGTGAGTAAGTGTGTGCCCAGCGATTGATTGGTGTATCTGCCCAGCATCTGAAACATTCTCCCCGAGCGACCCTAGTGGAGGATAAAGCAGAAGATAATGAATGAATGAATGCACTTTGGGTGGCATGGTGGCGTAGTGGTTAGTGTGTTCACCTCCAAGCATTTGGAATCCAGGTCCGAATCCCAATCTGGGTGGAGTTTCCATGTTCTCCCCGTGTCCGCTTGGGTTTCCTCCGGGTTCTCCGGTTTCCTCCCACAGTCCAAAAACATGGATCAAGGTCAATTGAATTCTCCAAATTGTGTGTGAGTGTGTCCAGAGATAGATTGGTGTCCTGTCCTGAGTGTATCTGCCCAGAGCCCGAAACGTTCTCCCCTGGATGGACATAGGGACCCCCCCACGACCCTAGTAGAGGACAAAACGGAAGATAATGGATGGATGAATGAACGCACTTTGGGTGGCAAGGTGGCTTAGTGGTTCACCTCCCAGCATTTGGAATCTATGTCCGAATCCTAATCTGGGTGGAGTTTCCATGTTCTCCCCGTGTCCGCATGGGTTTCCTCCGGGTTCTCCGGTTTCCTCCCACAGTCCAAAAACATGGATCAAGTCAATGGAGTTCTCCAAAATGCCCCTTATAGAGTGTGTGTGTGTGAGTGAGTGTGTGTCCAGTGATAGATTGGTGTCCTGTCCTGGGTGTATCTGCCCAGCGCCCGAAACGTTCTCCTCTGGATGGGCATGGGGAACCCCCCCCCGGGACCCTAATAGAGGAAAAAGCAAGATAAAGAATTTGTAAATTTGTCCAGCTGTGTTCCACCACCTTTTCTATGTAAGCCCTACGGGGCAGTTGTAGACTTGTGGTTAAGAACCAGCCTTGAAACCCGATGGTCCCCGGTTTGATTCCTGGTCCCACCAAGTACTAAAGTGCCCTTAAGCAAGGGACCTAACCCCAATTGCTCCAAGAGCACCATATACACGGTTGCCCACCGCTCCGGGTACATGTGCTCACTTTACTGTGTGTGTGTGTGTGTGTGTGTGTGTGTGTGTGTGTGTGTGTGTGTGTGTGTGTGTGTGTGTGTGTGTGTGTGTGTGCAATTCATTGCACGGATTGGTAAATGTGGACGATAAATTCCTCTATGTGTAAGCAAAATAGATCGCTTTATTACTTTAATACACTCAAGATTAGATTAGGTTAGTTTAGATTAGATTAGATTAGATTAGATTAGATTAGATTAGATTAGATTCAACTTTATTGTCATTGTACAGAGTACAAGTACAGGGCCAATGTAGTTAGCGTCTAACCAGAAGTGCAATATATATATATATATATATATATATTATTTAAAGTGCATTAATAGCAGTGACAGAGTATAAGTGGCCTGTAAAATAAAATCCATCCATTATCTTCCGCTTTATTAGGGTCTATTAGGGTCGCAATGGGGTTCCCCATGCCCATCCAGGGGAGAACGTTTCGGGCGCTGGGCAGATACACCCAGGACAGGGCGCAAATCTATCACTGGGGACACACTCACTCACACAGACACACTCTATATGGGGCAATTTGGAGAACTCGATTGACTTGATCCATGTTTTTGGACTGTGGGAGGAAACCGGAGAACCCGGAGGAAACCCATGCAGACACGGGGAGAACATGGAAACTCCACCCAGATGGTTATTCGAACCGGGAATCCCAAGCGCTGAGAGGAGAACATGCTAACCACTAAGCCACCGTGCCGCCAAATTCTGAAACCTAAGTGGTATAGACCTTTATAGAGTTTAATTGGTGCTTTAAGCATAAAAACAATTCATTCATTCATTCATTCATTATCTTCCGCTTTATCCTCTATTAGGGTCGCAGGGGGGTTCCCCATGCCCATCCAGGGGAGAAGGTTTCGGGCGCTGGGCAGATACACCCAGGACAGGACGCCAATCTATCGCTAGGCACACACTCACTCACACAGACACGCATGCATACACACTCTATGTGGGGCAATTTGGAGAACTCAATTGACTTGATCCATGTCCATGATCCATGACCCGGAGGAAACCCACGCGGACACGGGGAGAACATGGAAACTCCACCCAGATGGGGAATCGAACCGGGAATCCCTAGTGCTGAGAGGAGAACGTGCTAACCACTAATGCCAAATATTAATTTAATCATCCGAAATATGTTTTTGTTTGGTTGACATCATGCTAAACATCTGGGTCGTAACAGAACGGCTGAAATGTCAGCAGAAATGTGTGACTTCCCCACTCACACGACTCTCGCACATGACCCGACCGACGAGCGCCCGCCGTCACATAATCTCCAAGCTTTCACTTCCTGTCCTCACAGAAGTGGTCACTGGCCTGCCGTCATGTCAGCTCCCTTTGAAAGAAAACCTGCTCGTGGATTGCCCGGCGTTTCGCTTGTATTCGGACCGTTAAGAAGGAGGAGGTGGTAAAACTTCTGCTTTCCTAGCAGTACGTGGTGGGGATTAAAACTGGCCATGGTTATTCCCTTTGGCAGACCTGGATCAGGGCCTCTTCCCTTGTCTGGCTGCTGATTATCTGCTTTCTTCCCCCTTTCCATCCTCTCCTGGGCAAATGAATAAATTTTCCCTGTTCTGTCCCAGGAGGGAAATTCCCCTCAATTTTATTGTTTCAACTGTCAGTAACTCTGCTTTCTTCAAAGGTCAGCCGGGATATGTGAATTACATTCGTTAGACAGATGCACCTAATGTGGAAAACTAATAAACACAGGGACATTGTGGTAAAACGGAGAAATATTCATTTTAACACCAATCTGGGTATGTCATCCATGCGGAACCACCAGCCAGCACCTTTATCGCACTAATACTTAAGTATTTTGCTCGTAGTTTCTTTTTGCTGGCCAGCAAATGGCTTGAAGTAGAAGTGGCAGTGAAGCCGTGGCAGCACTGGTGGTTCCCATGGCAGATTTATGGTGAGAACCCATCCTGAGAACAAACAGACAGGAAGGGGCTTTGGATGCTCCTCGAATACTAATGCACAGTAAACCCCCACTCGCACAGCATCCGTCTCAGAGCAACCCGTTTTGAAAATCTCGACGTCTGGAGACCTCGGGACCGTTCACCTGTTCTAGATTGGGAGTTTCCAAGAAACACATGAAGCGAAATTCACTGCAGCATTGGGCTTGTTGTTTGGGATGTCATGATGGGATGGCCATTGCTTGTTGTTGGAAACAGGGCAGAGGCTGGTGGCTGTAGTGAGGCTTGCTCACCAAACATGGACCAGGTACCACCCATCCATCCATTATCTTCCACTTTATCCTCTACTAGGGTCACAGGGGGGTTCCCCATGCCCATCCAGGGGAGAGTTTTGAGAACTGGGCGGATACACCCAGGACAGGGCGCCAATCCATCATTGGGCACACACCCATTCACACAAACACACTCTATATGGGGCAATTTGGAGCATTCACTTGACCTTGAGCCATGTTTTTGAAGTAACCTTTACGGCAGCTGCACCTCACAGGACCTGATTGACGTGGCGCTCTCTAGGAATTGTGTTTTCCTTCTAGGAGTTCAGTGTGTGTAGTGTGCTTCACTATTGCCCTCCAGGTATTTAAAAATAGTGCAACTATACGTTAAATGCAAATTTCATTCATTCATTCATTATCTCCCGCTTTATCCTCTATTAGGGTCGCGGTGGGGTTCCCCATGCCCATCCAGGGGAGAACGTCTCGGGCGCTGGGCAGATACACCCAGGACAGGGCACCAATCTATCGCTGGGTACACACTCACACACTCTATATGGGGCAATTTAGAGAACTCAATTAACTTGATCCATGTTTTTGGACTGTGGGAGGAAACCGGAGAACCCGGAGGAAACCCACGCAGACACGGGGAGAACATGGAAACTCCACCCAGATGGGGATTCGAACCGGGAATCCCTAGCGCTGAGAGGCGAACGTGCTAACCACTAAGCCACCGTGCCGCCTAAATGCAAATTTAATAGTATTAATTACTGCGGCACGGTGTCTTAGTGGTCGGCATGTTCTCCTCTCAGCACTAGGGATTCCCGGTTCAAGTCCCCATCTGGGTGGAGTTTCCATGTTCTCCCCGTGTCCATGTGGGTTTCCCCTGGGTTCTCCGGTTTCCGCCCACAGTCCAAAAACATGGATCAAGTCAATTGAATTCTCCAAATTGCCCCATATAGAGTGTGTCTGTGTGAGTGAGTGTGTGCCCAATGATAGATTGGCGCCCTGTCCTGGGTGTATCTGCCCAGCGCCTGAAACGTTCTCCCCTGGATGGGCATGGGGAACCCCCCCGTGACCCTAATAGAGGATAAAGCAGAAGATAATGGATGGATGGAAGATCTTAAAACAGGGCGGCACGGTGTCTTAGTGGTTAGCATGTTCTCCTCTCAGCGCTAGGGATTCAGGTTCGAATCCCCATCTGGGTGGAGTTTTCATGTTCTCCCCGTGTCCGCGTGGGTTTCTTCCGGGTTCTCCGGTTTCCTCCCACAGTCCAAAAACATGGATCAAGTCAATTGAGTTCTCCAAATTGCCCCATATAGAGTGTGTCTGTGTGAGTGAGTGTGAGTCCAGTGATAGATTGGCGTCCTGTCCTGGGTGTATCTGCCCAGTGCCCGAAATGTTCTGCCCTGGATGGGCATGGGGAACCCCCTGCGACCCTAATAGAGGATAAAGCGGATGATAATGGATGGATGAATTACTATAGCTTCAAAACCCTTGATATGAAAACCATGTAGACAGACAGACATGCCCATCCAGGGGAGAAGGTTTTAGACACAGATACACACTCACACAAATACTACTATAATACTATACTATAAATACTATATAAGGGCAATCAGTCATTTTACCTTCAAACCATGTTTTTGCCCTCCTTAATATTATTGGAATTATTTTTGTTTTACAAAATAACACTTCTCTCTCACAGCAGTTACTAAAATACCCAACAGAAGTTTTAATCGTGGCCACAAATTTTCTATTATTTTCCAACTTCGCTTCCATTGGTGGCGAATTTCCCACTTCCCAAGGTCATCACTGATATTCTGCTGACATATCAGTCCTCGTAAAGTTAGATTATGCCAATTATGACAGCTTAATATCTGTCTGTAGTTTCCAATGTCTGTCTATAGATGCCTGATTGTTTATAAAGAACATTTAAGTTCTGGCACATCCTGTCGCCGCTCCAATCTGTGCCTGCCAATATGTGCCCTTATGTTAACCATTCATTCATTCATCCATTATCTTCCGAGTTATCCTCCACTAGGGTTGCGGGGGGTTCCCCATGCCCATCCAGGGGAGAACGTTTCGGGCGCTGGGCAGATACACCCAGGGGTTCCCGGTTTGTATCCCAATCTGGGTGGAGTTTCCATGTTCTCCCTGTGTCCGCGTGGGTTTCTACTGGGTTCCTGGTTTCCTCCCACAGTCCAAAAACATTGATCAAGGTCAACTGAATTCTCCAAATTGCCCCATATTGCGACTGTGGCAGTGTGAGGGTTTACCCAGAGATATATTGGCGTCCTGTCCTGGGTGTATCTGCCCAGCCTCCGAAACGTTCTCCCCTGGATGGGCATGGGGAACCCCACCGCGACCCTAATAGAGGATAAAGTGGAAGATAATGGATGGATAGAATACTTTATTTATCCCAAAGGAAATTTAGCAGTCAATAGCAGTAACGGTACAATAAAAAATATACAGTATTTTAATAGAGGGAATAAATTAAAAAAATATATATTTACAATTTAGGGGCGGCACGGTGGCTTAGTGGTTAGCACGTTCGTCTCTCAGCGCTAGGGATTCCTGGTTCAAATCCACATCTGGGTGGAGTTTCCATGTTCTCCCCGTGTCCACATGGGTTTCCTCCGGGTTCTTCGGTTTCCTCCCACAGTCCAAAAACATGGATCAATTCAATTGAATTCTCCAAATTGCCCCATATAGAGTGTGTCTGTGTGAGTGAGTGTGTGCCCAGCGATAGATTGGAACCCTGTCCTGGGTGTATCTGCCTAGCGCCTGAAACGTTCTCCCCTGGATGGGCATGGGAACCCCCCGTGATCCTAATAGAGGATAAAGCGGAAGATAATGGATGGATGGATATTTACAATTTACTGTTATACATTGTCAAGTGGGGCGGCATGGTGGCTTAGTGGTTGGCATGCTCTCCTCTCAGCACTAGGGATTCCCGGTTCGAATCCCCATCTGGGTGGAGTTTCCATGTTCTCCCCGTGTCCGCGTGGGTTTCCTCTGGGTTCTCCGGTTTCCTCCCACAGTCCAAAAACATGGATCAATTCAATTGAGTTCTCCAAATTCCCACAAATAGAGTGTGTGTGTGTGAGTGAGTGTGTGCCCAGCGTTTGATTGGCGCCCTGTCCTGGGTGTATCTGCCTAGCGCCTGAAACGTTCTCCCCTGGATGGGCATGGGGAACCCCTTGTGACCCTAATATAGGATAAAGCGGAAGATAATGGATGGATGGATGGATGGACAGTGTCAAGTGTGTAATAATATATATATATATAGTTAAAAGCAAACTACTTTCTTCATTCACATTGCTGCAGTGTACCCCTGACTACGTTGGACATGATATAGAAGAACACTGTTGATGGGTCACTAGTCTATTACATCTCAGGTTGAAACCTGTTGGTATTTATTTGGGTGTACTGTCTGGAATGCGATGACCACCAGACAACGTGAAAGTATTATTGAAGGCCACAGTGGTGAAATGCCCTAATACAGTGTTCGTTTGTAATAATGCCTATAAATAATGTGTTTATTTGTTTTTAATTCGGTGTGGTATACTCGCTGTGGGAATGTTGGAGGAAGTGGAGGTGGTGCTGGTGAGGCTAAATAAAATGAGCATTCTATTGAGGCCTTAGTTGGCTAATCTCCTCCATGTGACAGCGCACACAGCTTTTTTTTTGCCCCAGAATGCCGAATTCCTTATGTAATAGAGGACTGAAAACTCAGATGCTTGAACAGCAGGGGGGCAGGCAGCAACCACCCCCTCTTTCACACTCTCACACACACACACACACACACACACACACACACACACAAAATGAGTAGGAAGGTAGGAAAGACAGAGCTAAAAGTTGTTTTGCATAAATCACAATCAAAAAAGATCCAATTTTGAAAATCCTAAATGCAGTCAACAAATAAGAACACAATAAAAGAAATAAAATGTAGACATCAAATATAAATATATCCCATCCATCCATTATTTTTCGCTTTATACTCTGTAAGGGTTGCGGGGGGGGGGGGGGGGGGGTTCCCCATGCCCATTCAGAGTAGAACGTCTCAGGCGCTGGGCAGATACACCCAGGACAGGGCGCCAATCTATCACTGGACACACACTCACTCACACAGACACACTCTATATGGGGCAATTTGGAGAATTCAATTGACTTGATCCATGTTTTTGGACTGTGGGAGGAAACCGGAGAACCCGGAGGAAACCCACGTGGACACGGGGAGAACATGGAAACTCCACCCAGATGGGGATTCGAACCGGGAATCCCTAGTGCAGAGAGGAGAACATGCTAACCACTAAGCCAGCGTGCAGCCCCATATATATATATATATATATATATATATATATATATATATATATATATATATTTTTTATTTTTTTTTTTTTTTTTTTTTTTTTTTAAATGGCAAATGTATGTGGGTCAGGTGTTTTCACTCAGGTCTGAGTCAGTGCCCTGTTTTATTTTAGAAACAGCGGTCAATCAAGTCTAATCTGGCCAACACATGTTTCTTAAGTGTTTCAAGGCATGAATTAGTTGAGGTGTTCATGCTCACCCGATTAGAAAATGTTTCTAACCCATCTCTGAAGGTTTTAGACTACAGTCTATTCAAAAACATTATTATCCAACCCGGACGGCACGGTGGCTTAGTGGTTAGCATGTTCTCCACTCAGCGCTAGGGATTCCCCGTTCGAATCCCAAACTGCGACACAAGTTGAACCAGGACTCAGTGTCTTTAGACTTAGACTTAGATAACCTTTATTGTCATTCAGTTATACACTTGTTGTACACAGAACGAAATTTCGTTGCATTTGCTCGTAAGTATAAAAAGAGGTAATGAAATTTGTAACATGTAGAAACATGGTTATAAAATAAACAGAAAAAAGAATATATATATGTGTATATATATATATATATATATATATATATATATATATATATATATCCAAATTGCCCCATATATAGTGTGTTTGTGTGTGTGAGTGTGTGCCCAGTGATAGATCAGCGTCCTGTCCTGGGTGTATCTGGATAATGGATATATATATATATCAGCATAGGTAATGAGTGTAATTTGTACAGGATTAAAATTAAATATCAAAATTAAAAACATTTCAAAAAAATTTCAAAAACATTATTATCCAACCCGGGCGGCACGGTGGCTTAGTGCTTAGCACGTTCGCCTCTCAGCGCTAGGGATTCCCGGTTCGAATCCCCATCTGGGTGGAGTTTCCATGTTCTCCCCGTGTCTGTGTGGGTTTCCTCCGGGTTCTCCGGTTTCCTCCCAGAGTCCAAAAACATGGATCAAGTCAATTGAATTCTTAAAATTGCCCCATATAGAGTGTGTTTGAGTGGGTGGGTGTGTGCCCAGCGATGGATTGGCGCCCTGTCCTGGGTCTGTCTGCCCGGCGCCCGAGACGTTCTCCCCTGGATGGGCGTGGGGAACCCCACCGTGACCCTAATAGAGGATAAAGCGGGAGATAATGAATGAATGAAAATTAAAGAACAGGTAGACATGTGTGTGTATATATATAAATTATAGCTTTAAAATATAGCTATAATGACCTGAGGTGTTTGAATTGCACGTAAACAAAATTCTAGGTGATAAATAGTGCACAGAGAGCATGTGGCTCGGATCTGAATATGAAATCGTCCCACGTGATTAACAATTTAACAGTCTAATGACATGGGGGGGGGGGGACTTGACAGCATGGTAAGTGGGGGAGATGTGCTCCACTCTTAGGATCCACTTGTCCAACCGGTTGCCCACAGTGACTCACGTACTAAGAGACGGGTTACGGAAGCTGCTCTGGTTATTGGCTGTTCTCAGCTCAGACATGTGACTCAATAGAAGGCCATAGTGCAGTGCGGGCAGGGCGCCGGACATCTGGGCAACCTGAAAGTGACGGCTAATGCTAATCGTACATCTTTAAGAATATTTAATAGTTATCCACATCAGCAGTAATGATGTTCACCTTTAATTAAGGTTGAAGTTGTGTGTTTGAGGTGTGGGTAGTCACTGGGATGATGTCCAATGCAGTAATGTGTGAGATGACCCCCCCCCCCCCCGACCCTAGTCAGCGGAAGATAATGGATGGATGTCAGGTTAAAACTTATTTAATTTATTATTATTAAATATTAAAACTGTATAAGAATATCATTTCTTAAATGCCCCCTGTCTTACAGAAACCTAGACAAATTATTACCTAGCATTGTACGAAGCCAGGGAGGCACGGTGGCTTAGTGGTTGGCACGTTCTCCTCTCAGCGCGAGTTTCCATGTTCTCCCCGTGTCCGCGTGGGTTTCCTCCGGGTTCTCCGGTTTCCTCCCACAGTCCAAAAACATGGATCAAGGTCAATTGAATTCGCCAAATTGCCCCATATAGAGTATGTCTGTGTGAATGAGTGTGTCCAGCGATAGATTGGCGCCCTGTCCTGGGTGTATCTACCCAGCGCCTGAAACGTTCTCTCCTGGATGGGCAATGGGAACCCCCTGCGATGTTCAGTAAGGTCTTAGTGGTCGTCAAGGTGGAGTAGCTACGACCTACAACCTACCTGAGGCTCCTCTAGCGTTCTCGGTGCTTGCTTTGCATGCGTTGGAGGAAACCGGAGAACCCGAAGAAAACCCTCACAGAATGGGGAGAACATGGATCTCAATCTGGAGTTGAGTTTCTATGTTCTCCCCATGTCCATGTAGGTTTCCTCCGGGTTCTCCGGTTTCCTCCCACAGTCCAAACACCGTCCAAAAAATTGATTGAAGATAAATCTAATGCTCTAAATTGCCCCATATAGTGTATGTGTGTTTG
This sequence comes from Corydoras sp. C115, assembly GCA_019802505.1. Lineage (NCBI taxonomy): Eukaryota > Metazoa > Chordata > Actinopteri > Siluriformes > Callichthyidae > Corydoras > Corydoras sp. C115. The sequence continues at coordinate 37,516 of JAFMOC010000583.1, read as the reverse complement.
TGTGCGTGAGTGTCCCCAGCGATAGTTTGACGCCCTGTCCTGGGTGTATCTGCCCAGCACCTGAAAACGTTCTCCCCACCACCCCATCCCCTCCTCCTAGTGGATAAAGCAGAAGATAATGAATGAATAAATGAATGAATGAATGAGTTTCAGATTCCAGTCTTGCATCATGTGATATGAGCACTTTAAAACATGCAGTACATGCAGTCTAGACATCACGCTTTGTTTTTGTAAACTGTTAAACTGTGCATGCAGATGGACCTGCAGTCTCGGCCGGCTAATCCGTTCATGCAGACCATGTATTACAAATGGGGCATTTCCAGAAATGTTCATTTTTGGTGCAGTGAGGTAGTGTGGAGCAAGCGCATGTTCCTCATGCTCATCCAGGGGAGAGCGTCTCAGATGCTGGGCAGATCTGCCCAATCTATGACAGGACGCCAATCTATCGCTGGGCACACACTCACACACACACACACAAACACACTCTATATGGGGCAATTTAGAGCAGCCGATTTACTTTGAATCCATGTTTTTGGACTGACTACTTTTTTGCTCCATTTGGTATTTAAATCTCAAGCTACTAAAACTTATATATAGTTTTTATTCATTCATTCATTATCTCCCGCTTTATCCTCTATTAGGGTCGCGGTGGGGTTCCCCATGCCCATCCAGGGGAGAACGTCTCAGGCGCTGGGCAGATAGACCCAGGACAGGGCGCCAATCCATCGCTAGGCACACACTCACTCACACAGACACACTCTATATGGGGCAATTTTGAGAATTCAATTGACTTGATCCATGTTTTTGGACTGTGGAAGGAAACCGGAGAACCTGGAGGAAACCCATGCAGACACGGGAAGAACATGGAAACTCCACCCAGATGGGGATTCGAACCGGGAATCCCTAGTGCTGAGAGGCGAACGTGCCAACCACTAAGCCACCGTGCCGCATATAGTTTTTAAATTTGAGTATATTGTATTTTTCAAATACGCACTTTATATTATTATTAGTACTTTCATCCATTGTTCTTATTTGTATATTACAACACACGGTGGCTTAGTGGTTAGCATGTTCTCCTCTCAGCACTAGGGATTCCAGGTTCGAATCCCAATCCATGAGTTTCCATGTCCTCCCCGTGTCCGTGCGGGTTTCCTCCGGGTTCTCCGGTTTCCTCCCACAGTCCAAAAACATGGATCAAGGTCAATTGAATTCTCCAAATTGCCCCATATAGTGTGTGTGTGTGTGTGTGAGTGAGTGTGTTCCCAGCACTAGATACACCCTGTCCTGGGTTCTCCCAGCGCCTGAAACGTTCTCCCCTGGATGGGCATGGGGAACCCCCCGCGACCCCAGTATAGGGAAAGATAATGGTTGGATTAATAAAGGATTCTGATTCTGATAATTCTAGGGCGTCACGATGGCTTAGTGGTTGGCATGTTCTCCTCTCAGTGCTATGGATTCCCGGTTTCCATGTCCTCCCCTTGTCCACATGGGTTTCCTCCCATGTCCATATGGGTTTCCATGGATCACGGTTAATTGAATTCTCCAAATTGCCCCGTATAGAGTGTATAGCGAGTGTCTGATTCTTACTGACATGCCTGCAGCAAAATATAAATAAATAAAAAGGCCGACATGATGCGCAGATTGAACAAAGAACCGAGATGAGAACCCGAATTTGGGAAAATCAACAGCTTGCAAAATTATTCCCGCTCTAAATGCATTTATTGTGTTTTATTGGCTCCCAGCCAGGAGCTAAAATAAATAATTTAATAGTGAAATATGGGCATCGTGATATTTCTCCCGTATAAAAGAGCTGGTGAGAGCAAAGTTGGGCCAGCAGTCTCCCTCATCATGCTTTTCTCCTCCCATGCTTTCATTCTGCTCTTCAATTAGTTTAATTAGGATAAAACAATCGTCTTTTGCATCACAATGCGAGCCGTGAACCCGCTCATTAGTGAACTGCTTGACGTGAGGGTGATGCTGCGAGCATTAACCAACATTATCCAACGCCCTCCCTCAGTCCGTTCTCATAAATGGTACATCATCACCTCATCTCACATGTACCTTTTATATACATTTTATATGCTGCTATATTTATATTTTATATTTATATCTACTGTATACCACTTTATATATATATATATATATATATATATATATATATATATATATATATATATATATATATATATAATTCTATATTCTTAAATCTTACATTTATTTAATATACTGTATGTGTGTCTGTGTATATATATATATATATATATATATATATATATATATATATATATATATATATATATTTATATATATATATATTTATATTTATATATTTTTAAATATATATATATATATATATATATATATATATATATATATATATATATATTTTTTTTTTTTTTTATATTCTATATTATATTTATATTTGTAGTTGTATATTATTCATTCATTCATTATCTTCCGCTTTATCCTATATTAGGGTCGTGGGGGGGGGGGGGGGGGGGCAGATTCCCCATGCCCATCCAGGGAAGAACGTTTCGGGTGCTGGGCAGATACACCCAGGACAGGGCGCCCACTCACACAGACATGCACACATACACATTCTATATGGGGCAATTTGGAGAACTCAATTGACTTGATCCATGTTTTTGGACTGTGGGAGGAAACCGGAGAACCCGGAGGAAACCCATGCGGACACGGGGAGAACATGGAAACTCCACCCAGATGGGGATTCGAACCCTATATATTCATAGTTGTATATTATTATATTTCACATATCTGTATACTGTATTAAAAAAAATTCAAATTTTCTTCTTAAAAATTTTTATTTCAATTACAACTTTAAAATAACAGGGTAATGGGGGTCCGTGACACATAATTCCGTTCTTATCTCATGTACCACATGTGATATTAATGATACTAAACTTTTCTTGAATCTTGAATATCAGCTGAGAGCAATGGCGAGAGAGAACGTGCAACCTGGAGCTAGTTTAATGCCATTGTATGATAAGCATCGGCCCACAAAATCTGGCCGAGCCAAATCCCGCCGGAGCGGGGTTGAGTGCCGGGAGAGCGGGCGAGCGAGAGAGAGAGAAAGCGAGAGTGCCCTAAGTAGGCTTGAGCTACATCGAACTCCCATACCCCTCCTTCTAGCACACACAATCTCAGCTGTCCCACTCTACAATAGGTTGAGCATCTTTTGTCGCACTAACGGTTTAGAGAACAATGTATGAGAAGTGAAGACTACAGAGTTCCCACACTTAGGCCTAACATGTTCACATAGACGCACACACCCTCATCGACCGCGGACGGCTCATTCCCTGATACCTTTGTAAAATAAGTTATTAATGTTAACGTTATTTTACCGGTTTGTTATTTTACTCAATTTAGTCTAGCTTATAAGCAATTCTTATAAATAGCTGCTCGTTCTATACTTGTGTAACGTGTAATCACTGCACAAAATCAGATTAGGTTTAGCATCGCGATCCTCTTTGCTCTCTCTTAATCTTCTTTGCTTTTTTTCTCTTCCCATTTGTTTTGCCATGGCATCACCCTGAAGAAGCCAATTACGTTTTAGCTTACAAGTATCCCGACTTGCACGTTCGCCTCGAATCCCAATCCGGGTGGAGTTTCCATGTTCTCCCCGTGTCCGTGGGGGGTTTCTCCCGGTTCTCCGGTTTCCTGCCACAGTCCAAAAACATGGATCAAGTCAATTGAATTCTCCAAATTCAATTCACACTCCATATAGAGTGTGTCTGTGTGAGTGAGTGTGTGCCCAGTGATGGATTGGCGTCCTGTCCTGGGTGTATCTGCCCAGCGCATGAAATGTTCTCCCCTGGATGGGCATGGGGAACCTCACCGTGACCCGGAAGACAATGGATGGGTGGAATTATCCCATCTTGCATGTTCGTCTTTTAGCGTCAGGGATTCCCGGTTTGAATCCCAAGCTGGGTGGAGTTTCCATGTTCTCCCCGTGTCCGTGGGGGTTTTCTCCCGGTTCTCTGGTTTCCTCCCACAGTCCAAAAACATGGATCAAGTCAATTGAGTTCTCCAAATTGCCCCATATAGAGTGTGTCTGTGTGAGTGAGTGTGTGCCCAGCGATGAATTGTCGTCATGTCTTTTGTGTATCTGCCCAGCGCCCGAAACATTCTCCCCTGGATGGGCATGGGGAACCCCCCCGCGACCCTACTAGAGGGTAAAGCGGAAGACAATGGATGGGTGGAATTATTCCATCTTGCATGCTCGTCTTTTAGCGTTAGGGATTCCCGGTTTGAGTCCCAATCTTCCTTTGGGTTCTACGGCTTCCACCCACAGTCCAAAAACATGGATCAAGGTTAATTGTATTCTCCAAATTGCCCCATGTAGAGTGTGTCTGTGTGATTGAGTGTGTGCCCAGTGATAGATTGGCACCCTGTCCTGGGTGTATCTGCCCAGTGCCCTAAACGTTCTCCCCTCCCGACCCTAGCAGAGGATAAAGCGGAAGATAATAAATGAATGGATTTTTCTCAGTTTGGTGAGTACTGTAACCTCTATTTACTTTTCTCAACTGTAAAAACGTTGCTATAAGGACCCTAAACAGACCTCAGGTATTCAGGCTGGAATATATCTCTCTTTACTACAACAACATAGCTTAAGCAAACTCAACAACAACAAACCCAAGCATTTTGCTCACGTGTATCGAACTCAAAAGAGGCTCAGTTTTCTGAAAGGTGCCACTCTTCCACTTATCCGCCTGCCAATTTAATTCTGGTAAAAAAAAAAACCTTCCTCGCAGACTACACAAGCGATGCCCTTCACTCGAAGCCAGGGCAAGAGTGTCGACTTGGACACCATACCAAGAGCATTTAGCAATTATGGGAATATGACTGGTTTGGTGTAAAGGTGTATTAGTCACGAAAAGAAGGTGGGAGCTGAAAGCCAAGCCAAGCGGTAGTCTATCTCTTCTCTGAGGGGGTAAGCCAATGTGGTGGCAGAATGTGTAGGAAAACAGACTGCGGAGCACGTTTAAGGGATCAAGGGGTGTAAACACAACTGATAAATGCACATGCTCATATGGAAGAGATCAGCTCCCAAGTCAGGAGGTGTGATGTCCAGTTGAAGGTTTGGAGGGTGTATGGGAAGAATTTAAATGCCTACCCTTCCTTTCCTTTGTTCTCGGCGGTCTACGTTAGACACAGTGTCAAAACTGTTAAGTGAAACTAACTGCTAGTCTTTCCAGATTATTTATTTGGCTTTGTCACATTGTTGTTGACAAACCTATACAGACAACTGCATAAATTGGGAAACAGATGCTGAAAGAAGGGGTACATCCAAGAAAAGTGAGGTTTTTCCAGGGGAGAACATTTTGGGGCGCTGGGCAAATACACCCAGGACAAGGCGCCAATCTATCTCTGGGTACAGTCACTCATAAACAAACACACACTATATAGGGCAATTCAGAGCATTCTATTAACCTTTAATCCATGTTTTTGGAAAGGACTGTGGAAGGAAACCGGAGAACCCAAAGGAAACCCACATGGACATGGGGAGAACATGGAAACTCCAGCCAGATTGGGATTCCCAGCGCTGAGAGGGGAATGTGATGACCACTAAGCCAACGGTTTCCACCAGGTTCTCCGGTTTCCTCCCACAGTCCAAAAACATGGATCAAGGTCATTTGAAGTCTCCAAATTGCCCCATATAGAGTGTGTTCGTGTTTGAGTTAGTATGTACCCAGCGATAGATTGACGTCCTCTCCTGGGTGTATCTGATCAGCGCCCAAAACGTTCTCCCCTGGATGGGCATGGGGAACCCCCCCGCGACCCTAATATAGGATAAAGCGGAAGATAATGAATGAATGAATGAATGAATGAACTTGGTGTGGCACAGTGGTGTAGTGGTTAGCAGGTTCACCTTTCAGTGTTGGGGATCCAGGTTCATATCGCAATCTCCGTGTGGGTTTCCTCCGGGTTCTCCGGTTTCCTCCCACAGTCCAAAAACATGGATCAAGGTCAATTGAATTCTCCAAATTGCCCCATATAGAGTGTGTCTGTGTAAGTGAATGTGTGCCCAGCGATAGACTGGCGCCCACTCCTGGGTGTATCTGCCCAGTGCCTGAAACGTTCTCCCCTGGATGGGCATGGGGAACCCCCCCACGACCCTAATATAGGATAAAGCGGAAGATAATGGATGGATTTCAGTTAGCAGGGGAAGCCGCATACCAAATTTCGTGAAGAAAGTTCCAGATGGCGGACGTTGTGAATCGTTCTGACTGTTACGTCGAATTACGAAATGAAATCCGCCCAACTTTTGTAAATAAGCTACATGAACGAACCTGCCTAATTTCAGCCCTCTACCTACATCAGAAGTCGGAAAATTAGTGCTGAGTCAGGCAGCAAGTCCGTAAGTGGGGGCTTTGCCTTTTATAAAGCAAAGCAATGTACAGAAAACATTACGAGGTTGAATCAGTGAGCCAGCATGTGACATTTCGTTATCCCTAACGATGGTTAATTGGAGACATCAGAGATTTTGAACGTATCTGTTTAACGGAACCGAGGGACACTGTCCTTTACCTTGTCTGTCTTTAGAAGGTGCGAAAAATGATTTATTTATGAGGACAGAGCATGAAGCCGGCTACCTAGACTGGCAGGGTGACTCTACTGAGAGGGCACAATAGGTCACACCCCCTACAAAGCTGCCCGTTTGGATCAGTCCATGATGGATGTGAGCAGCTTACCACTGACTGGGAAAGACCGATCAATCACAGCCATCCAGCTGATTTCTGCTCTTTGCTGACAGGCCCTTGGGTCAACAGATTAGTCCACAACGGAACAGTGCTGCAGCAGGCTGCTGATGGGATGTCTTCCAGGCTTTCTTGGAGATCTATTGAAACTGAAGCACCTACTCTCACTTACATCATTGTTGGGATTTTACTTAATTAATTACATTGAGTGTGATAGTTAATCTGATAAGTTCACTGAACGACCTGAAAGAGTCCTCGTTGTTGACAGGAGAAATGAACTCTCAAACTCCACTTATGTCTTTTTTTTTCATTCATTCATTCATTTATTATCTCCCGCTTTATCCTCTATTAGGGTCGCGGTGGGGTACCCCATGCCCATCCAGGGGAGAACGTTTCGAGCGCTGGGCAGATAGACCCAGGACAGGGCGCCAATCCATCGCCAATCCATCGCAGGGCGCCAATCCATGTCCAACAACAGTGTAGGACAATCATGTACAGATTGTATAATGTATAATAATCAGGTGTTCATAACATTCATTAACATTAATTAAACGTCTTCATGAAAGCCTATTGAGTGTGTGTGTGTGTATATATATATATATATAGATCCATCCATCCATCCGTCCATCATCTTCCGTCTTAGGGTCACTGGGGGTTCTCCATGCCCATCCAGGGGAGAACGTTTCAGTCGCTGGGCAGATACACCCAGGACAGGACACCAATCTATCGCTGGCCACACTCCAGTTGTGGGGGGGAAAAAAAAAAAAAAAAAAAAAAAAAAATATATATATATATATATATATATATATATATATATATATATATATATATAAGCAATACAATAAATGAATACAATTGCACTTAATAAGCATTTTTTAAATAACAAATATTTACGTTTCAGGCGCTGGGCAGATACACCCAGGACAGGACGCCAATCTATCACGGACACACACTCACTCACACAGACACACAAACACACTATATATGGGGCAATGAACCGGAGCCATGTATTTTTGGACTGTGGGAGGAAAACCAGAGAGAAACCCACGTGGACACAGAGAGAACATGGAAACTCCACCCAGATTGGGATTCGAACCGGGAAAGCCACCGTGCTGCCCCAAGATATAATAACAATATATATATATTCTTTTTAATTAATAAGGAACCATTTGGTTCAGGAAAAGTGAAAGTTATAAAGAACACTCGTTTTATAAAGAGTTTAATGAGAGTGTTTGTTTACTTTGAACCAGTTGTTGGTGTGTGTGTGTGTGTGTGTGTGTGTGTGTGTGTGTGTGTGTGTGTGTGTGTGTGTGTGTGCACATACTCACTCCATGAGCATGCCTGGAGAGTGAGGGGAAATGTGTTTGACATCCACACGGCACACACGGCTAGTGGAGACTGCAGCAGCAGAATGCGATTAATGACCGCAGAACAAGATTGTTACAATATGGCTTCTATCAGTTGCAGCTTCTTTTCATATTTTACAGCCCTTTGTCCGATCACTATGCTTTATTACGGCTTCGCGGCTTTTCTTTTCTCTCTTTCTCTCACTCTGCTGTAGTTTTGGATGGTTATAAGCAACTATACACTCAAGTCAAAGCCCAAGTGAACTCATGTCACTCCACTAGTCCATCCATTCCATTATCTTCCACTTCATCCTATATTAGGGTCGCGGGAGGGGTTCCCCATGTCCATCCAGGGGAGAACGTTTCGGGCTCTGGGCAGATACACCCAGGACAGGGCGCCAATCTATCGCTGGACACACACTCACTGACTCAGACACACTCTATATGGGGCAATTTGGAGAATACAATTAACCTTGAGCCATGTTTTTGGACTGTGGGAGGAAACCGGAGAACCCGGAGGAAACTAACATGGACACGGGGAGAACATGGAAACTCCACCCAGATTGGGGTTCAAACCGGGAATTCCTAACGCTGAGAGATGAACATGCAAGTTGGGATACATCCATCCATCCATTATCTTCCGCTTTATCCTATACTAGGTTCTATCCATCCAGGGGAGAACGTTTCATGCGCTGGGCAGATGGACAGGACACCAATCCATCACTGGGCACACACTTACACAGAAAACACACTATATGGGGCAATTAAAAGCATTCATTCATCCATTATCTTCCGCTTTATCCTCTACTAAGGTGGCGGGGGGGGGGGAGTTCCCCATGCCCATCCAGGGGAGTACGTTTCGGGCGCTGGGCAGATACACCCAGGACAGGGCGCCAATCCATCGCTGGAAACACACTCACTCACACAGAAAACACACTATATGGGGCAATTAAAATCATTCATTCATTCATTCATTCATCCATTATCTTCCGCTTTATCCTCTACTAAGGTGGTGGTGGCGGGGGGGGGGGGGGGGGGGGGGGGAGTTCCCCATGCCCATCCAGGGGAGAACGTTTCGGGCACTGGACAGATACACCCAGGAAAGGACACCAATCTATCCCTGGGCACACACTCACTCACACAGACACACTCTATATGGGGCAATTTGGAGAACTCAATTGACAGATCCATGTTTTTGGACTGTGGGAGTGTTTGTGTGGGTGAGTGTGTGCCCAGCAATAGATTGGCATCCTATCCTGGGTGTATCTTCCCAGCGCCCAAAACGTTCTTCCCCTGGATGAGCATGGAGAACCCACCCACGACCCTAGTAGAGGATAAAGTGGAAGATAATGGATGGATGAATGTACGAATTTCCTCAGGTTTTCTGATGTTTACAACAATAGATGGTGAGGATAATTCCAAATGCATTTGTTTGTCTCGTACGTCATTGAATTTACAATTTCTTTTAGAGTTTGTTTAAATTTTTTTGAAAACCAACTTATTGGTTTACCGACTTGTGCGATATTGCTAACGCCCCGGATGGGAACACAACTTTAAAGAATATTAAGCCATTTCTGTGCTTTACAGCCAAAAAAAAAAACATCTAACCTTAAAATGTCGGAACTTTTTTTTTCCTCAGGGGATACATTTGTTTCTGTTCTATTTTGACTACTGGCACTTCTTTTTAACATTCATTTGGCTCGTCTAGATGTTCTGTAGCAAACATTGAGTTTTGTGACAAGTTTCCATGAATGTTAATGTTTTTGCAAGCCGTGGTGCGTAGTGAAACAATAAACTCACGAAGCTAAACATTCCTTTGAGTTTTTGGGTGTGATATAGGGTTTATATTTTCCTACCTTAAGAAGAAGTTCCATTCAAAACGTTTCTTTGTTTTTTTTTATTTCACCTCCACTGTTTCTTAAACGGTTAGCATGTTCCCCTCTCAACACCGACTGGGTGGAGTTTCCATGTTCTCCCCGTGTCCGCGGGGGTTTCCTCCGGGTTCTCAGGTTTCCTCCCACAGTCCAAAAACATGGATCAAGGTCAATTAAGTTCTCCAAATTGCACCATATAGAGTGTGTCTGTGTGAGTGAGTGTGTGCCCAGCGATGGATTGGCGCCCTGTCTGGGTGTATCTGCCCAGCGCCCGAAACGTTCTTCCCTGGATGGGCATGGGGAACCCCCCGCGACTTTAATATAGGATAAAGCGGAAGATAATGGATGGATGGATGTTTCTTAAACTGGGCGGTAAGGTGGCTTAGTGGTTAGCATGTTCGCCTTTCAGCGCTAAGGATTCCCGGTTCGAATCCCCATCTGGGTGGAGTTTCCATGTTCTCGCAAGGGTTTCCTCCGGGTTCTGCGCTTTCCTCCCACAGTCCAAAAACATGGATCAAGTCAATTGAGTTGCCCCATTGCCCCATTTATAATGTGTCTGTGTGAGTGAGTATGTGTCCAGCGATAGATTGGCGCCCTGTCCTGGGTGTATCTGCCCAGCGCCTGAAACGTTCTCCCCTGGATGGACATGGACATTTGTTACATATAGTCACCCGATATCAACACTATCCACATTTCCATTACATTTGGTCATTTATTGGACGCTTTTATCCAAAGTGACTTACAAGGTGAACACAGGGTTAATCACAACATCCCTGGAGCAATGAGGGTTAAGGGTCTTGCTCAAGGACCCACATTGGTAACTTCAGTGGACCTGGGATTTGAACCCCCAACCTTCAGATTGATAATCCAACACCCTAACCCTTGGGTTTCATGGCTGTCCTCCACTGTTGTTCCTGTCTGGTCGCTCAAGGAGGATGGGTCCCCCACTGAGGCTTGGTCCTCACAAGGTTTCTTCCTTAAAATAACAACATAACGGGGAGTTTTGTCTTGCCACTGTCGCTTCGGCTTGCTGTAACGCTGTAAAGCTGCTTTGTGACAATGTACTATTGTAAAAAAAACGCTCTATAAATAAATTAATTGTACTTGATTGTTGCGTCAACAAAGCTTTTTACTCATTTCAGTGAATATTTTAGTTTGAATAGTTTTCAGTCTATTTTCTATAAACACTAATCCCAGTAGAACAGCCATTTCATGGCTCTGGTATTCCTTCCCATTTTATCCCCATTAGGCAAATTGTTGAGTTTTTTTAAAACCACTTGTTGTTACCGGCTTTAAAGGGCGCACACGCTCATTAGGTGGAGCAGTGTCAGGTGCAGATTGTGTATATCCTGTGGCTATGACGATTTCTGGATGGAACCTGGATTTTAATTGGACTGGCGGTCCTGCAGGACGCCCATCAATGGACTTATATAGTTTTTCCTAAATTATTAACTACGGGTCACATGATCATCACACAATCTGCACATGGCTGTCCCACACTGTTGATGCTGCCCGGCCGCTCAAGGAGGACGAGTCCTCTGACTCACTGAGCCTCGGTCCTCACAAGGTTTTCATTCATTCATTATCTCCCGCTTTATCTTTTATTAGGGTCGCGGTGGGGTTCCCCATGCCCATCCAGGGGAGAATGTCTCGGGCGCTGGGCAGATACACCCAGGACAGGGCGCCAATCCATCGCTGGGCACACACTCACTCACACAGAAAACACACTATATGGGGCAATTAAAAGCATTCATTCATTCATTCATCCATTATCTTCCGCTTTATCCTCTACTAAGGTGGGGGGGGGTTCCCCATGCCCATCCATGGGAGAACGGTTTGGACGCTGGGAAGATACACCCAGGACAGGGCGCCAATCTAACGCTGGACACACACTCACTTACACAGAAAACACACTATATGGGGCAATTAAAAGCATTCATTCATCCATTATCTTCCGCTTTATCCTCTACTAAGGTGGGGGGGGGGGGGTTTCCCCCATGTCCATCCAGGGCACACTCTATATGGGGCAATTTTTTGAGACTTCAATTGACTTGATCCATGTTTTTGGACTGTGGGAGGAAACCGGAGAACCCGGAGGAAACCCACGCAGACACGGGGAGAACATAGAAACCCCACCCAGATGGGGATTCGAACCGGGAATCCCTAGCGCCGAGAGGCGAACGTGCTACCACTAAGCCACCGTGCCGCCCCTCACAAGGTTTCTTCCTTAAAATAACAACATAACGGGGAGTTTTTTCTTGCCACTGTTGCTTCAGCTTGCTCGTTGGGGGTTTAAAGGCTTTTCATTCTGTAAAGCTGCTTTGTGACAATGTACTGTTGTACAAAGTGCTATTTAAATAAAATAACTCGAACCTGAACTTGAGTTCAAGCAACTGCAGCCACCGATGCATAAGAAAATTCAAATAAAGTTACATTCTGTACCTGTTGGGCCATTTGGGGGCTTTTTTTTATCTTCCCTTTAACAAAGTAAGACACAAGAACTTTATCTCTGTCTCGCATTTCAGCTCGAAACATCAGCTATGATCTGTCTTCCTTTTCCTCGAGAAAAAGTTGACAGTTGAAAGCCCTTCTATTAATCCTGCCTATATGATTCTTTCTCTGCTGTTGCTATCCCTCAATCTCAACTAAGTCCAGGCCATGTGAAGTGCCTAAAGCATCTGATACGGTTAATGAGATTATGATAATAGAATTTTGCTCTGACTTGGGGAAGCTGCCAGCCTTATCCTTTTCCTGCTACAAAGGAGCTTGCTGCAGGCTTTCACATCACCATACTGATTCCATAGATGGATTTTCTCATGGGGCTACGCAAGGGTAGTATTAACCGAAAAAACACATCGACTTAGTAATACGAGATGGTTCAATAAAATAGCATTAAGAATAGAGAGCTGCTAACGAAAAATCAAATGTGGACATTTCAACCGTTTACTTCAAATAACTGCAGGTTAGAATGTAATTTCAACCAAGTAATTAAAAGGAGAACCAAATCTAGCGGTTGGTGCCAAGATAATCCTCGGTTTCTAGATCCCTGAGTGACACACGGGGTCATTTCTGTCCATTTATAAGTGATAACCAGTCATTTCTTTCAAAATGTCTGGTTAATTGGTGGCTGGGTGGAGTTTCCATGTTCTCCCGGTGACTGCGTGGGTTTCCTCCGGGTTCTCCGGTTTCCTCCCACAGTCCAAAAACATGGATCAAGTCAATTGAATTCTCCAAATTGCCCCATATAGAGTGTGTCTGTGTGAGTGAGTGTGTGCCCAGCGATGGATTGGTGTCCTGTCCTGGGTCAATCTGCCCAGGGCCCGAGACATTCTCCCCTGGATGGGCATGGGGAACCCCACCGCGACCCTAATAGAGGATAAAGCGGAAGATAATGAATGAATGAATGAATGTTTAATTGTGTGATATATCCATCCATCCATTATCTTCTGCTTTATCGTCTACTAGGGTAACGGGGGTGGTTCTCCATCCAAGGGAGAACGTTTTGGGTGCTGGGCAGATACACCAAGGGTGTCAATCTATCGCTGGGTACACACTCACTCTATATGGGGTAATTCGGAGAACTCAATTGACTTGATCCATGTTTTTGGACTGTGGAAGGAACCCACACGGACAAGGGGAGAACATGGAAACTCCACCCAGATTCGAACTGAGAATTCCTAACTCTGAGAGGAGAACATTCAAGTATTCTAGTATTTTATTTGTCATTCCACAATATAAAGTACAGTACAGTGTATGTGGAACGTGACAGCGTTCCCCAAGAACAAGGTGCTACATATAACAGCTACTACACAACCAACATAAAGTGCACGTGTGCAAACACAAGGATCACAATAAATACAGGGCGTGGTAGCTCAGTGGTTAGGGTGTTGGGTTATCAATCTGAAGGTTGGGGGTTCAAATCCCAGGTCCACTGAAGTTACCAATGTGGGTCCTTGAGCAAGACCCCTAACCCTCATTGCTCCAGGGATGTTGTGATTAACCCTGTGTTCACCTTGTAAGTCGCTTTGGATAAAAGCGTCCAATAAATGACCAAATGTAATGTAAATGTGGATAGTGTCGAGATCGGGTAACTATATTTAACAAATGTCCATGTCCATTCAGGGGAGAACGTTTCGGGCGCTGGGCAGATACACCTAGGACAGGACACCAATCTATAACTGGGCACATACTCACTCACATAGACACACTATAAATGGGGCTATAAATAGGGCAACTCAATTGACTTGATCCCGGAGGAAACCCTTGCGAGAACATGGAAACTCCACCCAGATGGGGATTCGAACCGGGAATCCTTAGCGCTGACATTAACCAAATGTTAATGTTAAAATACAGGGCGATACACAGTACAGTCAACAATAAACGTTCAATGTATGGTATGAAGGTAAACCCTGAGTTTGGTTATTGTAAACAAATGTCCTTGATTTAAAAAAAAAATTCTTAAAGAGTTTATAGTTGTGGCAGTTCTTTATAATGTGCAAAGAGTGTGCTAAAGGTGCAAGATGTGCATAAAGGTATGTGCTAACATGCTAGCAGCGGAATTTTAGTGTTTGGTCAAATTGTTCAAGAGTCTGATGGTCTGAGGAAAGAAACTGTTTCGCAGTCTGGAAGTGTTGGCCCGGATGCTCTGGTACCTTTTTCCAGAAGGCTAACATGCTAACCACTAAGCCACTGTGCCGCCCTTTGTGTGATATAGCTATCAAATATTAAAATAAACCGATTGATTTTTGGGTGGGGTGGCACTGGGCTTGGTGGTTAGCACGTCCTCCTCTCAGCGCTAGGGATTCCCGGTTCAAATCCCAATCTGGGTGGAGTTTCCATGTTCTCCCCGTGTCCGCGTGGGTTTCCTCCGGGTTCTCCGGTTTCCTCCCACAGTCCAAAAACATGCATCAATTCTCCAAATTGCCCCATATAGAGTGTGTCTGTGTAAGTGAGTGTGTGCCCAGCGATGGATTGGCGCCCTGTCCTGGGTCTATCTGCCCAGCGCCCGAAACGTTCTCCCCTGGATGGGCATGGGGAACCCCACCGCGACCCTACTAGAGGATAAAGCGGGAGATAATGAATGAATGAATGAATGAATGATTTGTGGGCGGGGTGGCACTGGGCTTGGTGGTTAGCACGTCCTCCTCTCAGCGCTAGGGATTCCCGGTTCAAATCCCAATCTGGGTGGAGTTTCCATGTTCTCCCCGTGTCCGCGTGGGTTTCCTCCGGGTTCTCCGGTTTCCTCCCACAGTCCAAACACATGGATCAAGTCAGTTGAATTCTCCAAATTGCCCCATGTGGAGTGTGTGTGTGAGTGTGAGTGTGTGCCCAGCGATAGATTGGCGCCCTGTCCTGGGTGTATCTGCCCAGCGCCCGAAACGTTCTCCCCTGGATGGGCATGGGGAACCCCCCCCACGACCCTAATATAGGATAAAGCGGAAGATAATGGATGGATGGATGATTAAATAAATGATACCGTATATCTATGGATTATACAAAACCAGATCACACATCCAAGCTTCTTAGATTAGATAGCCTCTAATAAAACCTTTTTATTTTCCCAGTCTGTCAAGTCCTTTGAACTTTTTGTTGTTTCAGTTGTTGTCCAATTTTTCAGATTTCTGCTCTTTCACTATGACTTGCGCGCTCCAAAAAAGACCACCCATCGGGTCTGGAGGGGGCCAGCGTCAGTATGGAATAATAATGGATTCCTCCTGGGAAATTGGCTCACAAAGAGATCAGACCGACTGCGAAGAAAAATTTGGTCTCATTTCCGATTCAGTGCAGGGACATTCATCAGTCTGCTCCCACTGTTTGAACGTAGGGGCCACCTACAGTCACACATGACGAAGACAAATGGCTTAAGATGCTACTAAATATTTTTAATACCCAGAGTACAGTGTGTTTTTCACTATACACTCCTTTTTGGATAGAATGCCGAGGTCTTAGAATGCCACCTCACCATTACTAAAGGGATTGTGGGAGAAAACAATGCGGAAATAGAGAGGACACCTTTGTCCCCTTTGCTCACTTTACCTAGCAAACAATACACTTTTTTGTTATTGATTTAAGGCAGTGGGCGGCACGGTGGCTTAGTGGTTAGCATGTTCTCCTCTCAGCACTAGGGATTCCCGGTTGGAATCCCAATCTGGGTGGAGTTTCCATGTTCTCCCCGTGTCTGCGTGGGTTTCCTCCCACAGGGGTTCTCCGGTTTCCTCCCACAGTCCAAAACCATGGGTCAAGGTCAATTTAATTCTCCAAATTGCCCCATATAGAGTGTGTATGTGTGTGAGGGAGAGTCAGGAGAGTGTGCCCAGCGATAGATTGGCACCCTGTCCTGGATGTATCTGCCCAGCGCCCGAAACGTTCTCCCCTGGATGGGCATGGGGAACCCCCCCCCCGACCCTAATAAAGGATAAAGCAGAAGATAATGAATGAATTAATTAATGAATTTAAATTAATTTAATTTATATCATTCATCATTTAACCATTAACTATAAACCTTACAACAACTTAGAAAAACAACAGAGAATAAGGTGGGAGTGGTAGCTTAGTGGTTCAGGTGTTGGGCTATCAATCAATCAGAAGCTTGGAGGTTCAAATCCCAGGTCCACTGAAGTGGGCCCTTGAGCAAGGCCCTCAACCCTCATTGTTCCTGGGATGCTGTATGACCAACCCTGTGTTCTGACCCCAAACCAATTTGGGATAAGTCGCTTTGCATAATGGCATCCGCTTAATAAATGTTATGTGATGTAAATGTAAGATAAAAAGATTCAGTGTTGCTTTAAAATCTGCAGTCTGTGTCTTAATAATTATAATATAATTTAAAAATAATTATTTCGATTTTGTTATGTTTTTTAATTTTGCTATATAAATAAAATGTATTATTATTATTAATAATAAAAATGTGAGTTTTGGACGCTGGACAGATGTAATATCCAGGATAGATCCTAACTATCGCGGGGCACACACTCTATATGGGGCAATTTGGAGCATTTACTTTGTACCCGGAGGAAACCCATACGGACACGGGGAGAACATGGAAACTCCACAAATATTGGGATTTCGGGAATCCCCAGTGATGAGAGGCAAACGTGTTGACCACCAAGCCACCGTGCCACCAAGAACGCATCCATCCATTCATTATCTTCCACTTTATCCTCTATTAGGGTCGCGCGGGGGGGTTCCACATGTCCATCCAGGGGAGAACGTTTAGGGCGCTGGGCAGATAGACCCAGGACAGGGCGCCAATCTATCACTGGGCACACACTCACTCACACACACTCTATATGGGGCAATTTGGAGAACTCAATTGACTTTATCCATGTTTTTGGACTGTGGGAGGAAACCGGAGAACCCGGAGGAAACCCACGCAGACACGGGGAAAACATGGAAACTGCACCCAGATGGGGATTCGAACCAGGAGTCCCTAACGCTGAGAGGAGAACATGCTAACCACTAAGCCACCCCGTCCAGAACCATTTTAAAGTAATAAAAATTAACAAGTTTCCCAAATACTGAACGTGTTCACAAATAACACCAGATCCAAACTTGAGGATTTCTTTTCTGTATCTTTCTTTTATTGCAAACAGTATGATACAAAAGATAAGCATCTCTTAAGACAATGGCAAACCAAAAAAAAACAACGAATAAGAAATTTGAAAAAGGAATGGTGCATCTTTACAAATGTTATCAAGGCGTCCTCTAATTTGTTTTTCTAAACCTGGCGGAGTTATACAAAACTTTCAGCTTTCATATGAAAATTATGATCATTTATCACGACGATAAGAATTCTGTACACAACTATACGCTTGTGCTATACGAACATATAAATGGAGACTCTGAGGGAAAAGACGGGGAAAAAAAAAACAAAAAAAAAAAAAACAACCTTTTCTCAGCTGAATCATATAGAGGTACAGTAAATAATAAATTTCTCAAATAAAATAATTACTAATGAATAAATTAAAGAGATTAAGACTTGATGTGAGCGACGTATGAGATGATCAGTAGGGCTCGAACCGGTGATTTAAAGGGCACTTTCTGTTGCTCCACGCACATGAAGAGTGAGGTAAAGGATGGCAAGTGAGGCACTATCAACCTACAATGGCTGACCAGGCACAGACGGCACGAGACGTTTGCTCGCTAAAGGCGACCGATTGGTACTGGCTATGGTAAATTCGTCAAATCTAACGAAGAACGAAATTGTGCTGCTTTACATTTAGAGCAAATGAAGGATTTCCATTAACAACGTCACAATATGTACAGAGAAAATATGGGAGGTGCATTCTCTGTGAACGTGCGAGTCCCCCTGAACAACCTGAAACATAAAATAATACATACACAGTACATACTAAGATATTTATAACGAGCATGTCCTCACAGAGGATTCCTCTCTTTTCAAACGAGTCGTGTTTTTTTTTTTTTTTTTTTGTTTTGTTTTTTTTCGTCTTTCATTATAACTAGAAAAATATAGTCGTAACTCGGAGCATTAAAAAGGCACTGTAGGGAGCCGTTCCAATATTCATTACATTAAAAATACAACCCTGCATGTTTAGTATTCGGTGTGCTGATGCAGGGACGGGGACGTAGGCTGAGAATCTTTAAGGACGTACAAAAGAAATTCGGGATAAGGTGATATCAGTTCGGGCAATCTGTTAATCTCATGGCCGAGAGAGCTGAGTGTAGACCGGCTGCTGCTCCCACTGCGGACTATGGGTTTGAGGCACGTTCGGGACGCCGCTGACATCGGCGACGGGGGTGTACATGGGCCTCTGGCTGGGACTCATATAACTGAACGTGGAGTAGACGCCAGAACCCTGGTTATAGTAGGACGCGGCGCTGGCCTGATGGTCGCTGTAATCGAACGGCGAGCGGGCGATGGATGGGTATGCGGTGGTGGTGGCGGTGTAGTGCTGCAGGTTGAACGACCCGTATGCCACATGCTGGGGCGAGCCCTGGCTCTGTTCGTTGTAGTGGCTTGGGCTCAGCTGCTCCGTCTTGATGTGCGCCGGACGTTGCTGGGCCTGGCTCTGCTCACCTGCCGTGCCCAGCTGGGTCAGAGAGTGCTGTTGTGGCTGCTGCTGCTGCTGCTGCTGCTGCTTGCCCATCCAGGCATGCCCACTGGCAGCCGCCACCTGGCTAAGGCCGTAGCCAGTCCCGGCGTAGGCCTGGCTGCCGTGCGGCGGCAGATACTGGTCGAACTCGTTCACGTCGAAGCCGTCCATGTTGGAGATGACGTCGCTGCTCAGCTCGCCGATGTCCACGTCGCGGAAGTCGATGTTCAGCTGCCTTCCCGTGCCCTCGGGCAGCGTGCGACCCTCGCGTTTCAAATCGGGCTTTACACTCGACACATCTGTTTTTGGGGTGGTGGGGGGAGTCGGTGGACCCTGAGCCTGACCTGAAAAACATAAACAAGAGCATTTCATTTCATGCCGTACCAGTAGGAATGTGCTCTCAATTTATGTGCATTAAACAAATAAAATGATCATATTATAATAGAAATTAATGGCTAAAATATAAATCATATACATATATAATCATAAACATAATATATTATTTTCGGTTAACAACTTAATATATCAGGGCGGCACGGTGGCTTAATGGTTGGCATGTTCTCCTCTCAACGCTAGGGATTCCCATTTCAAATCCCAATCTGGGTTTCCATGTTCGCCCCGTGTCCGTGTGGGTTTCCTCCGGGTTCTCCGGTTTCCTCCCACAGTCCAAAAACATGCATCGAGTCAATTGAGTTCTCCAAATTGCCCCATAGAGAGTGTGTCTGTGTGAGTGAGTGTGTGGCCAGCGATAGATCGGCGCCCTGTCCTGGGTGACGGGAAACGTTCCCCCCTGGATTCTATTATAATAGGGCATGGGGAACCCCCCCCCCCCGCGACCCTAATATAGGATAAAGCGGACGATAATGGATGGATGGAACTTAATATATCATACTATCATTATTGACAAATTTATTGGCATTAAACAAATTACAACCGTGACAATAAAAATATATATTAATATTGTTCATAAAACACCAGTAAACCAAATAACAGTCATTTGCAAAATATCAAACATTATTATTTTAGCTTTCTGAGCCTAAACCGAGCTTCATGTACATCTGCTGCTAAAACTAATCGTCTTTATGATGCACGTGCATTTGTAGCCTGTTAATTAGTACCCTGTGTCCTTAAACATCATCCCCACCTTTTCCACACCCCAGCAGCTAATGCATGGAGAGATTGATCACTTCAATATTATTTTATTTTACCTGAATGGTCTCCGGGTGAGTGCACATCATCCATGCTGGAAGTGGGAGAATCGGCTCTCTGCAGGGCTTTAAAGATGGCATTGGGAGAGATGTGCGTGTGCTCGACCTCTTCGCCTTCGCTCTGGCTGCTCTTCACACTCTTCCGCCGGCGTGGCTGGTACTTGTAGTCCGGATGGTCTTTCTTGTGCTGCACACGTAATCTCTCGGCCTCTTCCACAAACGGACGCTTCTCTCCTTCGTTCAGCAGCCTGTGTAGAAAAGCAACAATTAAATAATGGTTCATTTATTATTTTTATTATATATTTATTATTACATAGGCTATTCATATATTAATACTAATATATAATAATAGTGTTATTATATATTTGTATTATCATATACTATAAACTAATATTTGTACTATTTTTATTATATACTTATTAGTACATAGGCTATTCATATATTAATACTATTATATAATAATAGTGTTATTATATATTTATATATAGTTTAGTATATAGTCTTATAATATGTTGTAATTATTACTTTGGTAAAGGTCCATAACAATAATAATTAAATGAGCATTAGAATTGATGCCACTATACTACTACTACTACCAATAATAATAATAATAATAATAATGATAAAATTATTGTTGTTATTGTTTAACATGTTCGTTAGTAAATTTAAGGTCTGGTGTATTTGTTTTTATACATTTTTACAATTTAATTAGAAAGGAGAACCTAGTCCCAAAGACCATGTTTCCAAAGACCATGTTTATGTTTGAAATGTTGCATGTTTACGCTTTCTTGTTAGTCTTATAATAAGATAATAGTGCCCATAGTGTCCTGGCTGTATCTGCCCCTGGATGGGCATGGAGAACCCTCCCACACCCTGCAACCCTGGTAGAGGATAAAGCAGAAGATAATGGATGGATGGATGAATATTCCAAATTGCCCCATATAGAGTGTGTGTCTCTGTGTGAGTGTTTGAGTGTGTGCCCAGTGATAGATTGGTGCCCTGTCCTGGGTGTATCTGCCCAGCGCCCGAAACGTTCTCCCCTGGATGAGCATGGAGAACCCCCCTACCCCACCCACCCCACGACCCTAGTAGATTATAACGCAAAGACAATGGATAGATGCATTCTCCAAATTGCCCCATATAGTGTGTGAGTGATAGAGTGGTGCACTGTTCTGGGTGTATCTGCCCAGCGCCCGAAACGTTCTCCCCTGGATGAGCATGAAGAACCCCCCTACCCCACCCACCCCACGACCCTAGTAGATTATAACGCAAAGATAATGGATAGATGCGTTCTGCAATTTGCCCTATATTGTGTGTGTGAGAGAGAGTGGCACAGTGTTCTGGGTGCATCACCCCAGCCCCCGAAACGTTCTCCCCTGGATGGGCATGAAGAACCCCCTCTCAACCCTCACTAGATTATAATGCGAAGATAATGGATAGATGCATTCTCCAAATTGCCCCATATAGTGTGTGTGATAGATTGGCGTCCTGTCCTGGGTGTATCTGCCCAGCGCCCAAAACGTTCTCCCCTGGATGGGCTTGAAGAACCCACCCCCACTACCTTAGTAGAGGATTAAACAGAGGATAATAGAATTATGCATTCTCCAAATTGCCCCATATAGAGTGTGTCCATGTGAGCGAGTGATAGAGTGGGTGCATCTGCCCAGCGCCCAAAATGTTCTCCCCTGGATGGGCATGGAGAACCCCCCCACCCCCACCCACCCCTCAACCCTAGTAGAGGATTAAGCAGAAGATAATGGATGGATGCATTCTCCAAATTGCCCCATATAGTTTGTGTGTGTGAGTGATAGAGTAGCGCACTGTTCTAGGTGTATCTAACCCAGCACACGAAACGTTCTGCTCTGGATGGGCATGGAGAACCCCCCCGACCCAGTAGATTATAATGCGAAGATAATGGATAGATGCATATAGCCCCATACAGTGTGCATATAGTGTGTATGTGTGTGTGATAGCATGGCGCACTGTTGCCCCATATAGAGTGTGTTTGTGTGAGTGAGTGTGTGCCCAGTGACAGGCAGTGATTGGCACCCTGTCCTGGGTGTATCTGCCCAGCGCCCGAAACGTTCTCCCCTGGATGTGCATGAAGAACTCCATTCTCCCAATTGCCCCATATAGAGTGTGTCAGTGAGAGTGAGTGAATAATTGGCGTCCCAGCGCCCGAAACGTTCTCCCCTGGATGGTCATGGAGAACCCCCCCACCCCACCCCTCAACCCTAGTAGAGGACAACGTGAAGATAATGGATGGATGCATTCTCCAAATTGCCCCATATGGAGTGTGTCAGTCTGAGTGAGTGAGGCATGGAAAACCCCCCCACCCACCCTTCAACCCTAGTAGATTAGAACGCTAAGATAATGGATGGATGCATTCTCCAAATTGCCCCATATAGTGTGTCAGTGTGAGTGAGTGAGTGGCGCCCAAAACATTCTGGAGAACCCCATTCTCCCCTGGATGGGCATGGAGAACCACCCCACGACCCTAGTAGATTATAACGTTGACAAAGGATAGATGCATTCTCCAAATTGCCCCATATAGAGTGCATCCGTGTGAGTGATAGATTGGTTACCCAGCACCCGAAACGTTCTCCCCTGGATGGGCATGGAGAACCCCCTCCCACCCCCACCCCCACTAGATTATAATGCCAAATTGCCCCATATAGAGTGTGTCAATGTGAGTGAGTGATAGATGGGTGCCCCAGTGCCCGAAACGTTCTCCCCTGGATGGGCATGGAGAACCCCCCCCACCCCACCTCCACTAGATTATAATGCCAAATTGCCCCATATAGAGTGTGTCAATGTGAGTGAGTGATAGATGGGTGCCCCAGCACCCGAAACGTTCTCCCCTGGATGGGCATGGAGAAACCCCCCCCCCACCCCCACTAGATTATAATGCCAAATTGCCCCATATAGAGTGTGTCAATGTGAGTGAGTGATAGATTGGTGCCCCAGCGCCCGAAACGTTCTCCCCTGGATGGGCATGGAGAACCCCCCCTCACCCTACCCCACGACCCTAGTAGATTATAACGTTGACAAAGGATAGATGCATTCTCCAAATTGCCCCATATAGAGTGCATCCGTGTGAGTGATAGATTGGTTACCCAGCGCCCGAAACGTTCTCCCCTGGATGGGCATGGAGAACCCCCCCCCCCACCCCCACTAGATTATAATGCCAAATTGCCCCATATAGAGTGTGTCAATGTGAGTGAGTGATAGATTGGTGCCCCAGCGCCCGAAACGTTCTCCCCTGGATGGGCATGGAGAACCCCCCCCCCACCCTACCCCACGACCCTAGTAGATTATAACGTTGACAAAGGATAGATGCATTCTCCAAATTGCCCCATATAGAGTGCATCCGTGTGAGTGATAGATTGGTTACCCAGCACCCGAAACGTTCTCCCCTGGATGGGCATGGAGAACCCCCCCTCCCACCCCCACTAGATTATAATGCCAAATTGCCCCATATAGAGTGTTTCAATGTGAGTGAGTGATAGATTGGTGCCCCAGCACCCGAAACGTTCTCCCCTGGATGGGCATGGAGAACCCCCCCCCCCCACCCTACCCCACGACCCTAATAGATTATAACGTTGACAAAGGATAGATGCATTCTCCAAATTGCCCCATATAGAGTGCGTCCGTGTGAGTAATAGATTGGTTACCCAGCACCCGAAACGTTCTCCCCTGGATGGGAATGGAGAACCCCCCCACCCCACCTCCACAAGATTATAATGCCAAATTGCCCCATATAGAGTGTGTCAATGTGAGTGAGTGATAGATTGGTGCCCCAGCGCCCGAAACGTTCTCCCCTGGATGGGCATGGAGAACCCCCCCCCCCCCTACCCTACCCCACGACCCTAATAGATTATAACGTTGACAAAGGATAGATGCATTCTCCAAATTGCCCCATATAGAGTGCGTCCGTGTGAGTGATAGATTGGTTACCCAGCACCCGAAACGTTCTCCCCTGGATGGGCATGGAGAACCCCCCCACCCCACCTCCACAAGATTATAATGCCAAATTGCCCCATATAGAGTGTGTCAATGTGAGTGAGTGATAGATTGGTTACCCAGCACCCGAAACGTTCTCCCCTGGATGGGCATGGAGAAACCCCCCCCCCCACCCCCACTAGATTATAATGCCAAATTGCCCCATATAGAGTGTGTCAATGTTAGTGAGTGATAGATTGGCGCTCTGTTCTGGGTGTATCTAACCCAGCGCCCGAAACGGAGGACACACACACACACACACACACACACACACACTCACACACACACTCACACACACTCTCCATATTAAAACCATGCACAAACAGAATGAACCCACCTCCAGAGTTTGCCCAGCGTCTTGCTGAGCTCAGCGTTATGGAGGTGCGGGTACTGGTCCGCCAGCTTCCTCCGCGCCGCCTGCGCCCAGACCATGAAGGCGTTCATGGGCCGCTTGACGTGCGGCTTGCTCTTGCCGGAGCCGTTGACCCGAACCGGCATGGGGACCAGCGTCCAGTCGTAGCCCTTCAGGACCTGCGACACGGCGTCGCGGATGCACACGGGGAACTTGTTCTCGTCGTCTTCGTCCTTCTTGAGGCGGTTCTCGGACAGCGGCCGCGTGTTCTCGGTGTCCGAGCCCGAGCCCGAGCCCGAGGGACAGGGCGACGCCGCCGAATCCTCCGACATGCTCGGACTCGGCGCGTCGGAGAGACACTTGTCCTGCTCGTCGGCCATCTTCACGTACGACTCAATGAGATTCATGCGAACCGATTCGGGCGCGATTCCTCGGGGTCGGACTTGGCGGCCAAATCTCACAAGTCCATTCGACAAGATGAACTCTGTTTAAAAAAAAAGACAACGAACACTCTGAAAGTTCCCACGACTTCCCAACTTTGAGAGCTGCAGAGTGCTGAATGAATAAACGCGCTCGCTCGCCCACTTTTATAAAGAGCGAGGAGCGAAGGAGGAGCCGAAACCCGATTCCAACCCGCCCGCGACTCGTCCCCCTGCAAACGCTCTGAAAGTGTTTCCTAAACTCAACTTCTTGAAATACATCCATCCATCCATCCATCCATTATCTTCTGCTTTATCCTCTATTAGGGTCGTGGTGGGGTTCCCCATGCCCATCCAGGTGAGAACTGGGCAGGTAGACCCAGGACAGGTCACCAATCTATCACTGGACACATATGGGGCAATTGCCCATCCAGGGGAGAACGTCTTGGGCGCTTGGTAGATACACCCAGGACAGGACGCCAATCTATCGCTGGACACATACACACTCACACAGACACACTCTATATGGGGCAATTCGGAGAACTCAATTGACCTTGATCCATGTTTTTGGACTGTGGGAGGAAACCGGAGAACCCGGAGGAAACCCACGCGGACACGGGGAGAACATGGAAACTCCACGCAGATTGGGATTGGAACAGGGAATCCCTAGCGCTGAGAGGAGAACATGCCAACCACTAAGCCACAATGCCACCCCGTTTATTAAGTCATATATCATAATATACCAGAGATTCCCGGTTCGAATCCCCATCTGGGTGGAGTTTCCATGTTCTCCCCGTGTCCGCGTGGGTTCCCGCCGGGTTTTCCGGTTTCCTCCCACAGTCCAAAAACATGGATCAAGTCGATTGAGTTCTCTAAATTGCCCCATATAGAGTGTGTCTGTGTGAGTGAGTGTGTGCCCAGCGATGGATTGGCACCCTGTACTGAGTGTATCTGCCCAGCGCCCGAAACGTTCTCCCCTTGATGGGCATGGGGAACCCCCCCGCGACCCTAGTAGAGCAAAAAGCGGAAGATAGTCTAAACTTTATCATCAAGTCTATGTTATCTTAAACTTATTAATAATATAATGTACTTATAATATAATATAACATATAATGACACTTTTTCTCAACAAACATTTTCCCATTATCTCATCTTCTTATAGTTTCTGCTTATAAATAATTTTTTTATGAGCCGTTAGTTTTTTACCTATATTATACATTGCTACTATATTTTATATACTATATTTCATATTTAAATATATATCACTTTCTATTCTAAACTTTATCACTTTATCATTATCTTAAACTTTACACAATGACACTTAACAGATACTTTCCCATCTACATGATGAAATATTTGCTATAATATAATATAACTACTGCTAAAATGTATACATTATTTATTATCATTATTTTAAAATTATATATATTTAATTAATTAATGTCAATTTTATGCCTCCACTATACAGTTCTGCTATATTTTATATTTCATCGCTGCAATATTTCACATACTACATTCTGTATTTTAGATTTATATTTTTATAATGCTGCTATATTTTATATTTCAAATTTTATAATTTTATTCTAAATCAAATATTTAAATATGTATTTTTTTTTTATAAGAAATCATAAATTAGAATTTGGCTTCTAATAGAAATTGGTAAAATAGGGTCCGTGAACCACAATTTGTGATGCAAATGACAATAAAGTCTCCTTAAATCTTTCAAACTGCATGCCTTTTATTAATGTATTGTTGTAACAGTTTGATAATGGTGATCTGCCTTGCTGTTGTATAGTTAAGTCACTGATAATTCAAATAAAGTCAACCAGCAAAACACTTTAATTACACTTTAATTAACTTTAATTGTCAGGTAAACTGACCTTTTTTTATTTTTTTTGCCAGATTTACCCAAAAGTTAGAAATATGTATAAACATAAAATAATATATAATTTAATAGTTTAATAATAATTCTTTATTAATAATATTTCTTTTGCATATGCATATATTAAAGGACTTCATAGTTACATAGGAGGTGCTGAAATTCTTTGCAGAAGGTGGTTAATGTCGAACGATGTAGTGAAAAATCCCTTAACCGGCCGATAGGGGGAGCCATAAACTTTAGATTAAAAACTCAGTCTCTCAACCTAGTATTTGCCACCAGAAACAGCTGTTCTGTGGACACAAGGGTTAGCGAGAGGTCATTGTCTCCATGTGTATCATGTCCATTAAAGTTCATTTCAATTAGTCCATCATTAACGCTTTATTCATTATGATCCTCGGTGAAGATAAATCTGATTTAAGGTCATCGAGTGTAGCTTTTGGGCGGCACGGTGGCTTAGTGGTTAGCTCGTTCGCCTTTCAGTGCTAGGGATTCCCGGTTCGAATCCCCATCTGGGTGGAGTTTCCATGTTCTCCCCGTGTCCGCGTGGGTTTCCTCCGGGTTCTCCCGTTTCCTCCCACAGTCCAAAAACATGGATCAGGTCAATTCATTCATTCATTCCTTATCTTCCGCTTTATCCTATATTAGGGACGCAGGGGGGGAGGGGGTTTCCCATGCCCATCCAGGGGAGAACGTTTCTGGCGCTGGGCAGATACACCCAGGACAGGGTGCCAATCTATCACTGGGCACACACTCACACACACACACAAACACACTCTATATGGGGCAATTTGGATCAATTGATCAATTTTTGTTCAATTGACTTGATCCATGTTTTTGGACTGTGGGAGGAAACCGGAGAACCCGTAGGAAACCCACGCGGACACTGGGAGAACATGGAAACTCCACCCAGATGGGGATTCGAACCGGGAATCCCTAGTGCTGAGAGGAGAACATGCTAATCACTAAGCCACCGTGCCGCCTCAGGTCAATTGAGTTCTCCAAATTGCCCCATATAGTGTGTTTTTGTGTGAGTGAGTGTGTGCCCAGCGATAGATTGGCGTCCTGTCCTGGGTGTGTCTGCCCAGCACCCCAAACGTTCTCCCCTGGATGGGCATGGGGACCCCCCCAAGACCCTGATATAGGATAAAGCAGAAGATAATGGATGGATGGATGGATGGATGGAGTGTAGGTTTCTAGCCGCGTTGTGGGTGAAGAGCCAGTGACCCCAAAAGAAAACAGATTAAAAAAAAACATTTAAATCACTGCAAATGGTTACCAGACACAATTTAACACAGACTGGAGCTGCATTACGACAAGGGGGATAGACTTCAGATTATGTATTAAACAGGGTTCCTGGGTTCAGTGGTAGAATTCTTGCCTGCCATGTGGGAGACCCGGGTTCGATTCCTGGTTAATGCAATGTAGTGTGTTTTGGGGCAGCCATGCGCCTGTGGTTAAGGAGCCAGCCTTGTGACCTCTCCAATTTGATCCCCGGTCCCACCAAGTACTATGGCTGAAGTGCCCTTGGGCAAGGCACCTGACCCCAATTGCTCCCCGGGTGCCGTATTCAAGGCTGGCCATCGCTCCAGGCATGTGTGCTCACTTCACCAGTGTGAGTGAGTGAGTGAGTGAGGTAAGTAAGTGAGGTAAGTAAGTGAGGTAAGTAAGGTAAGTAAGTAAGGTAAGTAAGTGAGGTAAGAAAGGTAAGTAAGGTAGGTAAGTAAGTAAGGTAAGTAATTGAGGTAAGTAAGGTAAGTAAGTAAAGTAAGTAAGGTAAGTAAGTGAGATAAGTAAGGTAAGTAAGTTAGGTAAGTAAGGTAAGTAAGTGAGGTAAGTAAGTAAGTAAGGTAAGTAAGTGAGGTAAGTAAGGTAGGTATGTAAGGTAAGTAAGTGAGGTAAGTAAGTAAGGTAAGTAAGTAAGGTAGGTAAGTAAGTTAAGTAAGGTAAGTAAGTAAGGTAAGTAAGTAAGTAAGGTAAGTATGTAAGGTAAGTAATTGAGGTAAGTAAGGTAAGTAAGTAAAGTAAGTAAGGTAAGTAAGTGAGATAAGTAAAGTAAGTAAGTTAGGTAAGTAAGTGAGGTAAGTAAGTAAGTAAGGTAAGTAAGTGAGGTAAGTAAGGTAGGTATGTAAGTAAGGTAGGTAAGTAAGTTAAGTAAGGTAAGTAAGTGAGGTAAGTAAGTAAGGTAAGTAAGTAAGGTAGGTAAGTAAGTTAAGTAAGGTAAGTAAGTAAGGTAAGTAAGTAAGGTAGGTAAGTAAGTAAGTAAGGTAGGTAAGTGAGGTAAGTAAGTAAGGTAAGTAAGTGAGGTAAGTAAGGTAGGTATGTAAGTAAGGTAGGTAAGTAAGTTAAGTAAGGTAAGTAAGTAAGGTAAGGTAAGTAAGTAAGTAAGGTAGGTAAGTGAGGTAAGTAAGGTAGGTATGTAAGTAAGGTAGGTAAGTAAGTTAAGTAAGGTAAGTAAGTAAGGTAAGTAAGTAAGGTAAGTAAGGTAAGTACGTAAGGTAAGTAAGGTAAGTACGTAAGGTAAGTAAGGTAAGTACGTAAGGTAAGTAAGGTAAGTATGTAAGGTAAGTAAGTGACCTTTATTTATAGAGCACTCTAAAGACAACTTGCGTTGACCAAAGTGTTGTACATTTTTCTAATAAGACGTTAAAAAGAACATAAAAGCAAATATAAAAGAACATAAAACATAAAGCACACAGATTTACCTAACCATGACATTATATACATAAACATATGCATATCTTTCATTCATTCATTATCTTCCACTTATATATAGGGTCCTATATTAGGGTCGCGGTGGGGTTCCCCATGCCCATCCAGAGGAGAACGTTTCGGGCGCTGGGCAGATACCCATCTATCACTGGGCACACACTCACACAGACACACACGCATACACACTCTATATGGGGCAATTTGGAGAACTCAATTGACTTGATCCATGTTTTTGGACTGTGGAAGGAAACCGGAGAACCCGAAGGAAACTCACGCAGACACGAGGAGAACATGGAAACTCCACCCTGATGGGGATTCGAACGGGAATCCCTAGTGCTGAGAGGAGAACGTGCTAACCACTAAGCCACCTCATATGCATATCTTTAAAACCAAAAAATAGACTAAAAACAGCTGCTCAATTATTCAAATGCCTGCCTATAAAGGTGAGCTTTAAAGAGAGTAACTGAAAGATGCCTGACGAAAGTGTGTGTGGGGCGGCACGGTGGCTTAGTGGTTAGCATGTTCTCCTCTCAGCGCTAGAGACTCCCGGTTCGAATCCCCATCCGGGTGGAGTTTCCATGTTCTCCCCGTATCCATGTGGGTTTCCTCTCACAGTCCAAAAACATGGATCAAGTCAATTGAGTTCTCCAAATTGCCCCATATAGAGTGTGTTTGTGTGAGTGTGTGTGCCCAGCGATGGATTGGCGCCCTGTCCTGGGTGTATCTGCCCAGCACCAAAGTGTTCTCCCCTGGATGGGCATGGGGAACCCCCCCCCCCAGCGACCCCAATACATTTACATTACATTACATTTAGTCATTTAACTGACGCTTTTATCCAAAGCGACTTACAAATGAGAACATCAAGTAGTAGTGTGTGTGTGTGTGTGTGTGTGTGTGTGTGTGTGTGTGTGTGTGTGTGTGTGTGTGTGTGTGTGTGTGTGTGTGTTTCACTGCACGGATGGGTTAAATGTGGGGGTTAAATTCCTCTGTGTGTATGCACAGTAGGCAAAATAATTCACTTTAATCACATGAAACTAAGATATCAGCATTTTATTTCCTAACTCTCTACACACGGTCAGCTGATAAAGAGCTGAAATGCCCGCACTGACTGTCCATTAATCAGCAGCTCAGAAACCTTGAACTCCACACCTTTATTAATAGGGATTAAAGGGGAAGTCCTGTCCGGGGGATTCTTCACTTTTAGATGTATGTGCACAGAGTTGAACTCCAGCTCCTGGTGGAGTATTGGCATGTTCTCCTCTCAGTGCTGGGAATCCAGCTTTGAATCCATATCTCTGTAGACTGTCCATGTCATGTCCACGTGGGATTTCTCCAGGTTCTCCGGTTTCAAGGTGAATTGAATGTGTTTGTGTGTGTGTGTCTGTGTGAGTGAGTGTGCCCGGCGATAGATTGGCACCCTGTCCTGGGATACATTGATTGCTTTAGGGTCAAACACAATTTAATTTCATTTTAAGGATTCAAGGAGACGGGCGGCACTGTGGATTGGTGGTTAGCATGTTCTCCTCTCAGCACTAGAGATTCCCGGTTCGAATACCCATCTGGGTGGAGTTTCCATGTTCTCCTCGTGTACACGTGAGTTTCCTCCGGGTTCTCCGGTTTCCTCCCACAGTCCAAAAACATGGATCAAGGTCTATTGAATTCTCCAAATTGCCCCATATAGAGTGTGTTTGTGTGAGTGAGTGTGTGCCCAGTGATGGATTGGTGTCCTGTCCTAGGTGTATCTGCCCAGCGCCCGAAACGTTCTCCCCTGGATGGGCATAAAGTGGAAGATAAAGGATAGATGGATTATTATTATTACTATTATTATTATTATTATTATTATTATTATTATTATTATTATTATTATTATTATTATTATTATTGTTACCACCTCTATATTAACTTCATCTAATTGTCTGTGTGTCTGGTAAAAAGTTTACAAATGCTATTTCACCCATTGTCGATGACAAGACATGAATCAATTTAAAAATATTACCAATTAATTACCTAATTAGTGGTAATTAATACATTTTGTTAAAATTGCCCATTTTCAACTAAATTTTATACTTCACGAGCAAAGTAAAGTAATTTCACATGATATAAATCTAAAAAAAAAGTTTATTTTTTATATTTTGCTTGTATATATTATATCTGTATATGCATTAGTAATATAATTAAAACCCACTGCATTATTCCAGTATTATTAATCCATCCATCCATCCTTTATCTTCCACTTCTCCAGGGTTCGGGTCGCGGGGGCAGCAACCGAAATAGGGAGACCCAGACCTCCCTCGCCCCAGCCACCTCCACCAGCTCGACTGGGGGAACCCCGAGGCGTTCCCAGACCAGCTGAGAGATATAATGCCTCCAGCCTGTCCTGGGTCTTCCCCGGGGTCTCCTCCCAGCTGGACTTGCCTGAAACACCTCCCTAGGAATTATTCATTCATTCATTCATTATCCATCCATTATCTTCCTCTTTATCCTATATTAGGGTCGCGGAGGGGTTCCCCATGCCCATCCGGGGGAGAACGTTTTGGGCGCTGGGCAGATACACCCAGGACAGGACGCCAATCTGGGCACACACTCAACCAGACACACTCTATATAAGTTCATTAACTATAAGTTCATTCATTCATCTATCCATCCATTATCTTCCACTTTATCCTCTACTAGGGTCTCGGGGGGGAGGGGCCAATCTATCATTGGGCACACACTCACACACAGACACACTCTATATGGGGCAATTTGGAGAACTCAATTGACTTGATCCATATTTTTGGACTGTGGGAGGAAACCGGAGAACCCGGAGGAAACCCATGTAGGACACAGGGAGAACATCCACCCAGATTGGGATTCGAACGGGGAATCCCTAGTGCTGAGAGGAGAACGTGCCAACCACTAAGTCACCGTGCCGCTCCTGGGAATTATTAATCCTTGTATTTAATCTTGAAGGTTTTTAAAGATTTTTAAAGATTTTTATCTCTTAGAGCAATACCACTTTATAATTATAAATGAGAAAATACTTAAACTTAATAATGCTTTATAATATATGCAAAGTTGGCATGACCGTAGGGAAAAACTTCCATCCATCCATCCATTATCTTCCGCTTTATCCTATATTAGGTTCGCGGGGGGGGGGTCCCCATGCCCATCCAGGGGAGAACATCTCGGCCGCTGGGCAGATACACCCAGGACAGGATGCCAATCTATCGCTCGGCACACACTCACTCAAACAAACACACTCTATATGGGGCAATTTGGAGAACTCAATTGACCCATGTTTTTGGACTGTGGGAGGAAACCGGAGAACCCGGAGGGAACCCACACGGACACGGGGAGAACATGGAAACTCCACCCAGATTGGGATTCGAACTGGGAATCCCTAGTGCTGTGAGGAGAACATGCTAACCACTAAGCCGCCCAAGGGAAAAACGTATTCTAGGTTAATCTAGTGTTAATCAGAATTTGTTAACTGGCTGAAGTGCACATACACACAAACATGCAGAGTGGGC
This sequence comes from Corydoras sp. C115, assembly GCA_019802505.1. Lineage (NCBI taxonomy): Eukaryota > Metazoa > Chordata > Actinopteri > Siluriformes > Callichthyidae > Corydoras > Corydoras sp. C115. The sequence continues at coordinate 4,440 of JAFMOC010000583.1, read as the reverse complement.
TTTCCCGTTCAACCTTCTACCTTGTTGTAAGAATCTGCCCTCGCCAGGGCTTGGGAAACTTCTCAGTTCCACCTCGAGCCCTCGCGTTAAAAGTGGGACCCAAACAGTTGATGTCAGCTGCTAAATCATGTCAGCCCTGCCTGCTCAGTCTGCATTTTGACTTTTATTTCCTAAACCCTTTAACAAACTGCTTTAATTTAAGTAACTAACTTTCCCAAACATGTTACTTAAGTCATTTGTATTAAATTAAATTGGGTTGAAATGTGAAATGATATAATAACAGTATTACACGACGGAAACGAAGACAGGAATGCATGTCAAACACTAATGTTTGTTCTTGTCAAGTATTAATTGCCACAGCCAGTGACTTCTGATCTTTTAACCCGTGGTGTTTGAGTAGACTAACTATTCCTGTCTCCAAACAATGTAACAACCAAGGACAAATACTGTTTTCCCGATCTGCTACAAGCTCCTTTCTCTGGCCTTTGCCAAACATGTATTATTTTCTCAAAAAATCAGTGTAATCAAGCTGTGTGTGTCTTATTGTAGATGTATCCACACAGTATGCTTATTATACAGTTCAAATTCTACAAACAGCTCCGTGATCATGACCTCTAACCTTAGGTGAACACTCATACTCCAGAGATTTATGACTCACGAAAATCCCCTGTAGGTTTTTCTTAGTAAAGACTTTTAGATTTAAACGATGTTTTAACATTGACAAACAGTACAAATAGATAGGATAAGATAGGATTGGATAAGATTGGATAGGATAAGGGTGGCATGGTGGCTTAGTGGCTAGGATAAGATTCGATAATGTAAGAATAGATAAGACAGGACAGGATAGGATAGGATAAGATAAGATAAGATAGGAACAGGATAGGACATAATAAGATAAGATCAAATAAACCATGACAAGATAAGACAAGATAAGACAAGATAAGGCAAGATGACAAGATAAGATAAGATAGGATTGGATAGGATTGGATAAGGGTGGCATGGTGACTTAGTGGCTAGGATAAGATTAGATAATATAAGACAAGATAAGATAGTAATAAGATAAGCTAGGAACCGGATAGGACAAGATAAGATAAGATCAAATAAACCATGACAAGATAAGATAAGATGGGATAGGATAAGATAATATAAGAAAAGATAAACCACGACAAGATAGGATAAGATAAGATGAGATAAAGCACGACAGGATAAGATAAGATAGGATAGGATAGGATAGGATAGGATAAGACAAGACAAGACAAGACAAGACAAGACAAGACAAGATAAGATAAGGGTGGCATGGTGGCTTAGAGGCATAGGATAAGATTAGATAATATAAGATAAGTTAAGATTAGATATGATGGGATAGGATAAGATAAGACAAGATATGACAGGACAGGACAGGAGAAGATATGATAAGATAAGATAAGATAGGATAGGGCGAGATAAGATAAGATAAGATAAGACAAGACAAGATTTGATAGGATAAGATTAGATAAGACAAGATAAGATAAGATAACATAAGATAAGGGTGGCACGGTGGCTTGGTGGTTGGCATGTTCACCTCTCTCTCAGCACTGGGGATGCAGGTTCGAATCCCAATCTGGGTGGGGTTCCCCATGCCCATCCAGGGGAGAACCTTTCGGGTGCTGGGCAGAGAAACCCAGGACAGGGTGCCTATTACTGGACACACACACTATATATGGGGCAAATTGGAGAATTCATTTCACCTTATTCCATGTTTATGGACTGTGGGAGGAAACTGGAGAACCCGGAGGAAACCCCCACAGACACAGGGAGAACATGGAAACTCCATTTATCTATTAAAATCTTCTTTATCCTCTACTGGGTTCCCCATGCCCATCCAGGGGAGAATGTTTCAGGCGCTGGACAGATACACCCAGGACAGGGTGCCAATCTATCCCTGTACACACTCACTTAGACAGACTCATTCTATATGGGGCAATTTGCAGAATTCAATTGACCTTGATCCGTGTTTTTGGACTGTGGGAGGAAACCGGAGAACCCGAGTAAACCCATGCGGACATGAGAAGAACATGGAAACTCCACCCAGATTGGGATTCAAACCAGTAATCCCTAGTGCTGAAAGGAGAACATGCCAACCACTAAGCTACCGTGCCGCCCCTAATGAATTCATTGATTAATTAAAGGCTTAGAAACTCTTATTCTTCTAAGAAAGCAGTTTTGTAATGTCTGTCCGAAGTTTTCAGGTGGACATGAAGCAGGATTTATCTATTTAGGCACCATGACAAATTATTGACATTCCCGCCAGAAAGCGAGAAAACGCCGAGCAGACAAGTGTGGGAAGCTTGGGGCACAAAAAAAAGGGGGGGGGGGGGGTAAAAAGGCAGGTTTGAATATGTGAGATATGACTTTACACATGTCCGCCACTTTTCCTGCAACATCCAAGATGCCAGCGAAGCGATGACAGAGAGACAACCTTTCTCCAGTCCCATTCCTCAGGCCAGAGGTTATTCCTTTGACTTGTTAATGTTCCTCGTTCCTTCGCTGTGTCTGAGCTGGCGGAAGACCTTAGACCCGACTGATGACTAACCCCGGCTGTTTGTCTGGACAGATCACAGCTACAGGACACGGGCATTTGTTGACAGTCGGCATTTCGTGTAGATTGTCGGTTAAACAGGACTTCTCGCACCTGACGCAGGGGAAAAGCCGGTCTCGAACAGTTATTCGTCACTTTCTCACGTCTCCCTGCTAGTCTTCGGCAGAAACTCCCTGGCTAACTATTAAAAGAATTTCCTGCTTAAAGGTTTGTCGAGAGACTGTCTTCTGGCGAAAACGAGTGGAAAACATACAATTCCATTTCCAACATCTTTCTACCTTTAATATAGATTCATGTTCATTCATTCCGAATTTATTGTCTTCCGCTTTATCATCTACTAGGGTCGTGGGGAAGGGGGGGGGTTCCCATCTGCACCCAGGACAGGGCACCAATCTATCGCTAGGTGAATACTCACTCACACAGACACACTCTATATGGGGCAATTTGGAGAATTCAATTGACCTTGATCCATGTTTTTGGACTGTGGGAGGAAACCTGGAGAACCCGGAGGAAACCCACACAGACACGGGGAGAACATGGAAACTCCACCCAGATGGGGATTCGAACCGGGAATCCCTAGCACTGAGAGGAGAACATGCTAACCACTAAGCCACCGTCCCGCCCACTTATAATAACTTATATTCCATCCATCCATTATCTTCCGCTTTATCCTCTATTAGGGTCGCGGTGAGGTTCCCCATGCCCATCCAGGGGAGAACGTTTCGGGCGCTGGGCAGATACACCCAGGACAGGTTGCCAATCTATCACTGGGCATACACTCACACACACACACAAACACACTCTATATGGGGCAATTTGGAGAATTCAACTGACCTTGATCCATGTTTTTGGACTGTGTGAGGAAACCGGAGAACCCAGAGGAAACCCACGCGGACACGGGGAGAACATGGAAACTCCACCCAGATTGGGATTCGACCCGGGAATCCCTAGTGCTGAGAGGAGAACATGCCAACCACTAAGCCGCCGTGCCGTCCCTTATAATAACTTATATTGCTTTTAATTTTAATTTAGATTAAAGCTGTGTTTAAAAAATAAATATAATAAACATAAACCTTTAAAACAACCCTTAACGGACAACTGCAGTACCTCAGGCCCACGTGTTAAACATTTAAAGACGAGAAAACATTTCGAGATCTTAAGAATAAGCAAGTATATTAATGCACACATTTATCCATCCATTAGCTTCCGCTTTTTCCTATGTTAGGGTCGCGGGGGGTTCCCCATGCCCATCCAGGGGAGAACGTTTCGGGCGCTGGGCAGATACACCCAGGACAGGGCGCCAGTCTATCGCTGGGTACACACTCACTCACACACACACACACTCTATATGGGGCAATTTGGAGAACTCAATTGACTTGATCCATGTTTTGGACTGTGGTAGGAAACCGGAGGAGAACCCGGAGGAAACCCACGCGGACACGGGTAGAACATGGAAACTCCACCCAGATGGGGATTCGAACCAGGAATCCCTAGCCCTGAGAGGCGAACGTGCTAACCACTAAGCCACAGTGCCGCCCTGCACACATTTAATTTTACAAAAATTAAATATATGCATTAAAAGCAGAAAATGGCTGGTAACTCGGCATTTATGCTCCTGGAAATATTTCTGTGGCCAACTGCAGCAGCACAGAATTGTGGGCCGTTTAACTTTGTATCTAAAGTTTCCCTCTTATCCACTCTTTCGAACAATGTGTCACACCTTAAGCATTCATTGATATATTTTATCTGCCGGGAAGGAAGTGCGTAACTACCGGCTGATATGACTGGCACTCGCATTTAGGTAAATATTTGTTGGCCACTTTCTGGTTATGGTGGTGATTAACCCCCACCGACTAAAAATT
>JAFMOC010000582.1:265000-309429 GCA_019802505.1 Corydoras sp. C115 | reverse complement strand
AAACAGAACCCACGCCCCGCTCACGGTCTTACACCCAAACAGAACCCACGCCCCGCTCACGGGTTACACCCAAACAGAACCCACGCCCCGCTCACGGGTTACACCCAAACAGAACCCATGCCCCGCTCACGGGTTTACACCCAAACAGAACCCACAAAGCGTCCATCTCTGAATCTGAACTGAACGTCTCCGGCTCACGTTGTTCTAAAGCTGTTAGAACCACACGCCCATGTGGACATGGGGAGAACATGCAAATTTCACCCAGATCAGGGTTTATTTAGTCACATGACCACAAATTGAGAACCCGGAGGAAACCCATATGGACATGGAGAAATCATGGAAACTTCACAAAAAGAGGGTTTCATTTAGTCACATGACCACAATTGGAGAACCCAGAGGAAACCCATGTGGACACGGGGAGAACATGGAAACTTCTCCCAGATCAGGGTTCATTTAGTCACATGACCACAAGTGGAGAACCCGGAGGAAACCCATATGGACACGGGGAGAACATGGAAACTTCACCAAGATCGGGTTATATTTGGTCACATGCCCCCAAATGGAGCAACCCATAGGAAACCCATGTGGACATGGGGAGAACATGGAAACTTCATTTAGTCACATGACCACAAGTGGAGAACCCGGAGGAAACCCATGTGGACATGGAGAATACATGGAGAAACTTCACAAAGAGAGAATTTCATTTAGTCACATGACCACAGGTGGAGAACCCAGAGGAAACCCATGTGGACACGGGGAGAACAGGCAAACTTTCCCACAAACACATGGCGTTGAGTTATTTAATGCCCCTGAGGTCATGTGACTTAATGAAGTTTCCATGTTCTCCGCGTGTCCACATGGGTTTTCAGGACGTTCCCCAAGATCCATAAAGGTACCGATGGGTCCACACAGCGGCGATCGAGAGAGGAGGCGGGACCAAGGACCTACCACATGCCACCTGGAACGCCAAATATGGGCGTAACAAAATGATGACATCATCAACCACCATCACAGACCCTTCGGTTCGTGTTTTGAACGTTGACTCCCTCTAAAGAACGTTCTCCTGCTTAACGAACTCAACACCGCAACGTCCCGCAACGTCCCGCAATTTCCTGCAACGTCCCTCAACGTCCCACGCCGTCCCGTCAACGTCCCGCGCCGTCCCGCGCTCCCGTACGATCCCGAGGATTCCGGTTTAATCAAGTTGGAATCTGAGGATCCCGACGGCGACATGGCGTCTGTCAGAAGCACCCCGGGGTGTTTATAGTGATGAAACATGGTCTCATATCTCAGAGGCTTCTGAGAGACGCCGCCCGGAGACACTCCGCCCGGAGACACGCCGCGTCTTTCCTTCTAAATAATCAGTAAAGCTTTTTTAATCCCTCCAGAGGGATCTATTTATACTGCTGTATAATTCACTCCACTCCCAAAGGGAACGCCTCCCGAGCTTCTGACGCTCCGGAGTCCTCGCCGTCTTCATTCCGCCGCCGTCTCACGTCGCCTGCAATTCCATCTGCCCCGCCCTGCCTCGCCCGGGACGCCGGTCCTGTGCTGCTTCATGGCGCCTCTTGTTTTTACCCAAAACTGAGTCAGTAATCTGTTAATCGGTCTCCTCGGTTTGGCTGGTCGTGCTGGTTGGACGTCCATCCATCATCCACCACTTAGCCGTGTCCGGGTCCGGGTCCGGGTCCGGGTCCGGGTCCGGGTCTTCCCCAGGGTCTTCTCCTGGTTGAAGCGGACAGGGCGTTCCCAAGACAACCGAGAGATATAAACTTTCCAGGCCCCGGTCTCCACCCTGGGGGGTCTTCACCCAGGTCAACCTTCAGACACACTCCCTCCATCTTGTCCTGGGTCAAGACATAAACATCAATAAAGATAAAAAGCAACAACATCCATCCATCCATTATCTTCAGCTTTATCCTCTATTAGGGTCGCGGACCTAACACGCTCCTGCAGGAGAAGCTGGAGAACACGTTCCTGCAGGAGAACACGTTCCTGCAGGAGAACACTGGAGAACACGTTCCTGGACGTCATCGCCACCTCATGATGTCGCCACTTCCTCACGTTGAGAAAATCATTTCCATCCGTTATGTTCCGCTTAATCCTCTACCAGGGTCGTGGGGGGGGGGGGGGGGGGGGGTTCTGGTGCTGGTAAATGTGCTGGTAAACAATGATAGTAGAACCCCCCCCCCCTCTCACACACACACACATTCCCGTACATTAATAATGCTGTTCCACACATCCATCCATTATCTTCATCTTTATCCTCTATTAGGGTCGGGGGGGGGGGGGGGTTCCCCATGCCCATCCAGGGGAGAACGTCTCGGGCGCTGGGCAGATACACCCAGGACAGGGGGGCAATCTATCACTGGATACACACTCACTCACACAGACACACTCTATATGGGGCAATTTGGAGAGTTCAATTGACCTTGATCCATGTTTTTGGAGTGTGGGAGGAAACCGGAGAACCCGGAGGAAACCCACACTGACACGGGGAGAACATGGAAACTCCACCCAGATGGGGATTCCAACCTGGAATCCGTAGTGCTGAGAGGAGAACATGCCAAACCACTAAGCCACCGTGCCGCCCTCAAAGGCAGAAGGTAATGATTATTATTTAATGCTGACGTGACAGTTTTACTAACGATAATTATTAGATTATTATTAAGAACAGCTGACGCGTCCTCGTCCTTCATTCATCAGAATTAGAGTTGATGATGGAGAAGTGCGGTGGAGGCTGAGGACAGCGGTTCCTCCGGTTCTGACGGAGAACGGACGTCAATCTAGAACCTTGAAAGCTAAACGTTAAGTAGCTTTTAATTATTCAGCGACTAAAAGCTCGTTAAGGAGACGGGGTTCTGTAAGGGTGTGTAATATGTTCCAGTGAGACGTCTTATATAACCACATCCGTCCATCCGTCCGTCCGTCCGTCCATCCATCCGTCCGACTGTCCATCCATCCGTCCATCCGTCCATCCGTCCGTCCGTCCGTCCATCCGTCCGTCCGTCTGTCCATCCATCCGTCCATCCGTCCATCCGTCCGTCCGTCTGTCCATCCATTCATCTGCTTCATCCATCCGCTTCATCCTGTACTAGGGTCGGGGGGAGGGGGTTCCCCAATGTCCATTCAGGGGAGAACGTTTCGGGTGCTGGGCAGAGACACCCAGGACAGGGATTATGAAGTTGGAGTACTTTACTTATGGACGGACTTTGGTATGTTCTTCATCAGCCTGATGAACTGGATCCTCGGTTCTCCGCATCACCCTCCCAATAAAGTTGCATGTTGGAATCCACACGGACGTCCTTGGGTGTCATGTGATTAATATAGTGATTGTCCTCCACCTCCTGAAACGAACTGGATCCTCGGTTCTCCGCATCACCCTCCCAATAAAGTTGCATGTTGGAATCCACACGGACGTCCTTGGGTGTCATGTGATTAATATAGTGATTGTCCTCCAACTCTCTGGTTCTCTCCTCTGCCGGGACTCATCATTAGAACCTGATTAATGGAACCATGGAGAACCCGGGGTGAAAAGCTAATCTGCCCCTCTGAATCCATGCCCCACTTCCGTGCACCGGTTTAAAACGCGAGCGAGCGTCAAGAAGAAGGACGAACCAACGGGAGACTGACCTGCCAGACGGAACCCACAGGAAACGCTGAAGGTGCTGAAGGTAACCACGGAGATGGAGCATCAGGTTCCACACATTACAGAACTGCCCCATGTAGGGGGCAATAGAACAAGGAGAACACGGGGAGAACATGCAAACCCCACCCAGATTGGGATTGGAACCTGGAAACTTCCAAATTAGAATTAGAACCGTAAAACTCCACCCAGATTAAGAATCAAAACTAAACAGTCCACCCAGATTAATATTAGAACCTGGAACCTAGTGCCCAGAGTTGGTTGAGTCCTGACCTCAACCCCATCCATCATCAGTGGGATGAACTAGAACCGAGACTATGAACGAGATCTTCGGGGTCTGACCTCAAGAATACGTTCTAGATCAAAGGTCCAGTACTCCCACAGATGCCCTCCAAAAGTATGCAGAACGCCCTCTCAGAAGATTGGCGTCTTCAAGCCGCATTCAAAGGATCCACAGATGTACAGGAGAACATCAGGAGGACAGACATACAGGAGAACATCAGGAGAACAGACGTAGAGGAGAACATCAGGACAGACAGACGTAGAGGAGAACATCAGGAGGACAGACGTACAGGAGAACATCAGGAGGACAGACGTCCAGGAGAACATCAGGAGGACAGACGTCCAGAAGAACATCAGGAGGACAGACATACAGGAGAACATCAGGACAGACAGACGTACAGGAGAACATCAGGAGGACAGACATACAGGAGAACATCAGGAGGACAGGTTCTGAGGAGGTTTTTTTAGAACCTGATGGGTTCTAAAGTTTTTTTTTTTAAAAAATAGATCCAGAGAACCATATATGGACATGAGACAGACTTCAGAATGAGACACGTCTCCGGTGATGTGCGTAAGAGTGGAACTCTGACAGACGTGCCCGTCCTTCATCCGTCCTCGTCCTCCAGCGGTCTGCGTGAGAACGTCTTCAAACGGAGTGTTGGTGGAGAGACGAAGGACAGGAGGAGAACGGCGACTACGTCCTCCCCTCATTATCATATCATTTATGCGAGCGGCCCGGAGGTTCTAATGATTTCTGTTTACTGCGAGTGGAGCCTCCTAACGAGCGATGAGATTAATGAGACGACGGCGGGCGGAGACGAGGAGGTGAGACGAGGAGGTGAGACGAGGAGGTGAGACGAGGAGGTGAGACGAGGAGGTGAGACGAGGAGGTGAGACGAGGAGGTGAGACGAGGTGAAGGGATGTGAGAATCATCCACCTGAATGTCAGGACAGCCGGGCGAGCGAGACAGGAAACCAGACGCGAGTCTCCCGAGCTGAGGTGGAGCTGTGGTTAACACATTCGTCTCTCGGCTCTGGGGTTCCCAGGTTCCAATCCCAATCTGGGTGGAGTTTCCAAGTTCTAATCTTAATCTGGGTGGAGTTTCTAGGCTTAAATCCCAAATCTGGGAGGGGTTTCAAGGTTCTAATCCTTATCTGTGAGAGTATTGAGGTTCCAATCCCAATTTGGGTGGAGTTTCCAGGTTCTAATCTGAATCAAAAAGAGTTTGCAGGTTTAAATCCCAATCTGGGTGGAGTTTCAGGGTTTTAATCCTGATTTTGAGTTTCCAGGTTCAAATTCCAATTTGGATGGAGTTTCCAGGTTCTAATCTTAATCTTGGTGGAGTTCCCAGGTTCCAATCCCAATTGATGGAGTTTCCAGGTTCTAATCTTAATCTGGAAGAGTTTGCAGGTTTAAATCCCAATCTGGGTGGAGTTTCAAGGTTTGAATCCTGATTTTGGTAAAGTTTCCAGGTTCCAATCCCAATTTGGATGGAGTTTCCAGTTTCTAATCTGAATCTGGAAGAGTTTTCAGAATCCATTCACAATCTGGGTGGAGTTTCTAGGTTCAAATCACAATCTGGGTGAAGTTTACAAGTTCTAATCTTAATCTTCTTAATCTAAAGATCTTAATCTGGAGAAATTTCCAGGTTTAAATCCCAAATCTGGATGGAGTTTCAAGGTTCTAATCTTTATCTGCGAGAGTATTCCACGTTCCAATCCCAATTTGGGTGGAGTATCAAGGTTCAAATCCTAATCTGGGTGACGTTTCCATGTTCTCCTCGTGTCCATGTGGGTTTCCTTCGGGTTCTCCAATTTCCTCCCGCATGCCAAAATCATGCCTTGAAGGTGAATTGGTTACTCTAAATTGCCCCTATCTAAATGATTACTAATAGAGTTTCATCTTAAGGACCCTGCTCACCGTGATCTCCGTCGTTCACGGCCCACGTTCCAGAGTTTCTCGCGATTGATTTGCAGCGAGTGTTGTTTACGAGTACCCGCGTACCGGCGGAGGGGGGGGGGGGTGTTTGGTTCCTGGCGCGTCTCCAGTCGCCCATTACTGTCACCTCTGGGTGATCAGGGCTGTTTGATGTCCACGGCGAGGGCTCGGCGGCGTGGACGAGGGGACGGGCGGATCCATCCTGGTTCTTTGAAGCGGGAGATGTGAGTTGTGTGCGAGAGCAAACCATTTGTTTGGCGCGGCGCTAATGTAGCTGTGCTGTTAAGACAAGATGCCATCGCTAAACCTGTTTGACGCCTCCGCAGTCGGCAGACGTTTGGCAGCCCGGCGGGCGGCGTTATAAATAAACACTACACTCCGTCAGCGTTTGGACGTCCATCTGGGCGAAACGAATATCCGACGCAACACGTCAACGTTCTGCGTTCTATTAAAATCCCGCCGCAGACGCCACGCCGGGGCGCGTTAGCATCCAACATGACGCCTAATGAAGTCCTCGAGCAGATGCATCATGGGGCTTTTATTACTGCCCTTTAACCGAAACAACGATCAGAACAGATAAGCACAGGGTACACAGGTACACAGGTACCCCCCCCCCCCACCAAGGCCCCCTATTGGCAAGTGCACTCGGTGTTCAATCCTCCCACCCTAAACACCACCAGCTACCATGTATACATTAAAACGAGTCCATTGGCACATTATATACAACTACGCCACCAGGGGGCACCAACGTTTTTCACACTGATAGCTACTTCAAGTAGCTACCCCCCCCCCAACCCTAGTATAGCCCTCCGTTCAGTCATGATTTATGAAATCCTAATTTCTCAGACGACATGAGCGCAGGGTTTATTTGTCACACTTTCCAAATGACTTCATTTAAATAAAATTTAATTAGATCATTAGCATTTTTTATTTTATTGCTACTATATTTTTGAGGGCGGCACGGTGGCTTAGTGGTTTAGCATGTTCTCCTCTCAGCGCTAGGGATTCCCGGTTCGAATCCCCATCTGGATGGAGTTTCCATGTTCTCCCCGTGTCCGCGTGGGTTTCCTCCGGGTTCTCCGGTTTCCTCCCACAGTCCAAAAACATGGATCAAGTCAAGTGAGTTCTCAAAATTGCCCCATATAGAGTGTGTGAGTGTGTGTGTGTGTGTGAGTGTGTGTCCAGCAATAGATTGGCGCCCTGTCCTGGGTGTATCTGCCCAGCGCCCAAAACGTTCTCCCCTGGATGGACATGAGGAACCCCCCCCCCCCCCCCCCCCCCCCCCCCCCCCCCCCCCCCCCCCCCCCCCACCCCCCCCCCCCCCCCCCCCCCCCCGCGACCCTAATAGAGGATAAAGCGGAAGATAATGAATGAATGAATATATTTTTGATCTACATTATAGATTTATATATATATATATATATGGGGCGGCACGGTGGCTTAGTGTTTGGCATGTTCTCCTCTCAGCTCTAGGAATTCCCGGTTCGAATCCCAATCTCGGTGGAGTTTTCATGCCCTCCCCGTGTCCGTGTGGGTTTCCTCCGGGTTTTCCGGTTTCCTCCCACAGTCCAAAATCATGGATCAAGTCAATTGAATTCTCCAAATTGCCCCATAGAGAGTGTGTGAGAGAGTGAGTGTGCGTCCAGTGATAGATTGGCATCCTGTCCCCCAGATGTTCTCCCCTGGATGGACATGGGGAACCAGCCCCGCGACCCTAATAGAGGATAAATTGGAAGATAATGATATTAAAGATGGATATTCTTATATTCTGCTATATTTTAATTCTCACATAATATTTTTTTAAAAAATGGAAACGGAAACGTGAAACGGAATTTATAACCACATGGTATTTAAAAGACAATAAAGATTCTATGAATCCTCGATTAATAACTAATCTTTTAAATAACGGGTTGTTTTTCTGCCTGCGACGTTCCACGTTCAACTCCAAAAAATAATGGTAGGTTTAACCGTCTCAGTGTGGCTACTACATCGAGCCTGCGGGCTACCTCTGAACACAACGTCAACAAAGGTATGAGGACATTTTTATCTGTGTAAATGTCCTCAGTGGATTTTACGGTGGACGTAGGATCATTGGCCGGTGGTAGGTGCATTTCGTTTTGTTTTTTTGCAGAGACTTTAAAGTGATGTGAGTTTTTGTATGTTCTCCCCGCTCAACCTGACGTGATGCATTCATAACCCCGGTTCCATCCTCCGACTCCGGATGATCCGCCACGGGGCTCAGGTGGTATAAACGTCAGGGTTCCGATGACGGAGGATGAAATCCGGGAGCAGAACAATCCTAATTTCATCCAACGTGGAGGATGTTCCACTTTACGAGTCATCAGACGGAGCGCAGATCCATTTCAGCGATTCCTTTGATAATGGTGACAAATCAAAGATCCCGTTTCCATTCCGCCCGAACGGAACGAATGCGCGCTGAAACGGAGAGACGGAGAGCTCAGAGGAACCCGGCGGGATCGTCGGGCACGGCGCCCGGAGAAGGTAAAAAAGTAACATCCTGTTTCACACCGAGCCCTAAATCCAGCCGCCACGTATTCAACGTTCCTCTAAAAGGCGTTGAAGGAACATGGCGGATTATTCTCGTGGCGGATGGAGGAAGATCTGTATTGAAACGATGCCACTAATCTGTAAACACGCTGGAATGATTTCAACTCAATTTCGCTTCGGAGCCCAAATCGTCTTTACTGCGAACGAACGACGTCGGGAACCAAACTGGGTCGTTTTACTTCCTTTACTTTTTGACACCGGAATCCTTTTCATTTTGTTACAAAAGCTTCAAAAGAAACGCATCATCCATCCATTCATCATCCATCCATTCATCATCCATCCATTCATCATCCATCCATTCATCATCCATCCATCCATCATCCATCTATTCATCATCCATCTATTCATCATCCATCCATTCATCATCCATCCATTCATCATCCATCTATTCATCATCCATCCATTCATCATCCATCCATTCATCATCCATCCATCCATCATCCATCCATCCATCATCCATCTATTCATCATCCATCTATTCATCATCCATCCATTCATCATCCATCCATTCATCATCCATCTATTCATCATCCATCCATTCATCATCCATCCATCCATCATCCATCCATCCATGAGCTTCAGCTTTATCCTCTACTAGGGTCGCGGGGGGGGGGGGGGGACCAAGGTGTTCCCAGACCAAGGTGTTCCCAGAACAAGGTGTTCCCAGACCGAGGTGTTCTCAGGTCAAATGAGAGGCATAAACTGGGTCTCCCCCGGGGGTCTTCTCCTGGTTAAACCGGACCGAGGCGTTCCCAGGCCACCTGAGAAACAATCTCTCCATCTTGTCCTGGGTCTCCAGTTTCTTCTCCTAATCCCAATCTGGGTGGAGATTTCCATGTTCTCCCCGTTTCCGTGTGGGTTTCCTTCGGGTTCTCCAGTCTCCACCCACAGTCCAAAAACATGGTTCAATTTCTCCAAATTGCCCCATATAGACCTGGTTAAAGAATGCGGAACTTCCGTTCTCTGTATCTGAGAGACGACTCGGTTATAGAATCGTCCAGATGTTTAGAACGTGACTTTCAAAAACATAAATAAAGATAAAAGGAACAACATAAACAACATGGGGGGGGTTCCCCATGTCCATCCAGGGGAGAACGTTTCGGGCGCTGGGCAGATACACCCAGGACAGGACGCCAATCTATCACTGGACACACACTCACTCACTCACACACTCTATATGGGACAATTTGGAGAACTCAATTGACCTTGATCCATGTTTTTGGACTGTGGGAGGAAACCAGAGAACCCGGAGGAAACCCACGTGGACATGGGGAGGACATGCAAACTCCACCCAGATTGGGATTCGAACCGGGAATCCCTAGTGCTGAGAGGAGAACGTGCCAAACCACTAAGCCACCATGCCGCCCCCTCATCCATCCATTATCTTCTGCGTTATAATCTATTAGGGTCACGGTGGGGGGGGTTCCCCATGCTTATCCAGGGGAGAACGTTTCGGGTGCTGGGCAGATAGACCCAGGACAGGGGGGCAATCCATCACTGGACATCTCTCCGTTTACAGTTGGTGTTCTCTGTTTGTGATCTAATGGAGAACTGCTGCAGGAACCGAGAGGAGGTTACACTCCACTCTCAGTCCAGAATCCAGGTTTATTCAAACTGATCCTGGATCTAGAACCGTCGGATGATCTGATGACCACCGTGTGGCGTTACGTTCACCGCCGCATTCAGGGGGCTGCATTCACTGTGATTCAACGCGTTCCGTCACCCCCCCCCCCCCGGTCACCGTGTCACCCATGATCACGACCGAAATCCTCAGACGGAGTACGAGCTCGTCATCAGCATTCTGTCCACACGCCCCGGGTTCCCGGGTTCCGTCGGATAATGGGTCGAGCAGCTCTGATTTATTCGTCATGGAAACAAGCCAGTGTGTGTGACATCACCGACACCCTGTGACAATTCATCTCATAAGGGCGCTCCGTAACCGCGGCCTGCACAGGGTTCTAAAGGCAGAGTTTTCAGGACACAGCCGGAACATTGGGGTTCCAAGTTTTCAGACTGTGGTGTTCTGCGGTGGCTCCTGTGGTGGCACTGTATTGGGTTTGCAGTGGTCCTGCTTTGGTTCTGCGATGCTCCGGCAGATTTTGCATCAGATCTACAGTGTTCCTGCAGTGGTCTTGCGGTGGTTCTGCAGCAGTTCTGCAGGGGTCCTGCAGTGGTTCTATGGTGTTCCTGTGGTGGTCCTGCATTGAGTTTGCAGTGGTTCTGAGGTGGTTCTATGGTGGTCCCGCATTGTGTTCACAGTGGTTCTGTGGTGGTCCTGTATTGGGTTCACAGTGGTTCTGTGGTGGTCCTGTATTGGGTTCACAGTGGTTCTGTGGTGGTTCTGCAGTGGTCCTGCATTGTGTTCACAGTGGTTCTGTGGTGGTCCTTTATTGGGTTCACAGTGGTTCTGTGGTGGTTCTGCAGTGGTCCTGCATTGTGTTTACAGTGGTTTTGTGGTGGTTCTTGGGTGGCCCTGCATTGAGTTTGCAGTGGTCCTGCGGTGGTTCTATGTTGTTCCTATGGTGGTCCAGCATTGTGTTCACAGTGGTTCTGCAGTGGTTCTATGTGTTTCTTTGGTGTTGTCCTGTATTGGGTTCACAGTGGTTCTGCAGTGGTTCTGTGGTGGTGGTCCTGCATTGTGTTCACAGTGGTTCTATGTTGTTCCTGTGCTGGTCCAGCATTGGGTTCACAGTGGTTCTGCGATGGTTCTATGGTGTTCCTGTGGTGGTCCTGCAGTGATTCTGCAGTGGCTCTTTAATGTCCTTCGTTGGGTTTGTGGAGGTCCTGAGGTGGTTCTCGGCGGTCCAGCGATGGTCTTGCAGTGGTTCTATAACTCGCGGCCTGTACAGGGTTCTAAAGGCCCGTGACAGAGTTTTCAGGACACAGCCGGAACATTGGGGTTCCGTGTCTTCAGACCCGTATCAGCCACCTGGTGGAATCACAGAGATTTGCGTGGTGGATTCCCCTTCTCCATAAACGTGGCACGTACGGAGAACCTTATTTTCAATCAGCGCAGCGGCGATACGATCATCAGCTTCGTTCTGATTAACTGCAAACACAAGCTACGGCGGCGCCTTTAGAACGCACTGCGCCCGACACCGAGAGCACCGCGAGAGGTAAGAGCCCCTCGCGGATCCCTCATTAAAATGGAAATGTCTTTGCTAACGGTGGCGTCCTGTCATTAGCGCGTCCACAAACTTCTCTTTATGCATTATGTTAATGAGGCATGAAAATTACAAACGACGGAACCACATTAAAGTCGGGGACGGAACCAAAAGCAGCACATTTGTTCTTGCTCAAGGTGCAATCAGAATGTCAGCAGAACAATGCAGGGAGCTTGTTTAAGAGAAACGAGGCGAGCACTCACGCAGAAACGCCAAGGTTCTCCAGTTTACACCCCGCCAGATCAGTGGAACCCCTCATTTACGGGATCGATCTAATCAGCCAATCAGGACGCAGCATAGAAACGTAGATTATAATGCACCAGGGAAACGACATAACCTGCAAACTAACACCCCCACCCCCACGCACAGCCATTCTGAGGCACATCCACCACCCAAATGATACCTGCTCTCCGGTCGTTCCTGGTTGGCCTGCAATGGTCCTGCAGTGGTTTTCCTGTGGTGGTTCTGCAGTGATTCTGGGGCAGTTGTGCAGTGGTTCTGTGATGGTCCTGCATTGAGTTTGTGGAGGTCCTGCAGTGGCTCTGTCGTGTTCCTGTGGTGGTTCTGCATTGGGTTTGCAGTGGTCCTGGGGTGGTTCTGCATTGGGTTTGCAGTGGTCCTGGGGTGGTTCTGCATTGGGTTTGCAGTGGTCCTGGGGTGGTTCTGCATTGGGTTTGCAGTGGTCCTTGGGTGGTTCTGCATTGGGTTTGCAGTGGTCCTGGGGTGGTTCTGCAGTGATAATACAGCAGTCCAGTGGTGGCCCGGCAGGGGTTTTGCAGTAGTTATACGGTGGTTCTGTGGTGTTCCTGTGGTGGTTCTGCATTGGGTTTGCAGTGGTCTGCGGTGGTTCTATGTTGTTCCTGTAGTGGTCCTGCATTATGTTCACAGTTGTTTTATGGTGGCCCTGTATTGGGTTCACAGTGGTTCTGCAGTGGTTGTGTGGTGTTCCTGTGGTGGTTCTGCAGTGATTCTGGGTCAGTTCTGCAGTGGCTCTTTAATGTCCTGCATTGGGTTTGTGGTGATCATGACGTGTTTGTCAGTGGTCCTGCATTGGTTCTGCGGCGGTTCTGGGTTGGCCTGCAGTGGTCCTGCATTGGTTCTGCGGCGGTATTGAATAACAGACAGTAAAATAATGTATAAACAGTACGGCAGAACCATTTTAAAAATGAAAGGAAATCAGAACGGATCAGTAGATCCATGTAGAACATATCTCAGGAAAAAGAACTAAACCCTCTGCTCGTTCCGTAACGTTCCGTTATTATTATTTTATTAGTAATAATTTACTATCAAGCAGCATAAAGCACCAGCTTTAGTAACCGGGGTGCTGGAGAAGCTCCAGGCGGTGGTGCTGGATGAGTTTCAAACATAGAACCATAAAGATCTAAAGCTGGATAATAAAAAATTCAGGAGCTCACAGCATGAGGCTCCTCCATCTTCTCCGTTCCACTTATCGTAAAGATGGACTTTGTGGTTCTACAATTCCAGACTGTAGTCCATCTGTTTGTGTTCTTCAGAACATACTGTGTACGGAGTTCTAGTGGTCAGAACCCCAATAGTAGCACCACAGAGCAGGGGTTATTTGGTTGGTGAATTATTCCTATCCCAGCAGTGTCACTGAGGTGAAGAAATGAACCTCCAGCAGCACTCACAATAAACAATCCACCACCCAAATGATGGTTCTGACTGATAGAGAACAGAGAACCAACAGATGGACTCCAGACTGTAATTGTAAGCAGTTCTGTGATGGACCTGCATTGGGTTTTGTGAAGGTCATGCGGTGGTCCTGCAGTGGTTCTACAGTGGTTTTGGGTTGGTCTGCAGTGGTTCTGTGGTGTTTCTGTGGTGGTCCTGCATTGAGTTTGCAGTGGTCCTGTGGTGGTCCTTCACTGGGTTCACAGTGGTTCTGCAGTAATTCTGGGGCAGTTCTGCGGTGGTTCTGAGATGGTCCTGCATTGGGTTTGTGAAGGTCCTGAGGTGGTTCTCAGCAGTCCTGTGGTGGTCCTGCAGTGGTTCTGCGGTGGTTCTGGGTTGGTCCTGCATTGGATTTGCAGTGGTCCTGCGGTGGTTCTACGGTGGTCCTGCAGTGGTTCTGAGAGGTTGGAGGAGCGAGCACTGACAACAATCCACCACCCAAATGATACCTGTTCTGTGACGGTCCTGACCGATAGAGGACCAACAGATGGACTACAGTCTGTAATTGTTGAACTACAAAATTCTGCTAAGTGAAGGAGGAAGGGGGCGTGTCCTAACTTCACTATAAACAATATAACCTCATGATGACATTACGGGGCGACCGTGTCCCGTTGTTTAAAGCACCTCTCTCCCTCCATCGTTTGGTTCTGACCCGGTTCTAACCCGCAGGCTGATTACCTTTCTGTAATCTGGAGATAAAGATCCGGCGCGGTGGAGAGGTCCAGACGCCTGCAATCTCAGGATCCGCCGTAATTATACAGATTCTCTGATAATCTTATCTCCATCCAGCAGAGAGAACCTTGTGGGACACGAAAAGAAAGACAAAGGACTTCAACTTTGAAAAGAACCCAACGACTTCACGAGCAGAACGTGTCCACCGAGCAATCACAGTGTTTAACGAACCGGACAGAACCCCGAACCCGCTACGCACAAAAGTATCGGGACACGGTCACCTCCGGAACGTGGCCTGTTCACCCAAAAGAGCATTTGTGGCTCAGAATCGAGGTTCTAGTTCATCCCAGAGCTGCTGGATGGGTTTGAGGTCCACACCCAACACAATAACCAACACACTAACCATGATTTAATGGATTTGGGGGATTGGAGTACATGGTTCTAGGTTCTTTCTGCTCCTCTGATTAGGAGACCAAGGAAAGGAAGATGCCCAGAAGGTTGAAGGCCTTGGTTGAAGGTTGAAGATTTGTTCTCTGTGGTTTCTCCAGCAGAGAACCTTGTGGGAACTTCCCGACTTCCCGAGCTGAGCATATATATAACATAGCGTTTAATAAACCGGATAGAACCCCAGAAGTACAGAACGTGGCCTTCAGAAGGTGGCCTTTTCACCCAATAGAGCATTTGTGGCTCAGAATCGAGGTTCTAGTTCGTCTCAGAGCTGCTAGATGGGTTTGAGATCCACACCCAACACACTAACCATGATTTAATGGATTTGGGGCATTGGAGTACATGGTTCTAGGTTCTCCATTATGTCGTCGGGTCACCGTTACCTCCAGCTACCATCACCAAGGATTCCAGCGTCCGATGCCCAGATGTGGCCCCGCTGCCACGTGATTGGCTGATTAGTGGTTTACATGACCGCGTAGACGTCCAGGTTCCACGTATAGATCGCTGGTTAGAGGAGAAGGGGAACGCGGTCGATGGCGCAGCCGCAGAGGAACGCTCTGCCTTCACGTCGATCTGTTTCCATTACGGTTATTGCGGCGTAAAATAAACAAGCTTTCAGGCCGACCGTAACTCAGCCGCAGGGGGACTGCAAATTGTAATTTGCTTAAATTGTAGTCGAATTTCCTTCTGCTCCGCGTTCAATATCACTTAACCGCGAGCTGACACAGTTCCAAAGTTAAAAATCGATACGAGATATATATTTTCCACCGAAGGCCGCTCGCCGCTCGCGGCCGCAGTCAGGACGCTCCAGCGAGGTCCTTTAATCATATCTGACGGAACGCACCGTCCACACATCAGCGGTAATTACGAAGGACGCGGTGGATACGCCGGAACCCGCGGTCCAGAGGCTCCGACAGAAATAACATTTATTTAATTCCACGAGTCATCGGTTTGGCCTTAAGGAACCTGATCTGTGACCTGATTTCCAGTGTCCTCCCCGTGTCCGTGTGGGTTTCCTCCAGGTTCTCCGGTTTCCTCCCACAGTCCAAAAACATGGATCAAGGTCAATTGAATTCTCCAAATTGCCCCATATAGAGTGTGTCTGTGTGAATGAGTGTGTGCCCAGTGATGGATCCTGTCCTGGGTGATTCTGCCCAGCGCCCGAGACGTTCTCCCCTGGATGGACATGAGGAACCCCCGCCACCCTAGTAGAGGATAAAGCTGAAGATAATGGATGCATGGATGTTTGGTTTGTATTCTATTAAGTGGCCGTGGTGGCTCAGTGGTCAGGGTGTTGGGCTGTCAATCTGAAGGTTGTGGGTTCAAATCTCAGGTCCTCTGAAGTTACCAGTGTGGGTCCTTGAGCAAAACCCTTAACCCTCATTGCTCCAGGGGGCGCTGTGATGAACCCTGTGCTCACCTTGTAAGTCGCTTTGGATAAAAGCGTCCAATAAATGACCAAATGTAAATGTAATGTAAATGGGCGGCACGGTGGCTTAGTGGTTGGCATGTTCTCCTCTCAAGGTTGGGGATTCAGGTTTGAATCCCAATCTGGGTGGAGTTTCCATGTTCTCCCCGTGTCCATGTGGGTTTCCTCCGGGTTCTCCGGTTTCCTCCCACAGTCCAAAAACATGGATCAAGGTCAATTCTCCAAATTGCCCCATATAGAACGAGTTTATGTGTGCCCAGGTGCCCTGTCCTGTGAGTATCTCCCCAGCACCCGAAACGTTCTCCCGTGGATGGGCATGGGGAACCGTCGTGATGCCGTTGTCGACTACGTTTTCCGGACGCCGTGCGGCGGCTGAGTCGATGCTCCTGCAAGCCGTTGTTGGAGTTTAATGTATTCTCGTGTCGGAGAGGTAAAAAAAAACCTGTTCACCGTGTTTCTGAAAATAAAGTGACTCTGACAAACCTGCAGGGGTCAGGAACGGACATGTCCGCTTCTCGGGATTGAGACGGGGGAGGTTTGTAGAGGAGGACGGCTTTTATCAGCCCCTGTCAGGCCTGTCAGCGCCGGCTGACGTCTCTGTCTCCCGCTGGCCGGGCTTTTGTTTGATGCCAGAAGAATAGTCGTCATGGAGCCTTCTGGTCCGATTCCAGCTGAAGGCAGCATTGTGGCTCGTGGCCTTTTGTGCGGGTCCGTTGTGTGGCGCAAAATGTGTTCTTAATTAGAAAGGCTTGTCAGCGACCGGTCCATCTGTGGCACCGTGCCCTTTGCGCCCGTTGAAAGGGCCGCGCAATTGACACGGAACAAAGGAAGACTTCATCTGGTTCACCTCGGGACGCCGCCGCAGTGACTGCCCTCACCAAACACGAAGCGTGGCTCGAACCCCGGCACAGAAGGCGTCGCGTAGCGCTGGAGCGAGGTTCAGATGAGGCTTCTGTTCGAGGGGTTTAACTCCGAATGTCAGACCTGCTGCAGAGGTGGCACTGAGGTTCGGATAAAAGAATAAAAGATAAATAAATCAACAGACAGACAAATTATCCCAAATCATTTCCATCCATTACCTTCAGCTTTATCCTCAATTAGGGTCAACAATCCATGGTTCCCCATGTCCATCCAGGGGAGAACGTCTCGGGCGCTGGGCAGATACACCCAGAACAGGACGCCAATCCATCACTGAACACACACTCACACACACACACTCTATGGGGCAATTTGGAGAATTCAATTCACCTTGATTCACGTTTTTGGAAAACCCACACGGAGACGGGGAGAACATGCAAACTCCACCCAGATTGGGATTCGAAGTGGGAATCCTAGTGCTGAGAGGAGAACATGCCAACCACTAAACCACCGTGCTGCCAGTGTTGGATGCGGATGGTGGAACCGCAGTCGTAGGCTTGAGGGCAAGGCACCTAACCCTAATGGCACCTTCAGCGTTGTTTACAGGTCTGCCCACTGTTTCAGGCAGGTGTGCTCACTTCAGGACTCCGCCCTCCTATGTCCAGTTAACGCAGACGAGCCACAGGTGAGATCCCTTACCTCACCTGTGCTCCTGACTCCACCAGGTGGGCAGCCTCAGGTTTGAGGTTAGGAAACCAGCACTGCGACCTGCAGGTCTCCGGTTTAATTCCCGGTCCCAACAAGTACCACGGCTGAAGTGCCCTTGGGCAAGGCACCTAACCCCAATTGCACCTTGGGCGGCGTTTACAAGGCTGCCCACTGTTCCAGGCAGGTGTGCTCATTTCAGGACTCCGCCCTCCTATCTCCAGTTAACGCAGACGAGCCACAGGTGAGATCCCTTACCTCACCTGCACTCCTGACTCCACCAGGAGGGTGGTCATAGGTTTGAGGTTAGGGAACCAGCACTGCGACCTGCAGGTCTCCGGTTTGATTCCTGGTCCCAACAAGTACCACAGCTGAAGTGCCCTTTGGCAAGGCAACTAACTCCAATTGCACCTTGGGCGGCGTTTACAAGGCTGCCCACTGTTCCAGGCAGGTGTGCTCATTTCAGGACTCCGCCCTCCTATCTCCAGTTAACGCAGACGAGCCACAGGTGAGATCCCTTACCTCACCTGTGCTCCTGACTCCACCAGGAGGGTGGTCATATGTTTGAGGTTAGGGAACCAGCACTGCGTCCTGCAGGTCTCCGGTTTGATTCCTGGTCCCAACAAGCACCACAGCTGAAGTGCCCTTGGGCAAGGCAACTAACTCCAATTGCACCTTGGGCGCTGTATGCAAGTCTGCTCACTGTTCCAGGTAGGTGTGCTCACTTTAGGACTCTGCCCTCCTATCTCCAGGTAACACAGACGTGCCACAGGTGAGATCCCTTACCTCACCTGCACTCCTGACTCCACCAGGAGGGTGGTTTGAGGTTAAGGAACCAGCACTGCAACCCGCAGGCCTCCGGTTTGATTCCCGGTCCCAACAAGTACCACAGCTGAAGTGCCCTTGGGCAAGGCACCTAACCCTAATTGCTCCTTGGGCACCTGTATGCAAGTACTGTTCCAGGCAGGTGTGCTCACTAGGACATGTCCAGGTAACAAAGACGAGCCACATGTGAGATCCCTTACCTCACCTGCGCTCCTGACTCCACCAGGAGGGTGGTCATAGGTCAGCACTGCTGCAGGTCTCCGGTTTGATTCCGGGCAGGTGTGCTCACCTCAGGACTCCTATCCCCAGGTAACACAGACGAGCCACAGGTGAGATCCCTTACCTCACCTGCGCTCCTGACTCCACCAGGTGGGCAGCCTCAGGTTTGAGGTTAAGGAACCAGCACTGCGACCTGCAGGTCTCCGGTTCGATTCCCGGTCCCAACAAGTACCACGGCTGAAGTGCCCTTGGGCAAGGCACCTAACCCTAACGGCACCTCGGGCGGCGTTTACAAGGCTGCTCCACTGTTCCGGCCGTCGTTCTCACTGCAGTATCTAATAAATAAATCCACGTGAACTCGATCGTAGACGCCGGAGCTTCATTTCGCCGCGAGGCATTTTATTCTTCCTGATTTATTATGCAGGCGCACAAAGGAATAATCCACGTACGGCGGCGCGTCCGACTGCGTTTACAGTCTGTTTTAGTGTTTTTCAACTGTGCACTTACTGCTCTGCCTCTCGGGAGCCGAGCGGCGTTTCTCATTCCATTAACATGTTCTTACCTCAATCACTGCGACTCAGTTACTCAGACGGTTACAGCCATTATGGACTCTATTATCACTAAGTGCTGAACGGCGGAGTCTGAAGGGAGAGACAATGATTTCGCAACTGCATAAAGATTAGTGATGCATTTATATTATACACATTTATTAAACCGGCCAGCCAGGGTGGTGGGACAAACAGCGCTCTGTAGACATACACACACACACACACACACACACACACAAACACACGATTGGGTCACAGAATCAGCATCAGATGTTTAAAAGGTTCAGCTTGGGTTCTGTCTGGGTGGAGTTTGCATGTTCTCCCCTTGCTCTCAGTTTACTCCCACGGTGGGCTGGCGATATTAAAGTGGCCAGCCCACCGTGGGAGTATTTGTGCCCACCGTTTGTGTTTTTGTGATTGTCATCGTTTGCTTACCAAGCGCTGGGATAGGCTGCAGCACCCCACACCTCGTTCCCATGACCACAGTCTGGTCGTAACTGTTTCCACCTTTGTGGGACGGCTCGGTTTTCCATCCATCCATCCATCAGCTTCCTCTTTATCCTCTACTAGGGTCGTGTGTGTGTGGGGGGGGTTCCACATGTCCATCCAGGGGAGAACGTTTCGGGCACTGGGCAGATACACCCAGGACAAGGCGCCAATCTATTGCTGGACACACACACACACACAAACACACTCTATATGGGGCAATTTGGAGAACTTAATTCAATACACTTCTGCTCGAGGACCAGGTTGAGGTGCATGACCACTACATCCTAAACCCTACCACAGGTGGCGCTATTCACACAGAGACACTAGGGGGAGACTCTGTGCAACCTATGCCCTACCTGTGATGACGGTCACTCACCCGAGGAGGCAGCGTAGGGCAGACACGCCAAATTCAGCATCTTAAAACCGAGCCGAGCACGGTGGCTTAGTGATCTAGCATGTTCTCCTCTCAGCACTGGGGATTCCTGGTTCGAATCAAAATCTGGGTGGAGTTTGCATGTTCTCCCCGTGTCCGCGTGGGTTTCCTCCGGGTTCTCCGGTTTCCTCCCACTGTCCAAAAAACATGGATTCAAGGTCAACTGAATGCTCTAAATTGCCCCATATAGAGTGTGTGATAGATGGGCGTCCTGTCCTGGGTGTATCTGCCCAGCGCCCGAAACGTTCTCCCCTGGATGGGCATGGGGAACCCCCCCTCCCCCTAGGAACTAGTTATTTAAGTATTAACAAGTTATTTTAGGAACTAGTATTTGTCTCGTGGTTTTCTGCCTCGAGTGGTTGGGTCTGGTAATGACCCCCATCATCACTATGCTGCGCATCAGACACCTACTGGTCAACTCTGGTAACTACAGTTTGCTATGTGATTCCAACGCAACGTTATACGTTTAAATAAAGAGCAATAAGACTTTAACTTTTAAAAATGGACCGGACGTGAGTTCAGCTCCGACTCTGAGCTGCGGCGCCGCAGTCCGCGCTCTCGTCCCGTTAATGTCGTATCCAATTAGAAAGCCGATCCTCGAGTCTCGTCGCTCTTTAAAGAGAATGAAACTCATTTTTACGCATTTTTCCGAACTGTCCCCGAAACTTTGTGAGTGATGGCGAGGTTGAAGCGGCGCGCACTCGGCGTGTTGAGGATGGAAGTCTGCAGGAAGCGAATATTCAAAGGATAATTAAACTACGATCTCGCGCACATTCAATATGGTGGCAATCTGCTGTGCATTAACAGTTAGCCCTGGGTGATCATTACCCAGACACCTCCACAGCGGGATCCCAATGCTGACATCCTCCAGAAAAAAGAGCAAAGAAAATCCAATATATCCAGCGTTCGTCTGTCTGCCCACGGTCGCCAGTAGCTGCGCGCTCGCATGACGGACGCGTACGTATGGAACGTAAACTTTAATTAAACAAGCATCAGAAATCCAATTCCATTAATGTGTTTGCACCAGAACCCCTTCAGAAGATGCCGGTTCTCCTCGTGCGTTCTCAAAGTCTAATGTTAATGCCAGTGGTGCATGCCGGTCTGCTATAACTTCATGGAACCAGTTTGGGGCCTATCCCAGCACTCAGTAAACAACGTTTTCAAATTTAGTCTCATTATCACGTGTGGAGAAACACCAGCCCCTTGTCATGTATTTTAATTATAAGCTAATAACTTTATGGAACAAGTTTGGGACCTATCCCAGCACTTAGTAAACATTGTTTACCCCTTCAGTCTCATTACCATATATGGACAAAAAAGAAAAAAAAAAAAAAAAACCTCGTCAAACATTTTAATTGTAATCTCATAACCTCATTTATACAGTTTGGGGCCTATCCCAGCACTCAGTAAACATTCATTCATTCATTATCTTCCGCTTTATAATCTATTAGGTTCGCGGTGGGATTCTCCATGTCCATCCAGGGAAGAACGTCTCGGGCGCTGGGCAGATAGACCCAGGACAGGGCGCCAATCCATCGCTGGGCACACACTCACTCACACAAACACACACTCTATATGGGGCAATTTGGAGAGCTCAGTTGACTTGATCCATGTTTTTGGACTGTGGGAGGAAACCGGAGAACCCGGAGGAAACCCACGCAGACACGGGGAGAACATGGAAACTCCACCCAGATGGGGATTCGAACCGGGAATCCCTAGTGCTGAGAGGAGAACATGCTAAACCACTAAGCCACCGTGCTGCCACTCAGTAAACAACGTTTTCATATTTAGTCTCATTATCACGTGTGGAGAAACACCAGCACCTTGTCATGTATTTTAATTATAAGCTAATAACTTTATGGAACAAGTTTGGGACCTATCCCAGCACTTAGTAAACATTGTTTACCCCTTCAGTCCCATTACCATATATGGACAAAAAAAACAAAAAAAAAACCTCGTCAAACATTTTAATTGTAATCTCATAACCGCATTTATACAGTTTGGGGCCTATCCCAGCACTCAGTAAACAATGTTTCCCTATTTAGTCTCATTACCATGTATTTTAATTATAAGCTAATAACTTTATGGAACAAGTTTGGGGCCTATCCCAGCACTTGTTGGGCAATGTTCTCCTCTTTAGACTCATTACAATGTGCAGAGAAACACAAGCGTTCGAATTGCAAGCTTACAAATTTTTGGAACCAGTTTGGAGGGAAGTCCTCTCTGTCCCAGCATGACTGCCCTGCTGGACAAACGACTGCCCCCTACAGACAGAACGGCGTAGAGCAGCTTTCAGACAGTAAACTAATGTAAATAAATCAACTTCAACTCCCAACTCGCACCGTGTTAGGATTCATGCAGGGAGAACATGCCAAAGTACAGACAGTCCACCATGTTCGGGTCATCGCGAGGCTCGGCTTGTCTAAAGGCTGCCTGCGGAACGGTGGCAGGTGACGGGTTCACATTCGAGGGAGAGAGAGCCGAGCGTCCTGCTGATCAATCACCATGTCACAAACAGAGCGGCGCCGACAGCCCTGCCAGGTGAACCCGAAAATATACATGCGCCCATAAATCAGGGGCATGACAGGTACATTAGGGGACGCCGTTGAGCTCCGACAGAGCCTGTGTTGAGCAGCATGGCAAAGACGGACTTTGTTTCAGCAACGCTATCAATGAGGACATTCATCCATCCATTATCTTCAGCTTTATCCTCTATTAGGGTTGTGTGGGGGGGGGGTTCTCCATGCCCATCCAGGGGAGAACGTTTCGGGCGCTGGGCTGATACACCCAGGACAGGGGGGCAATCTATCACTGGACACACACTCACTCACACAGAAACTCTATATGGGGCAATTTGGAGAACTCAATTGACCTTGATCCATGTTTTTGGAAACCGTTGAACCCGGAGGAAACCCACGCGGACATGGGGAGGACATGGAAACTCCACCAGATTGGGATTTGAACCGGCAATCTTTAGTGCTGAGAGGAGAACATGCTAAACCACTAAGCCACCATGGCCGCCCCTCATGGACATCATTTATTTTTTTGTAACAGGCCGTCGGAGACGTTCTCATGTTCACGGGTTCCTTTACGTTGTCTCCACACTTGTGTCTTGCTGATCTTCCTAATTCTCCATATTACTAAAAGTATGGACCTTGAGTCTCATGTGTCCTAAAGTGGCGTCCCGTTCCTGATCCACAGGGTTCTAGATGACGTGGTTCCACCCTTTGCAGCTAGAACATCTTCAGCTCTTCTGGGAAGGCCGTCCACAAGGTTGAGGGGTGCTGATGGGAATGATGGACCGTTCTTCCACGAGCTCGTTTGTGAGGTCAAGCACTGATGTTGGACCAGAAGGTCTGGCTCTCAGTCGCCGTTCTAATTCATCCCAAAGATGTTCTATCGGGCCCTATCCCAGCACTCAGCATTGGTCTTAGCTTATAACTTTGTGGAAAAGATTTAGGACCTATCCCAGCACTCAGTCCATAGTGTTCCCCTTTTTAGTCTCCACTTATAACTTTGTTTAAAAGGATTAGGACCTATCCCAGCACTCAGTCCATAGTGTTCCCTTTCTAAGTCTCAGCTTATAACTTTGTTTAAAAGGTTTAGGACCTATCCCTGCACTCAGTCCATAGCGTTCCCCTCTTTAGTCTCAGCTTATAACTTTGTTATAAGCTGAGCAGGAATGTGTTCTCCAGCATTCTCCTGCAGGGACGTGTTCTCCAGCATTCTCCTGCAGGGACGTGTTCTCCAGCATTCTCCTGCAGGGACGTGTTCTCCAGTGTTCTCCTGCAGGGACATGTTCTCCAGCGTACTCCTGCAGGAACGTCTTCTTCAACGTTCTCCTGCAGCGAAGTGTTCTCCAGCGTTCTCCTGCAGGAACGTGTTCTTCACCGTTCTCCTGCAAGGACGTGTTCTCCAGCATTCTCCTGCAGAGATGTCTTCTCCAGTGTTCTCCTGCAGCGAAGTGATCTTCACCGTTCTCCTGCAGGAACGTGTTCTCCAGCGTTCTCCTGCAGGAACGTGTTCTCCAGCGTTCTCCTGCAGGGACGTGTTCTCCAGTGTTCTCCTGCAGCGAGTGTTCTCCAGCGTTCTCCTGCAGGAACGTGTTCTTCACCGTTCTCCTGCAGGGACATTCGTTCTCCTGTCTCCATACGGAACATCAGCGGCACCCGTTTGTCACAGGGAATCCATCCAGACCTTTGCACTCAGAACGACTAATTACGTTCCACAGAACACCGTAATTACGGAACCCTCGTTCACCTCGCCAACGGATTTCTCGCGGCGCGCAGTCAGCAGTATTAATTATTTCTCGTCCGCGTCCGCGTCCTCGTCCTCGTGGGTCCTGCAGCGGCGCGTCCACAGAACCCGCCGTGTTATTCCTTGATGAATGGTGTTTGGAGATTGTGTTGATGAGAAGACACCGTGGGGCGCTGTTGTGCGGTGCCAGGACTGCAGCCACACTTACGAATGCTAATTTATGCGAGGCTTGGCATTTGGCCGCGCACACCGGCTTTTAATACGAAACAAACTCGCGGGAAGACATGTTTAATGCAAAACACTCATTTGTCAGCCGTGGCACTCGCGGTCAAAAGGACTCCGTCCGGCAGAGCCGAGCGCAGAACACGGAACGCGCCTTCTGAGAGCAAACCGTATTCATCAAACAGCAACAGGGTTTTAAAAACAACGCAAATCACGACTCCGACGCCAACATCGGTACCCGACCTCACCCACCCGACCTCACTGACCTGACCTCACCGACCCGACCTCACTGACCTGACCTCACCGACCCGACCTCACCAACATGACCTCACCAACATGACCTCACCAACACGACCTCACCAACATGACCTCACCGACCCGACCTCACCAACACGACCTCACCGACCCGACCTCACCAACATGACCTCACCGACCCGACCTCACCGACACGACCTCACCGACACGACCTCACCGACACGACCTCACCGACACGACCTCACTGACCTGACCTCACCGACACGACCTCACTGACCTGACCTCACCCACCCGACCTCGCTGACCCGACCTCACCAACACGACCTCACCGACCCGACCTCACCAACACGACCTCACCCACACGACCTCACCAACACGACCTCACCAACATGACCTCACCGACCCGACCTCACCGACACGACCTCACCGACCCGACCTCACCAACATGACCTCACCAACACAACCTCACTGACACGACCTCACCAACACGACCTCACTGACACGACCTCACCAACACGACCTCACCAACATGACCTCACCGACCCGACCTCACCGACACGACCTCACCGACCCGACCTCACCAACATGACCTCACCAACACAACCTCACCGACACGACCTCACCGACACGACCTCACCGACCCGACCTCACCGACACGACCTCACCAACATGACCTCACCAACACGACCTCACCAACACGACCTCACCCACACGACCTCACGACACGACCTCACCGACACGACCTCACCGACACGACCTCACCGACACGACCTCACCGACACGACCTCACCGACACGACCTCACCGACACAACCTCACCGACATGACCTCACCGACATGACCTGACCAACACGACCTCACCGACCCGACCTCACCGACACGACCTCACCGACCCGACCTCACCAACATGACCTCACCAACACAACCTCACTGACACGACCTCACCAACACGACCTCACTGACACGACCTCACCAACACGACCTCACCAACATGACCTCACCGACCCGACCTCACCGACACGACCTCACCGACCCGACCTCACCAACATGACCTCACCAACACAACCTCACCGACACGACCTCACCGACACGACCTCACCGACCCGACCTCACCGACACGACCTCACCAACATGACCTCACCAACACGACCTCACCAACACGACCTCACCCACACGACCTCACCGACACGACCTCACCGACACGACCTCACTGACCTGACCTCACCCACCCGACCTCGCTGACCCGACCTCACCAACACGACCTCACCCACACGACCTCACCAACACGACCTCACCGACATGACCTCACCGACATGACCTCACCGACATGACCTGACCAACACGACCTCACCGACCCGACCTCACCGACCCGACCTCACCGACACGACCTCACCAACATGACCTTGCCAACCCGACCTCACCAACATGACCTTGCCAACCCGACCTCACCAACATGACCTCGCCAACCCGACCTCACCAACGCTCTTCTGCATAAACGGGGCAACGACCCAAATCCTGACGCTCCACAATCCCATGGAAAGCCTTGGCAGACCCAAGGTTGCTGTTATATCTGCGTCGGAGGAACGCGATGCCGTAAAAACATCGTAAACTTAAAGTAAATTTGGCAACATAATGAAGAAAAACTGCTTCATTGATAAATACTAACTTAAGATTTTAATTTACTAATAACGTGACACATCAACAGCAAAAGCAATATGAGTTTCGTTTGTAGCTAAAGATAGCTAGCGTTCGTTCCAACACATAGAAGTTGCAAGGATGCTATTATATCTGTGACGGGGAAATTCGATGCTGTAAAAACGTTTTAAACTTAATGTAAAAATGGTCACATAATGGAGACAAACGTAAGGTTTTAATTTACTAATAAACTTGACACATCAACATCCAACGCGATATGATTTTCATTCATAGCTAAAGATAGCTGGGTTTGTTCTAGCACGTAAAAGATGCAACGTTGCTGTTATATCTGCGTCGGAGGAACGCGATGCCGTAAAAACAACGTAAACTTAACGTAAAGGTGGCGACATAATGAAGAAAAATGGCTTCATTGATAAATTCTAACTTAAGGTTTTAATTTACTAATAACGTGACACAACGACAGCCAACGCGATATGAGTTTCGTTTGTAGCTAAAGATAGCTAACGTTCGTTCCAACACGCAGAAGTTGCGAGGATGCTATTATATCTGTGACGGGGAAGTTCGATGCCGTAAAAACATCGTAAACTTAACATAAAGATGGTCACATAATGAGGAAAAATGTAAGGTTTTAATTTACTAATAACGTGACACATCAACATCCAACGCGATATGATTTTTCGTTTGTAGCTAAAGATAGCTAGCGTTCGTTCCAACACGTAGAAGTTGCGAGGATGCTTTTATATTTGTGACGGGGAAATTCGATGCCGTAAAAACATCGTAAACTTAACGTAAAGATGGTCACATAATGAGGAAAAACTTAATGTTTTTATATACGAATAAACTTGACACATTGACAGCCAATGCGATATGATTTTTTCGTTCGTAGCTAAAGATCGTTCCAACACATACGTCGAAGTTGCGAGGATATCTTATATCTGCGACGGTGGAATGCGATGCCGTTAAAACATCGTAAACTGAACGTAAATGTGTCCACATAATGAGGACAAACTGCTTCATTGATAAATAATACCTTAAGATTTTAATTTATTATGTTTTAACGGCACTGACGTATATTTTATAACGACATCACCACCACCCTGCTTATCAGTGCACATCCTCCACCCATGTGATGATGATGATGCGTAACAAAGCTAAGCGGACAATAAAGCAAAAGAGAAGGTAGCGTTTGTTCCGCAACAAGGAAATACAATGCCGTAAAAACATCGTAAACTTAATGTAAAGGTTACGTTATTTATATATAATAACCTTACAATGACATCAGCACCCTGCTGATTAGCACACATCATTGGCATGTTCTCCACCCATGTAATGATGCGTAACAAGGTTAAGGAGACAATAAAGCAATTTAATAATTTAATAAATTGACACACCGACAGCCAACGCGATATGATTTTCGTACGTAGCTAAAGATAGCTAGTGTTTGTTCCGCAACGAGGGAATACGATGCCGTAAAAACATCGTAAACTTAACGTAATTTGTCCACATAATGAGGACAAATGGCTTCTTGGATATATAATAACTTTCCTTCATTTTACAATGACATCACCACCCTGCAGCACACATCTTTGGCATGTTCTCCACCCATGTGATAATACATTAATACAGCGACAGCCAACGCGATATGATTTTGGTACGTAGCTAAAGATAGCTGGCTTCTGGAGATCATCTCCGTGGGAACGTGCGATGCTTTCCCGTCAGCGGTGTTTGTTGCGGCGCGCGGGGGAACGAGCGGAACCTGTGCGCTGTCATGATTCCGACTCGAATGCGGAATAATTAATTAGGGGGCGAAAGATCGCGCCGTTTATAAACGCTCACGTCAGACTCGCTAACTATAGATCTGCAACGAGCTGCCATAACAGAGGCCTTAATTACCGACGATCCGGACGCCGCGCGCCGCCAGACGCCATCAACACACACACTCCTCCGAGGGTTAATACACAGCTAGCGTAGCGTTCGTGGAAAGACGAGAAGGCTAAATAAGCAGCTAACGCGACAGCCGTGGTGACGCCGCCGCCCTGGGGGGGGCGGGGGGGGGGGGTCCTTTGATCTTATAACTCCGACAGACGCGTGATGGGGTTCTCGTTTATTAATATCGTCCGCGGATCCGTAACCTCAGGAACGCGTTTAGCTTTAGCGACGCCCACTAACACGGTTAAACACCGGGTGGACACCTGAGGACGATGGCTACGTTCTCACACGTCCAGGTGACCCATTCCCGATGTTCTACTGCTGTTTCATGGAGAACATACCAAATCTCTAACTAAATCATTTCAGTGAGGCCTGGCGACTCGCGCATGAGGCTCAGACGCGGAACAACGTGATTGAGAGGACACCTAGTGGCCGTTCAGAGACGTGGGGGCGGAGCCTGTGTACATCTGCGTTAAATAAAAAACTAAATCGTTAATAAATTAAATCTGGACTTCTGCCACGTTATCTAGTCCGGATTTTAAAGTGACCGCTGATAGCTGAGTAACGGGATTCCGGATTCTCTAGCAATCGTATCAAATACTGCCATCTAGTGGCCAGATTACAGAACGCAGCTGATCTGTTTATATGAATCTGTATTTAATGATTTAAATTAATGTATTGTATTTCACACACTGATACCAATGAGAAGTTCAGAGGGGGGGGGGGGTTGTTAATGATGTCACGGCTGGACCGATGGCTCAGCCAATCAGATTTAAGGACCTGTTTTGTAATAATAAATAACTCGACCTCAGTCACGTCTTCTGATCCAACGCGAGTCGAACCCGTGACTCCATCGCCCCCCCCCCCTCCACCCCTCCCCCCTGTCTGAAGTTTGGGTCGTGTCTCCGTACATCAGTCGTGATGGAGGAAATACTTCAGGGTTGTCTGGTCTTTGTCTTTGTGCGTATGATCTCCGGATGAATCATCGACGCGTTCTCCGGTGAGTGCTGCAAAATGACTTTCATAGCCGCCGTCTCCGAGAGGACGCACGCAAAGGTCATCAGAGCTCTTTGATTTTTCATCACGCTGTCAGTTTCTTTTTTCTGGCTCTGATTCGTATCACTCCTGCGTCTCACTCCCGCGCCGCGCCCGTGTCCTCTCCAGAAAGGCCATCGGGTCGTTCACAAAACAACAGAAGAAGAAAGAGCGTCCCAGCATCGTCTCAGAGACGGGAGACCAGCCGGTTTGGGTGGACGACCCGGCGGAGGCTCCGGAGGTCAGACGTACGAAGTCGCTGCGCCGTCCGCGGGTTCATCAAAGAGACGCAACCGACGAGCGCAGCTCCAGCTGACACGTCCACCCACTGAGGCGTCCACTCAGAGACAGACAGACAGACAGACAGACAGAGAGAGAGAGAGAGACAGAGAGAGAAACACACAGACAGACAGAGAGACAGAGAGACAGAGAGACAGAGAGAGAGACAGAGAGAGAAACACACAGACAGACAGAGAGACAGAGAGACAGAGAGAGAGACAGAGAGAGAAACACACAGACAGACAGAGAGACAGAGAGAGAGACAGAGAGAGACAGAGAGACTGACAGACAGAGAGAGAGAGAGATAGAGAGAGAGAGACTAGCAGACAGAGAGACAGACGGACAGGTGAGGAGACAGATGGACAGAGAGACAGACAGACAGACAGACAGAGAGAGAGTGAGAGAGAAACACACAGACAGAGAGAGAGAGAGAGACAGACAGAGAGACAGAGAGAGACCAGCAGACAGAGAGACAGATGGACAGGTGAGGAGACAGATGGACAGAGAGACAGACAGACAGACAGAGACTTTGACTTTTAGGCAACCTTTATTTTTACACTAAAAAAGAAAAAACATACCTCTTATTTAAACATCTTATTTACAACAAAAAACTTGTCCATACTATAGTAAAAAATGATATATGTATAAACAAAAAATAATAAATATTGTAATGTAATAAATTAGTCTAAAAAACAAGATATGGGTTTAAGTTTAAAGCCAATAAAAAGTTAAAAATGCAGTGTTAGATTCTCATTTTCAACTGAACACAGTACCCCACCATGTCCCCACACGTTACTGAATTCTAATGACCTCTGAGTCATTTTAAAAAAGACAAACTCAATTTTCAATCTGATTTTTACCAAATGGAAAACATTAAATCAGCGTCTAAAACTCCGCTGCCCTGCATTTTGTTTTTTCTTGTCAGCCAGATGGCAAGTTTGGCTTGACCCAAGATGAAATTCACTAAGACAACAGAATTCTTCTGTGAGACTTGGTATTTTGGACCAAATACGTAAAGATTTTCTGCCCAAATATATCCGAACTTTCCACACCAGTTTTTAAGATCAGTAAAAAGTAGTTTTAGTCTTTCACAGTGCAAGAAGAGATGATCTAATGTCTCCTCACTACCACAAAAGGGACATTCCACACTTCTTGAGGGGTCAATGTGCGCCACGTGTCTGTTTGTGGCCACCAGACAGACAGAGAGAGAGTGAGAGAGACAGAGAGAGAAACACACAGACAGAGAGAGAGAGACTGACAGACAGAGAGACAGAGAGAGACCAGCAGACAGAGAGACAGACGGACAGGTGAGGAGACAGATGGACAGAGAGAAATACAGACAGACAGACAGACAGAGAGAGAGTAAGAGAGACAGAGAGAGAGACAGAGAGAGAGAGAGAGACAGACAGACAGAGAGAGAGAGACAGAGAGAGAGAGAGACAGAGAGAGAGACAGAGAGAGAGTAAGAGAGACAGAAAGACAGAGAGAGAGAGAGAGAGAGACCAGACAGAGAGAGAGAGACAGAGAGACAGAGAGAGAGAGAGAGACAGACAGACAGAGAGAGAGAGACAGAGAGAGAGAGACAGAGAGAGAGACACACAGACAGAGAGACAGAGAGAGACCAGCAGACAGAGAGACAGACAGACAGGTGAGGAAACAGATGGACAGAGAGACATACAGACAGACAGACAGACAGAGAGAGAGAGAAACAGACAGACGGAGACTCAGAAGGACAAGGACAGAAAGAGAGACAGACAGACGAGGGACAGACAGACGAGGGACAGACAGATGGACAGAGAGACAGATAGGAGAGACAGACTGACAAACAGACAGACAGATTAAGAGACAGATGGACAGAGAGACATTCAGAATGACAGAGAAAGAGAGACTAACAGACGGCGAGACAGATGGAGGTTTAGCGGGGCAATACCACAGAGGAACAGGAGGGAGCGCTGTGATGGTATGTTAGTGACATTGGCATGACTGATGGCACCCGTGCCGCTCGTTTCCTCCTCGTTCCGTCCCCCGTCTTTAAAAACCCGCACACAGAGCTTCAGCAGAACCTTCAGCAGAACCTTCAGCAGAACGTCACTTAACGACAACCAGCACCTGCTCGTCCACGCCGCAGACACCGGGAGGCGCCGACAGACCCCGACCTCAGAGTCTAGTACCCTGACCCCTGAATAACCTGTCCACCGCAGGGCGCCCCTATTAGAACACGGCGCCCTGCGTTTTGATCCGGAGCATCGTCTGCGGTACTAAAGCAGGAAAATGAAGGACGAAGCTCGGCGAGACACACAGAGACGAGAATGATGAATACAACGAAGACGCTCAATTTCATGCTAAAGTGGGGACACAAAACCCGACTGCTAATTCGGAAGCGCCCCGCCCGCCCGCCCGCCACGCCCACCAAGATTAATGACCTGTCAGGAGAAGTGGAAGCCAATAACATGGACCGCTGAAGTCAAATGTTTTCGGGATAAAAGCGCGATCGGCACGCGGCCTTCGTTTGTTTTAAAGCTACGACGTCACGACGCGAGACGCGGACATCGGACCCAGCGGCTCTGGACGTGGGCGGGGTCAAGAGAGTCCATCCATCCATGTTCCCCATGCCCATCCAAGGTCAACTCACCTTGATCCATGTTTTTTGGACTGTGAGAGGAACCCGGAGAACCCGAAGGAAACCCACGCAGACACGGGGAGGACATGCAAACTCCACCCAGATTGGGATTTGAACCTGAATCCCTAGAGCTGAGAGGAGAACATACCAACCCTTATTCCATCCATCCTTCCATTATCTTCAGCTTTATCCTCTACTAGATTCATTGGGGCGGGGGGGGGGGTGTCCCCATACCCATCCAGGGGAGAAGGTTTCGGGCGCTGGGCAGATACACCCAGGACAGGGGGGCAATCTATCACTGGACACACACTCACTCACACACACACTCTATATGGGGCAATTTGGAGAACTCAATTGAACTTGATCCATGATTTTGGACTGTGGGAGGAACACGAAGAACCCGGAGGAAACCCACAGGGACACGGGGAGGACATGCAAACTCCACCCAGATTGGGATTCGAACCTGAATCTTTAGGGGTGAGAGGAGAACATGCCAAACACTAAGCCATTTTAAATTAATGATCATATTTCAAGGAATAAATTCAATCATCATGGTTACTTCAAGGGGCGTCACGGTGGCTTAGTGGTTTAGCATGTTCTCCTCTCAGCACTAGGGATTCCTGGTTTGAATCCCCATCTGGGTGGAGTTTGCATGTTCTCCCCATGTCCACGTGGGTTTCCTCCGACTGTCCAAAAACATGGATCAAGGTCA
Source organism: Corydoras sp. C115 (assembly GCA_019802505.1). Lineage (NCBI taxonomy): Eukaryota > Metazoa > Chordata > Actinopteri > Siluriformes > Callichthyidae > Corydoras > Corydoras sp. C115. The sequence goes on along the minus strand of JAFMOC010000582.1, from coordinate 276,549 downwards.
ATTGAATTCTCCAAATTGCCCCATATAGTGTGTATGTGTGTGTGTGTGTGTTGTGTGTGTGTGTGTGTGTGTCCAGTGATGGTCCTCAACCACCATGCGTCCCAAACCTTTAGAGAACACTGTAGATCATGTGGAAACCGAACCTGATTAATATTCCACAGTCCTGTTACAATTTCACGAACAAGTGCAAATGATTTTCTGAAAACGTGGTTTGTTGACATTGTAGCGCGTTCTGACGACCAACCTTAAACCCTTTAATTGCGCGTCACACTTTGGCGTATGGTTTGATCTTTTCTACAGAAGGTGACGGTGCAGCTTTAAATCCAGGCTTTAACGGACTGATGACTGCATTTAAACCCAGCTCGAAAACCCGGCCCCGCCCACTTCCCGTCCTTCAGCTGCAGGTTTGAACCATGGAGCGTCCACGCCACCTGCAGTTCCACACGCGACCTCCGCACCTCGTACCACCGAATGAATGACCCAGCCTGCGGATGAAGGGTCAATACTGCATAATGACCAGAGTCCAATTCACCAGATGTGGGACAAAGACTATGTTTGTGTTGGACACCAATGCACTGCCATATATATACACATCTTCAGCTTTATCCTCTATTAGGGTTGCGGGGGGGGGGGGGGGGGGGGGGGGGGGGTCCCCATGCCCATCCAGGGGAGAACGTTTCGGGCGCTGGGCAGATACACCCAGGACAGGGGGGCAATCTATCACTGGACACACTCACTCACACACACACACTCTATATGGGGCAATTTGGAGAACTCAATTGACTTGATCCATGTTTTTGGACTGTGGCAGGAAACCGGAGAACCCGGAGGAAACCCACGCGGACACGGGGAGGACATGCAAACTCCACCCAGATTGGGATTCGAACCGGCAATCCCTAGTGCTGAGAGGAGAACATGCTAAACACTTAGCCACCGTGCTGCCCCTATATATATATATATATATATATAATTACAGAAATAGTAAAAACTAAATAATTTTTTTTTATAAAAATAAAGAAATTAAAATCACATAACCCCCTGAATCTCGTTACCACATCATCCATTTGAAAATCATAATAACAAGAACACTGAAAAAGGTGCATGGGCGGCACGGTGGTTGAGTGGTTTGGCATGTTCTTCTATCAGCACTAGGGATTCCCGGTTTGAATACCAATCTGGGTGGAGTTTCCATGTCCTCCCCGTGTCCGTGTTGGTTTCCTCCGGGTTCTCCCACAGTTTCCTCCGACAGTCCAAAAACATGGATTAAGGTCAACTGAATTTTCCAAATTGCCCCATATAGAGTGAGTGTGTGTGAGTGAGTGTGTGTCCAGCGATAGAACAAAAAAAATAGCAGATTTTAACACTTGGAGCTCTGCTGAGAGACGACTTACCCAAAGCAGGGATATCTGAGTCAGCTGTCAGCTGCAGGTCTCCCAGCATTCACTCTGTTCCATACAGAGCTGGCAGCTTGACCAACAGGTGGTGCCGACATGTGAGAACGTGTTCCGCTGGATCAGTCCCAGAAACAAAACATTTAAACAGCAATTATCTAAATGTGCAAAAGCCGACATCCGTCATGGTTAATCAGTCCCATTGAGGGTTTGTCCTGAGTTATTTTAGCGGATTTGTGTATCCAGAGTGTCGTACTGACCTGCTGCAGATCTCACGCCTCTGTAGTATGTAGTAGTGGAGAGTTTGCATGTTCTCTATGCGTCGATGTGGATTTCCTCCTGAGAACACATCCATCCATCCAGCCATTATCATCTGCTTCATCCTCTACTAGAGTCGCAGGGGGGGGGTTCCCCATGCCCATCCAGGTTAGAACGTTTCGGGCGCTGGGCAAATACACCCAGGACAGAGGGGGTGATCTATCACTGGACACACACTCACTCTCACACACACACTTTATATGGGGCAATTTGGAGAATTCAATTGACCTTGAATCCATGTTTTTGGACTGTGGGAGGAAACCGGAGAACCCGGAGGAAACCCACGCGGACACGGGGAGAACATGCAAACTCCACCCAGATTGGGATTCGAACCTGGAATCCCTAGTGCTGAGAGGAGAACATGCTAAACCACTAAGAACACATTTAATAAGTTATAATTATTATTAAGTTTGGCTGAGTGGTTTATTCGTTGGCTTGTTCTACGTGAAGTTTGCATGTTCTCCACTCATGTCCGCCCACAGACTTAAAACAGGATGAGTTTAAATTATATTGTATGTTCGGGTGTCTGTCCTGTGATGTCCAGGATGTCCAGGGATTGGCTCCCACCCCACCCCACCCCACGAGGGTGGCGAGGGTTTTGAAGAACATCAGGAGTCTGCGTTTGTAATGAACGCTTTTATTTGATTTCTTTGTTTTTTTAAAGGGATTCTGTGAAGGCAATCAGGAGGAACAGCCTCAGGCTGCAGCAACATCAGAGAGCAGGAACGCTGGAATGGAACCTGCTAGATTCCCAATTATCCCAGCAATCAGGACGAGAAACCAATTATATAGAACCATGATGGTGATCTGATCTGATCATCCACCTCAACAACATTATTAAACTCCCACTGTGGAACACGGAATGATACAGGGGTTCTGTTTAACAGACTCATCATCATCATCATCATCATCATCTAATCACCATCACAACCTCATCATCAGCACCATAATTACACCATCATCATCTCAACAACATCTCACCATCATCACACCATCATAATCATCAACATCTCAACATCTCAACACCATCAAACCATCATCATCTCACCATCATCTCACCATCATCACACCATCATCATCATCTAATCACCATCACAACCTCATCATCAGCACCATAATTACACCATCACCATCATCTCAACAACATCTCACCATCATCACACCATCATAATCATCAACATCTCAACATCTCAACACAATCAAACCATCACACCATCATCATCTCACCATCACATCATCATCTCACCATCATCACACCATCATCACACCATCATCTCACCATCATCACACCATCATCATCATCTAATCACCATCACAACCTCATAATCACACCATTATCATCATCATCATCATCTTACCATCATCTCACCATCAACACACCATCATCATCTCAACAACATCTCACCATCATCACACCATCATAATCATCAACATCTCAACATCTCAACACCATCATACCATCACACCATCATCATCTCACCATCACATCATCATCTCACCATCATAATCATCTAATCACCATCACAACCTCATAATCACACCATTATCATCATCATCATCATCATCATCATCTTACCATCATCTCACCATCAATACAACATCATCACATCAACACACCATCCTCATCTCATCATCTCACATCATCATCTCATCATAATCTCAACACCCTTACACCACCACCATCACATCATCATCTCACACCATCATCATCAAAACACAATAAACACATCAACACACCATCATCATCATCATCAACACAGCATCATCATCTCATCATCAACACACCATCATCATCATCATCAACACAGCATCATCATCTCATCATCATCACACCATCATCATCTCATCATCATCACACCATCATCATCATCATCACATCATCAACACACCATCACCAGAGCACAGAATACATGACATCATGATGACATCACACCATTATCAGGTGACGGGAGTTCAGCCGTTGAGCAGAACGTTCAGACTCTTCAGAGGGGATGGCTGGGGTGAAGCTGCCCACGCTGCTAGAGGTGGCCACCACATTAAAGAACGTGTCAGGTGGTGGACTGAGGGTCAGGTGGTGGACTGAGGGTCAGGTGGTGGACTCACCTTGATCCATGTTTTTTTGGACTGAGAGGTCAGGTGGTGGAACAGAGTTCAGGTGGTGGACTGAGGGTCAGGTGGTGGACAGAGTCAGGTGGTGGACTGAGGTCAGGTGTGGACTGAGAAAAAAAGGTCAGGTGGTGGACTGAGAGTCAGGTGCTGAGAGGCAGAGTCAGGGTGGACTTCAGTGGTGGACATCGAGGGTCTCCAGGTGGGTTTGAGGGTCAGTTGGGACTGTATACTGAGAGTCAGGTGGTGGACTGAGGGTCAGGTGGTGGACTTGAGTACCAGTTGGTGGCCTGAGGGTCAGGTGGTTGGACTGGAGCTGATTAGTCAGGTGGTGTACTGAGGTCAGGTGGTGGACGTCAGGTGGTGACTGAGAGTCATGTGTGGACTGAGAGGGTGGCAATTTGGAGAAGTCAGGTGGTGGAACTGGGTGGATTTCATCCATGGTGGTGGACTGAGAGTCAGGTGGTGGACACTGAGAGTCCGTTAGGTGGACTGGAGAGTCGGTGGTGAGGTTGTGGACTGAGAAGTCAGGTGGTGGACTGAGGTCAGTGAGTCTTAGGTCAGGTGGCTGAGAGTCATGTGTGGAGGTCGGTGGTGGACAGAGTGGTGTGGACTGAGGGTCAGGTGGTGGACATGAGTCAGGTGGTGTTTCAGGTGGTGGACTGAGATTCAATCATCATGTGGTTGGACTGAGGGTCACGGTGGTGGACTTAGATGGTGGACTTAGCAGGTTCTCTTGACAGTCAGGGATTTGGTTGAGGGTCAGTGGTGATCAGTTGATGTGGACTGAGTGTCAGTTGTGGACTTGCTCAGGGTTGAGTCGGTTGGACTAGAGAGTCCTCAGTGGGTGCTGAGAGTCAGGATGGATTGAGACGTCAGGTGGGGATTGAGGTCAGGTGGTGGACTGAGAGCCAGTTTGAGAGTTCGGTGGTGTACTGAGAGTTCAGCGTGTGGACAGAGTCAGAACCGTGGTGACTGAGAGTCTTTATCTGTGACATGAGGGTAAGGTGGTGGACTGTGTGTTTACAGTTGGTGGACTGATAGTCAGGTGACCCCTGTCCAGGTGGTGTGACTGAGGTCCATGGTGCCCAGCGCCCAGAGAACTTGAGATGGTCAGTAATGTCTGAGTAGTCAGTGGTGACTGAGGAGTCCCCCCCGGTGTGGACTTTGAGGAGGTGGAGCTGAGAGATAAGGTGGAAGAATGGATCTGAGACCTGTGTGGGCAGAGTCAGTGTTTTTCAGCTTGAGGGATTCAGGTGGTTTTTGAATCCCAGTCTGGGTGGTGTTTGCTGAGATGTCGGTGTGACAGTGTGTGTGTGTACAAGTTCCGTTGGTCTTCTCAGGTAGTGGGACAAGCAAGTCTTGGACATGGGGATCAAGGTGAGTTGACCAATGACCCTCATTTGGACTGAGAGTCAGGTCCACCACTGACATAGGTGGGTGGACTGTCAGTCCTGACCCTCAGTCCAGGTTCCACACCTGACTCGTGGTTTTGAACTCCTTGGACTTATCAGTCCACCACTCTGACTGGACAGAGTCAGGTGGTGGACTGAGGGTCAGGTTGGTGGACTGAGTCACACCTGTGGTGGACCCTCAGTCCAGGTGGTGGACTGAAGCTGTCCAAACCTGAGGAGTCTCAGTCCACTTGCGAGTCAGGTGGTGACTCTCAAGTCGGTGGGTGGACTTTTCGGTCCCTCAATCCACCACCATGACCCCAGTTCCACCACCGAATTCTCAGTCCACACCTGACTCTGTTGGGACATGAAGTCAGGCCACCACATGGTGTAACAGAGTCCACCACCTGACTCTGAGGTCCAAAACCTGACCTCCTCCCAGTCAGAGACCGAACACGTTGACTTAATGTCGGTGGTGGCCCAGTCTAGCAGCTGGGCAGCTTGGACTGATGGTCAGGTGTCCCTCATGAAAGTGGACTGAACGTTGGTGAACTGAGAAAAAAAAAACGAGTCGTGGTGGACTGATAATGTCGTGTGATGTCATAATTGAATAGTGGACTGAGCTTGTGCAGTGTTGTGACTGACTGTCAGGTGGTGGACTGAGGGTCAGGTGGTGGACAGAGTCAGGTGGTGGACTGAGGGTCAGGTGGTGGACTGAGGAGTCAGGTGGTGGACTGAGGGTCAGGTGGTGGACTGAGAGTCAGGTGGTGGACAGAGTCAGGTGGTGGACTGAGAGTCAGGTGGTGGACAGAGGGTCAGGTGGTGGACTGAGGGTCAGGTGGTGGACTGAGGGTCAGGTGGTGGACTGAGGGTCAGGTGCTGTGGACTGCCAGGTCAGTGTGTGGACGATGAGGGTCAGGGTGGTTGGACTGAGGTCAGGTGGTGGACTGAGAGTCAGGTGGTGGACTGAGGGTCAGGTGGTGGACAGAGTCAGGTGGTGGATGGCCGGAGTTCAGGTGGTGGACTGGAGGGTCAGGTGGGTGGACCTGAGTGTAAGTGTGGTGACTGAGAGTCAGGTGTGTGGACTGAAGGTCAAGGTGGTTGGACGGAGAGTCAGGTGTGTGGACCAAGGGTCAGGTGGTGGAGATCAGGTCAGGTGGGACTGACAGAGTCCAGGTGGTGGACTGAGGGTCCCCCAGGTGGTGGACACCTGATCAGGTGTGGCTGGACAGAGTCATGTGGTGGTGGACTCGGGGTCAGGTGGTGGTGTTACTTGAGGTCAGGTGGTGGACTGAAGGGTCAGGTGGTGGACTGAGGGTCAGGTGGGTGGACTGAGGGGTCCAAGGGGATGGTGGACTTGGCGCGGGTTTGTCATCTGAAGTCTCAGGGCTGATGGGTCGATGTACTCGTTTTACGGGTGTTCTCTCCGTTTGGAGGCTGTACGACAGCGAGCCTCAGAACCTGACTTCTGATCTATATCTGTACATCTACATAAAGTGTTATCGATCCGCCGCCGCAGAACCGCTGAAAGCAGGGACCGTCTGAAAAGTGCACCACGTCTTTAAAGCTGAGAACCGAGACAAAGTCTAAATATAAACCAAACTAAATACTACAGGGTGGTCCTGTTCCCTATGAACACCCCCCATAGGGCTTTTACACCCCCCCACCCCCAGTGCTCCCACAGGAAGTGACGTGTTGTTGCCCCCCGTGTGCACTGTGTGTGTGTGTGTGTGTTGGGTTTCATTAGTGGAACCACAGAGGGAAGTCTAAAAGATTTGGAGTAAGGAAACATGAACAGCTTCACTCCAAATGAGTTCCCTCGACTCGAATGCTGCCTCCTTCACTAGTGCCCCACACCCCCCACACCCACTACTGCCCTCCATTCCACACCTCATAGAACCTCAAGAGTGTCTTTACAGTACAGATCCTTTATAAAGCCCCCCACAGGGCCGTCACAGTGACCCCCACCTGCCCTAGTGCTCCCACAGGGCCGTCACAGTGACCCCACACTGCCCTAGTGCCCCCACAGGGCCGTCACAGTGACCCCACACTGCCCTAGGGCCTTGTCACAGTGACCCCCCACACTGCCCTATGGCTGGCGCCGTCACAGTGCCCCCGTAATCCTAATGCCCCCACCAGGCGTCACAGTGACCCCACACTGCTCCTAGTCACAGTGACCCCATCTCCCAAGTGCTCCCACAGGGCCGTGCCCAACACACTGCCCCCACAGGGCCGTCACAGTGACCCCACACTGCCCTAGTGCCCCCACAGGGCCGTCACAGTGACCCCACACTGCCCAAGTGCTCCCACAGGGCCGTCACAGTGACCCCACACTGCCCTAGTGCTCCCACAGGCCGTCACAGTGACCCCATACACTGCCCTAGTGCTCCCACAGACCCCGTTTACATGCCCAACGTGCTCACCGTGACCCCCCCCCACAATGCCCGTAGTGATGCTCCACAGGCCCGTTTACAGTGACACACTGCCCTAGTGCCCCCATAATGCCCAAGTGCTCCCACATGACCATCACAATGCCCTAGTGCCCCCACAGGCCCGTTACAGTGACCCCACAATGCCCTAGTGCCCCCACAAGGGCGTCACAATGCCCAAGTGCACCCACAGCGCCCTCACAATGCCCTAATGCCTCCACAGGGCTGCCACAAGGCTCCAATAATGCCCTAGTGCTGCTGTAGTTTCATTTCTCCACCTCAGTGACACTGCTGGGATAGGACTAAATGCACCCACCAAACCCAATAAGCTCTGCTCTGTGGTGGTGCCATTGGGGTTCTGAGCATTAGAGAACAGAGGACACAGTATGTCCTGTAGAACACCAACAGATGGACCACAGAGTGGACCTGGAGAACTACAAAGTCCAGCTCTACAGAAAGTGGAGGATCCACAGTGATCTAGAACCACGTTCGTCCACGATAACAGAACCCACTTCAGGAGTTCTAGTAAAAGTGGAAAACAGTTCCGACAGAATTTCCTTCGTCTCGCTGAACGGGTTCCACGAATGGACGCAAGGTCACGTTCCCGACGGAACGCATGACCCAGCACAAAATACAAAACCTGTTATTTGTAATTCTGACAGATCTAAGCGTTCTGCGCGGCACGGTTCTTCACCTCGTGGGACATTTTGACCTTTTGTTTAATACGAGCTGCAACTTTTAATATTATTGTGATATTATTATCCGGGTGGCACGGTGGCTTAGTGGTTTAGCATGTTCTCCTCTCAGCAATAGTGATTCCCGGTTCGAATCCCCATCTGGGAGTTTGCATGTTCTCCCCGTGTCCTCCGTGGGTTTCCTCCGGGTTCTCCGGTTTCCTCCCACAGTCCAAAAACATGGATCAAGGTCAATTGAGTTCTCCAAATTGCCCCATATAGAGTGTGTGTATGTGTGTGAGTGTGGGTCCAGTGATAGACTGGTGTATCTGCCCAACGCCCGAAACGTTCTCCCCTGGATGGGCATGAGGAACGCCCCCCCGCCACCCTAATAGAGGATAAAGCGGGAGATAATGAATAAATAAATAAATGAATGAATGAATATTATTATCCAATTTCTTTACTATTATCCCACCGTCTTTCGTCTCTCGCATTTTCCGAGCTATGGACACGATTTTCGCAGGACACGTCCGGCTTATTTTTGTGAACACTGCTTAAAAATCGCTAAGGAATCAGTCGAACCGTTCCCGAGATATTCCCGTTTTTCCGAACCAAAATTCCCATTCACTTGCATTACGGGGATATTTGCGCTCCAGTAACTCCGTCAATTTTCAAGCTACACAAACAAAATTCGTTGGAGTTGGCGATGGCGCCACCTAGACCAGGCGTGTGAAATTGCAGAGTGATCGCACTCTCCTTTCCCTCACGATGACTCTTCAAACTTGGCTTAGATTTCCCATTGGAAGTATCTGATGTTCACAGTTGCGTAACGCGGTCAATTTTTAAGCTACAAACGCGAAACTCAGCGCAGCCTGAGCGATCTGCAGCGCCACCTACTGCCTAAAACCACAAACTGAATGCAACTTCCGTTCCCTTTTTATCACTCAAAAATTGCATTCCTTTTCCTCTAATCACACCCTATTACCCGGCCACGCCCACTTTTTTACCTCATTTGCTGTATTGCTTCGATGTACGTTTGCACTCTCGCATTTTCTTCACAGTGGCTTAGTGGTTTAGCATGTTCTCCTCTCAGCGCTAGGGATTCCCGGTTCGAATCCCAATCTGGGTGGAGTTTGCATGGTCTTCCCTAATCCGCGTGAGTTTCCTCCGGGTTCTCCGGTTTCCTCCCACAGTCCAAAACATGGATCAAGGTCAAATGAGTTCTCCAAATTGCCCCATATAGAGTGTGTGTGTGTGTGTGTGTGTGTGTGTGTGTGTGTGTGTGAGTGTGTGTCCAGTGATAGATTGGCGTCCTGTCCTGGGTGTGTCTGCCCAGCGCCCGGAACGTTCTCCCCTGGATGGACATGGGGAACCCCCCTGAACCCTAATAGAGGATAAAGCGGAGATAATGGATGGATGTGTGGAACAACATAATTAATGTGTGGAAATGTGTGTGTGTGTGTGTGTGTGTGGGGGGGGGGGGTTCTACCATGGTTGTTTACAGTACGTTCCCGTTGGCGTCTGCAGAACCCGGCGTTGGGTGGAAATCCGCGATCGTCTCTTCCGCGACGGTAACTGGTCAGTAATTAAGATGGACGAATTAATTAGCTGTCTTGTAAACAGTTGGTTTGTTTGAGCGGAACGTTGTTCGGAATTTAAAGACCTTCTGTCAACCTCGTTTCAAACATCTCCGCCTCGCCGTGCTTTACTCAGAACCGTAATTACAGCGCCCGCGTTCTGTTATTAGATGCAAATGGATTCCATTTCTTTTAAATACCTTTCGCAAACAGCCGTTGGGGGAAGAGAAGGTTCTCTAATCGCTCCTGATGTGGGACACGCCGCATGATTCATGTTCTACATCGCTACCTGCTGTCTGACCTGAGGTACGCCAGAACTTTGCACCTGATCTCCAGTGTGAGGCTTTCTGAGGTTCCGATTACGGAAATGAAAATGTTCCATCATCCATCATCTTCTGCTTTATCCTCTACTAGAGTGGGGGGGGGGGTTCCCCATGCCCATCCAGAGGAGAACATTTTGGACGCTGGGCAGATACACCCAGGACAGGACGCCGATCTATCACTGGACACACACTCACACTCACATACACACTCTATATGGGGCAATTTGGAGAACTCAAACCGGAGAACACGGAGGACACCCACGCGGATACGGGGAGAACATGCAAACTCCACCCAGATTGGGATTTGAACCAAGAATCCCCAGCACTGAGGGGAGAACATGCCAACCATTCTTGTTATTTGGGACACGTGTTCTCAAGAGGAACTGATGCTGAGATGATGATGATGATGATGATGATGAGTCTTCATCGCTTGGTTCTCCAAAGTTCTATACACTGCAGACTCAGGAACGTGATGTGTGTTCAGTTCTAGTGGTTCCATCATCATCATCATCATCGCGTTTGGTCAGACCACCTTCATTTCTAAGTTGTGTTCTATTACGTTCTGTGTTCTGTAAACCGGTCGCCGGTGGTTCAGCAACATCATTCAATCAATTTTAACAATATTTTTCGGGAACGGCACGTGGCTCAGTGTTTGGTATGTTCTCCTCTCAGTGCTGGGGATTCCCAGTTCGAATCCCAATCCCAAGAAGCAGGTTCTCATCCTGATTGTGTTCTGAACTCAATGTGGAACATAATCAGGATGAGAACCTGCTTCTTGGGATTGATGAGCTGCATCTTTAGAACCTTAGTCTGGAGAACTGTGTCTGCGTTGTTCTCCTCCTCCTGTAAGAACACGACGCCGGCGAGCGTGACGGAGTGAGCTCTGCTCTCCAGCCGGGGTCAGCCCAAAGGTCAGCATCATGAACCACAAAAGATCCTGCGGGCACCACGTCTGCACGAGAACCAACCAAGAACCCGACGAGAACCGAGGAAGACTGAAGGGAGCTGTGTGGTGTGTGTGTGTGTGTGTGTGTGGTGTGTGTGTGTGGTGTGTTGTGTGTGTGTGTGGTGTGTGTGTGAGTGTGTGTGTGAGTGTGTGTGTGTGGTGTGTGTGTGAGTGTGTGTGTGGTGTGTGTGTGTGTGTGGTGTGGTGTGTGTGTGTGTGGTGTGTGTGGTGTGGTGTGTGTGTGAGTGTGTGTGTGTGGTGTGTGTGTGAGTGTGTGTGTGGTGTGTGGTGGTGTGGTTGTGTGGTGTGTGTGTGTGGTGTGTGTGTGGGTGTGGTGTGTGAGTGTGTGTGTGTGTGTGTGTGTGTGGTGTGTGTGTGGTGTGGTGTGTGT
>JAFMOC010000582.1:260000-262500 GCA_019802505.1 Corydoras sp. C115 | reverse complement strand
GGATTAGAGTGCTCTAGGAGGTGAACCCAGGTGCTGGACTCGGGTGCTAACTCTGGGAGATGGATGGCAGATCAGGGTGCTGGATCAGGGTGCTGGATTAGAGTGCTAACTCTGGGTGCTGGATTCGGGTGCTGACTCCAGAAGGCGGATCAGGGTGCTGGATAAGAGCGCTGATTCCAGGAGGTGAACCCAGGTGCTGGATTCGGGTGCTGACTCCAGGAGGTGGATCTGAGTGCTGGATTAGAGTGCTGACTCCAGGAGGTGGATCAGGGTGCTGGATTAGGGTCTTAACTCCAGGAGGTGGATCTGAGTGCTGGATTAGAGTGCTGACTCCAGGAGGCGGATCAGGGTGCTGGATTAGAGTGCTGACTCCAGGAGGCGGATCTGGGTGCTGGATTAGAGTGCTGACTCCAGGAGGCGGATCTGAGTGCTGGATCATGGTCCTAATGCAGGCTTCTAAAGCAGATTCTAACGTTTCCATCAGACTCTGAGTTACCATTGATATAAACTAACACAGGCGAGGCTGACTGACACTCCGCGGATGCTGGAACGAGGTTCCGTTCTGATGCAGATGGCGGAACACGAGTCCACGTTTTCGGTACCCAAACATGGCTGACCTTAAGCCCGTCCTCTAGCGGCATGCTAATCTACGCTGGAGTGTTGTGACAGAAGCAACCGCTGCTTTTCCAATTCTGTTCTCGACGGCGTGGTTCTCCGCCCGCGACGCTGGAACTGGATCCGCCTCGCCCGCCGCCGAGCGGCATATATTCATTATCTGTCATCATATTCATTTCTATGCTAATGAGACGCGTGCCCGCCGAAAATCTGTTTCACTGCTTCAAATTGGAATAAGTGGCAATCAGGTTCTGTTTGTTTTGAGCTTTCTTTGAAAATGAGTGAAGACGTTCCCGACGTTCTCCGATCTACGCAAGCTGGGCTCCATAAATCACGCGGCGTAAAAACCTCCACGCGCCGCAATAATCGCACGTTCAATCAGGCCGCCACGTTCCAAAACACGAACCTGCGAGGACCGGATCCCGCGGACGGACCGGGCGGCGGAGACGCTGGACTCATCGGCATCGTGACGTTACCGCGGCAACCGGCGAGGTCAGTTTAACCAATGAACGCGGAACGTGCTGAGTGCAAAAAGCTACATTAAATTAACATCGTTTGCAAATCGAAAGCATCGCGACCCGATGGTCAGGGGGTCGGAGCTGACGGTCAGCCATGATACAGCCCGTCTGGAGCGACGAGGGTTAGGGGCCTCGCTCAAGGGCCCAGATGTATAGGTTTTGTTAGACTTCGTGTTTAAACTCCCAACGTACGTCGACGCAGTGACCGCCACTTTAATCCACTGGGGTGGAGGAGGACATTCAGATCCTCAGGACGAGGTAAGATGAGAATAACAATCTGCTGTGGCGCCCCCTAATGGGAACAGACAAACAAACAACTGGTCCCATCGCACCGCTGAGTATCACAGAAAGTAAATAAATGGTTCTAATCCCATAATGGCTGATTTTAGTTTGTGTGTGTTAGTAGGACGTTGAGAACCTTGTGAGGACCTCATCACCCCCCCCCCCCCCCGTGTTAAAAAGCACCAGCGTTTATCCTGAAACTTATTAACAACAATTTTTCCAGCAATCCTGGACAAACGGCAAATTTCTGCTGAGGAATAAACATTCCCATGACACAATACCACCACCACCATGCTTCACAGTTGTGAAGCGTATATATACATACTGTAAATATTAGGGCTGTATTCAACTACAGATTTTCGTAGTCGAATCTGATTCGTCAGATTTTCCCTATAGTCGACTGATGGTCGAATCAGTTAAAATTTCACCACAAGATGGCGCTATAAGCATAGTTTTTATATTTTACTTGTTTTTTCTAACAAAAGAAAACATTTTTTTTTTGTTTTTCTTTTTTTTTGTAGAAATAAGGATGACTTTATTTGACAAAAGGCTATATATATAACGAAAACAAAGACATTTCATGTGAAAACTAATGCTTAGCAGCAGCCATGGGCGCCCCCATGTGGTCAAAATGGTACATTCGACTATGAGGTTCATAGTCGACTACGGTTCTCCGAATCGAATCGTCAAATCAGCGAATATTGCAGCTCACCCCTAGTAAATATATAGGGTTGCCATGTTGGTGTTTCTGACTTGTTTAAAACAACGTTAGTCCTCAAAGTTCCAGCTCATCTCACCATGACGACGCTGGCTGATGGACACGCGTATCTTGCTAGTGTTTTTGTAGCCACGCAAACTTACAACCATCTGCTGTGGCGCCCCCTGATGGGAACAGACACCATGACCACCGCACCAGTGAGTATCACGGTATGATTTCATGATAATAAAAGTTTCTAAAGACATGCTGGGTGATGATAAGAGATTTTAGTATTATATATATATATATATGTGTGTGTGTGTGTGTGTGTAGGATGTTGAGAACCATGTGAGGACCTCATCCCACCCCCCCGTTGAAAGCACCAGCC
>JAFMOC010000582.1:242500-252500 GCA_019802505.1 Corydoras sp. C115 | reverse complement strand
TAACGAGCGGCGACCCGAACCCGGTCCGTCCGTCACAGGAGGGGACGGAACCTCCTTAATTATCACATTAAAATCTCCTTAAATAGCAGCGAGGCGCTGAGGGAGAATTAAACATTAACGAGCTCGGATTCAGGAAGAAACGCCGACTCAGATCGGCCCCGTCCCATTTCCAAAGACAACTCTCAAATAAAGTTTAGGGACTTGGTATTAAATGATAATTAATTGGGGGAGATGTGTGTGTGTGTGTGTGTGTGGGGGGGGGGGGGGTTCCAAAGCAAACAATTAACAGGGGGTTTTAAATTAAGGGCAAATTACGGGGTAATTAACATCCTTTAATTCGCATTAAGTGAATCTGGTTTGCATCATTTCACTGGAAATGAAGTGGCGTGTGGAACCGAAGGGTTCCGTCTTCACCGGGAGACGAGAACGCGGCGCGGGGTAAACGGCGGAACTCAGGCAGGCGGAGGAGGCGGCTTCAGATCGGAGTTCGAATGCATCTCAACTTAAGAAGGGCCCTAGATACAGCCAGTGGATCTGAACGCGTGATACATAGTGGGTGAGAATAGAATAGGTTTCGTAGACTTGCGACCTGAAGGTCCTCGGTTCGATTCCCGGTCCCACCAAGTACCATGGATGAAGTGCCCTTTGGGGGGCAATTGGGGTTAGGTGCCTCTCCCGACACCATATACAAGACTGAGGATACTTGGGCGCCTCCTTGGGCGAAGGGCGCCTGACCCCAAATGCCCCCATATACAAGATTGAGGATACTCAGGATGAGGTGAGATGATCCACTGTGGTGCCCCCTACTGGGAACTTTTGAACTGCCTCAAGGTACAATCAGTTGGTAGGCTTGTGAGCTGAAGGTCCCCGTTTCGATTCCCGGTCCCACCAAGTACCGTGGATGAAGTGCCCTTGGGCGAGGCACCTAACCTTAATTGCCCCCAGACACCATATACAGGACTGAGGATACTTGGGCGCCTCTTTGGGCGAAGGGCGCCTGACCCCAAATGCCCCCATATACAAGCCGTATACAAGCTTGAGGATACTCAGGATGAGGTGAGATGATCCACTGTGATGCCCCCTACTGGGAACTTTTGTTGTAGCTTATCTGTCTTAATGTACAATCAGTTGGTAGGCTTGTGACCTGAAGGTTCCGGGTTCGATTCCAGGTTCCACAAAGTACCATGGATGAAGTGCCCTTGGGCGAGGCACCTAATCCCAATTGCCCCTCAGATACCATACACAAGACTGAGGATACTCGGGATGAGGTGAGATGGAGAATAATGGATCCACTGTGGTGCCCCCTACTGGGGACTTTTATTGTAGCCTATCTGCCTCAAGGTACAATCAGCTGGTAGGCTTGTGACCTGAAGGTCCCCGGTTCGCTTCCAGGTCCCACCAAGTACCGTGGATGAAGTAGCCTTGGGTGAGGCATTTAACCCCAATTGCCCCTCAGGCATCGTATACAAGACTGAGGATCCTCAGGATGAGGCGAGGTGAGCCGCTGTGTTGTGTTGGGAGCTCATATGGAACGTCAGCGCAGATGCCCCAGCCTCCTGAGCCGCGGTTCAACCTCCCGCGCACTGCGGCGCGCCACGCAAACACAGCTCACGGATTCGGTGGCAGGCCGTGAAGCATCGTGGCACATCAATGTACGAGACGCCTCCCACCAGGCGACATCTGCCTGCCGCCGCCCGGCCAGCTGCGACTCCTGCTCAACCACGTGTGAACACACAGCCCTTTCCCGCGCCCGTCATCCGCCGGTCTAGACGAGCGCCCGCATACCCACACACCCCCACGCCGCCCCCCCCCCCCCCCCCCCCGGCACGGCGTCCTGATTTATGGCTCCGGCGCCGGAGCCTGGGAGCAGGTGTTTAAGTAGCGTTGAGGTTCGTCCCTCGTAACCACGACGCGGGTTCGGCGGAGACACCGAGACGGCCGGCGCACAAATCGATCGCGAGGAGTCCTCGCGTCACAACACCTGGACACCTCCACCCGGGGACGCGTGGGAGCACGGCGGCGGCGGCGGCGAAGGCGGGAATGCTCAGGCTTCTCGGTAAATCAGATCGCACACGGCTTCCATTCTGACAGTGACAAATACGGCTTTTAATGTCCCGCTGCTCCAAATTAATTGCATTTAGCGGCGGCTGCGAGCGGCTTCACGCCGAGCCTGGCAGCGAGCAGCCGCTGCTACAACCATTAACAACAACCGGGTCGCCGCCATCCGGGTCCGGGCTGACAGGAAGCCGAGGATCACACGCATCCCGCTGTACGGATGACTGACGGCTCGGAGGCTGACCAGACTGCCATCCGGAACCTGCCAGAAGTATGAGGACAGCCGGAGTACCGGTGGAGTACCCTGAGGAGTAACCTGACGGATGTCCCAACAATGTTTGGCGGCATAGAACCGCCACAACTAACTAAATTCATTCCTTCATACATCATCTCCCACTTTATCCTCTATTAGGGTCGCGGGGGGGGGTTCCCCAAGTCCATCCAGGGCAGAGCGTCTCGGGCGCTGGCTGGGCAGATACACCCAGGACAGGACGGCAATCCATCGCTGGGCAACTAAATTCTTTGCTTGGTTAAATTTTTTAATTAAGACGAGGTGATGTCCACCGGGGGCAGCACGGTGGCTTAGTGGTTTAGCATGTTCTCCTCTCAGCGCTGGGGATTCCCGGTTCGAATCCCAATCTGGGTGGAGTTTCCATGTCCTCCCCGTCCAAAAACATGGATTCAAGGTGAATTGAATTCTCCAAATTGCCCCATATAAAGTGTGTGTGTGTGTGTGTGTGAGTAAGTGTGTGTCCAGTGATAGATTGCCCCCCTGTCCTGGGTGTATCTTCCCAGCGCCTGAAACGTTCTCCCCTGGATGGGCATGGGGAACCCCCCGTCCAACAGGACTCCTCGTCTCTGTTCTGGTGCACCATGACCTCGGAGAATGCCCCCCTGGTCCTCAATTCATGCAGCATCTCTAAAGTAACAGAATCGCCACAATTAACTAAATTCTTTGCTGAATTAAATTTTTTAATAGTACGAGGTGATCTCTACCTTCAAACCCATCAATCAACAGTGACCCTCATCTCTGTTCTGGTGCAGCGTGACCTCGGGGAACGTCCCGCTGGTCCTCAATTCATGCAACATTTCTAAAGTAACATAAACCAGAGCGGCGCTGTGGATTCGATTAGCGCGACCCCTCGCTACCCGG
Source organism: Corydoras sp. C115 (assembly GCA_019802505.1). Taxonomy (NCBI): domain Eukaryota; kingdom Metazoa; phylum Chordata; class Actinopteri; order Siluriformes; family Callichthyidae; genus Corydoras; species Corydoras sp. C115. The sequence continues at coordinate 249,292 of JAFMOC010000582.1, read as the reverse complement.
CGTTATCACGAGCGATTCCCATCTGCCAGTCCGCCAATCAATCTTGGGCCTCGGTAGGAGCCTTGACCGTCGCAGAGTGCGCCTGGCGGGCGCTGATGGCTCCATCCATTACCCGGCGGCGGCGGACGACAGAGATGATTTGTTTGATTGGACTTTTATTTGATCAGTGGGTATCAGCAGATCAGGGGAATCGAATGAAGCAGGCGTGATTGAATCGGACGCGCTCGGAGGTGTCGGCGTCTCCGGCAGACGGACACCTCCGCATTCCCCGGCGGAGACGGCGGACAGGTCCATCAGCGTAATGCGCAGTGACATCACATTAGCAGCGGCACTCAGCACCTCTCCCCGCGACCGCCTGCCCCATTAATTAGGGGAGAGCACACTAGCACTCGGCTCGCCCGCCGTGGTCCGGGTTCCCCCTTGCCGTGCCGATCCGGCGGGACCCTGTCAGCGTCCACTCACGCCATCCGGTCCAGGCGTGATGGCTCGTGAGCCGAGTGTGGCACAAAGCAAAATCGATACCTTATTTATCAATGGAATCAGGTGTGTGTGCTGGGGCCGATGAGGTTCTTGCCGCCTGGCAGGTCTGATTAACAGCCTGCAGCGAGGAGTATGGATCGGATTACGGTTACAATCCAATCGGATTGTGTCCTCTAATCGCGGGGCCGTTTAACCTTTTGATTAAAATACCAGGACGTACCTCCTCACGCCCCGTAATGGAACCGACTGAAAAGGTGAACCTGAGAGGTTCTGATCCAGCATTCATCTCTCGAGTCGCTACGGAAACAGAGAACCTGGAAAAACGAAACGACAGTGAGGGTGAAGCCACTTCTACACATCTTGATTTTGTGGTGCGAACACCAATGATACACCCCTGGAGCAATGGAGGTCAAGAGGTTCCCCCCTACAATAGAACCCAAACATTTGGTCATTTAGTAGACACCTTCATCCAAAGCGACTCACAAGTATCCCGACTTCTTGGTTGCAGTCAGAACACAGCGCCCCCTGGAGTAAATTAGGGTTAAGGTTCTTGCTCAAGGACCCACATTGATGTAGGTTCAAATCCCAGGTCCACTGAAATTACCATTTTTATTGAAAGCCCATCACCCTCCACTGAGCTACCATACCCAAACTTCTGGCAGACTGAGTTCGAACCCCTGGTCTGAAGATCCATAACCAGTGGTTTGCTAGCTCCATGGTTAGGGTGTTGGGCCAGAAATCTGATAATTGGGGTTCAAACCCAGAGTCCACCAGAAGTTTGGGTGTGGTAGCTCAGTGAAGGGTGTTGGGTAATCAATCAGAAGTTTGTCAGTTCAGGTCCACTGAAGTTACCATTGTGGGTCCTTGAGAAAGGTAATTCAAGACGAGGTCTGAAGATCAGTCTTAGAGCTTCTGAGGGATCAGACGGTTGAGGTCAAGAGGCCCTGCTCAAACCCCCCCCACCCCCAGGAGAACCCAAACATTTGGTCATTTAGTAGACACTTTTATCCAAAGCGAATCACAAGTATCCCGACTTTGTTGGGGTCAGAACACAGCGCCCTCAGAGTAAGTGAGGGTTAAGGTTCTTGCTCAAGGACCCACATTGGTAACTTCAGTGCACCTTGGATTTGAACCTACATCATTTTTCCACTGAGCTACCACACCCAATCTTCTGGCAGACTCTGAGTTCGAACCCCTGGTCTGAAGATCCATTACCCGTGGTTTGGTAGCTCCATGGTTAGGGTGTTGGGCCAGAAATCTGATAATTGGAGGTTCAAACCTAGAGTGCACTACCAGGTTCCTCCATGAAATAAACCCCATGCTTCATGCCAAATAAAGCCTTCCCCAAACGATAATTCTAGCACAGCCCAGGAGGAACCCCTAGAACATTGTCCTTCCACCAAACTTCACAGTGGGCACATCTACAATGAAGAATGGTGCAGAAGCCCATGGTGGTCCAGGTCATGGTAGGTCCTTTCTCCACATGGATGCTGTACGTTCTCAGGGGAACATGATGGTTCTAATGCGGTGGTAGAGGTATCGCCCTCGACCCGTCTGCGGTACAGTCGACTGCAACGCCAACGTTTGGTTACTAAAGCAACAGAATGCTGAAGATGAGGACATGGGTTGCCAGTTCCTCGTCCATTGGTCGATAGAACGCACTTCGGCGTATAACTTGCGGCATCATCATTTGCTTTAATGTTTGTTTACCGAAAGCAGAAGGCAGCGAGACGGATGTGCGGAGGACATCGCGCCGCATTAGCAGGTACAGCAATCCTTTAAATCCCCCGGTCTCCATCGCCGAGGCGATGCCCCGTCCGTCGGAGATTCATGGCTCCCCGTCGTGCTGCCCACGGACTCATCCGGGCGTAAATCTCCGCCTGGCTGTCATCGCGCGCCCGCTTCGCCTCCTGCCGCTTTCATGTTTACTCAGAGGCTAATTAACGGCGTAATGTCCGCCGCGCTCTGCCTTCAAGTCCAACAGGAGTCCAAACGCAGGCATTGTGTCCCGAGGTTGGGAACCTTTCATCTTCCCGCGGGGATACAAGGTGTGCTCGCGTTCTCCGAAGTGGCTGAACGGAAAGCACACGGGTCATTAAAGATGAAAGAGCTGGAGTGGGACGGCGGGAACCGAGGCTCGGTTAAGACGGACCGTGGGCTTAGGATCGGATTAGATTAGACTCGAGTGGATGGACTTCGGTAAGAACAGCGGCACTCCGGAGTTAATGACGCAGGAACAGCAGGTTCTATTTATAGCGGGCCTGACCGATACGTCGATCGTGATTGACCGCTCGACGGCACAGTGCATGATGGGAGATCGCCACGGCTCACGCCACAGGTTTCAGAATTAAGGACGTTAACTGGGCTTAACTAATCCCCGTCTCTCTCTCTATTTTCCCACGATGGCTTAGTGGTTTAGCATGTTCTCCTCTCAGCGCTAGGGGTTCCCGGTTCGAATCCCAAGGTGGGTGGAGTTTGCATGTTCTCCCCATGTCCACGTGGGTTTCCTCCGGGTTCTCCGGTTTCCTCCCACAGTCTAAAAACATTCAACAAATTGAATTCTCCAATTGCCCCATATAGAGTGTGTCTGTGAGTGAGTGTGTGTTCAGTGATAGATTGCCCCACTGTCCTGGGTGTATCTGCCCAGCACCCGAAACGTTCCCCCCTGGATGGACATGAGGAACCCCCCTCATCCATTATCTTCCGCTGCTTCCTCTACTAGAGTCTTGGGGGGGGGGGGTCCCCATGGAGAACGTTTCGGGTGCAGGGCAGATACACCCAGGACAGGGGGGCAATCTATCACTGAACACACACTCACTCACACACACACTCTATATGGGGCAATTTGGAGAATTCACATGACCTCCATGTTTTTTGAACTGTGGGAGGAAACCGGAGAACCCGGAGGAAACCCACGCGGACACGGGGAGAACATGGAATCTCCACCCAGATTGGGATTTGAACCTGGAATTCCCAGCGCTGAGAGGAGAACATGCCAATCCACCATGCCGCCCACATCCACAGCTTCACTCCATCTTTATAAGTCTGTTCCGCTGACCTGTCGCGGTCCTGTTCTTGTGACAGAGTTCCGGAGTCCCGCCGCACCCTCGAGCACGACCCCTACCCCGAGCTGTCCTCCTTCCTGAGCCGCCACCGTTGACCTCGCGGCAGTGATTTATCTGCCCGACGGCCAACTCCCCCGGCGCCGCCGTATTAAAGGCTCTGGAACCGCCCTGCGTGTGCGTGTGCGGGGCGTTAGTCTGCGCTGGGGTAAGTCCAGCCTGCAGTTCATTTATCAAACCGCCCCGTCTGCCCCGCCGGAGGCATGGACACCGAAGAGACGCCACGGCCCGAAGAAAAGAACAAGTAAACAACACGGCAGCTTAGTGCTTTAGCATGTTCTCCTCTCAGCACTAGGGAGTCCCGGTTCGAATCCCAATCTGGGTGGAGTTTCCATGTCCTCCCCGTGTCCGCGTGGGTTTCCTCCGGGTTCTCTGGTTTCCTACCACAGTCCAAAAACATGGATCAAGGTGGATTGAATTCTCCAAATTGCCCCATATAGAGTGTGTGTGTGTGAGTGAGTGTGTGTCCAGCGATAGATTGGCGTCCTGTCCTGGGTGTATCTGCCCAGCACCCGAAACGTTCTCTCCTGGATGGGCATGGAGAACCCCCCCCCCCGATCCTAGAGGATAAAGCAGAAGATGATGGATGGAAGTTGAATCCAGGTTTAAATCCCAATCTGTGTGAAGCTTCCATGCTCTCTCCCCATGTCTGTGTGGGTTTACTCTGGGTTCTCCAGTTTGCTGAAGAGGATAAAGCAGAAGATAATGGACGGACGGATAAACAAAACACACAGAACCTCCCAACGTCTATTCGTACCTCATTTGCGTCTCTGCCCCCCCGCACGGCCCAAAACGTTCCGTATTCGGTAATTAAGAATTCCTTCATCCACGGCGACGATCACCTTGGACTAACGAGCGTCTGAAACACTGGAGCATCAACATCGGGGGCTCATTAGTGCAGCTGCGGCGCCCCTCTCTGGCTGCTGGGGAAACAATAATTCCACAAATTACATTTGCTGCAGATTTAGGGGAAAACAATAAAGGACGGAGCGCGACCTCCGACCTGAGGCTCTAATTATCTGCTCGACTGAGAAGCTGATCACCTTTAAACATTCACCAGTTTCCCCTTTAAACCACAGACGCCCCACTGACGCCGGCTTCACAGCGTTCCTGCCCCGGTCCGTCCGCCGGTTCTCCACCTGCCCCTGTCCGTCCGCCGGTTCTCCACCTGCCCCGGTCCGTCCGCCGGTTCTCCACCCGCCCCGGTCCATCTGCCGGTTCTCCACCTGCCCCTGTCCATCCACCGGTTCTCCACCTGCCCCGGTCCACCCACTGGAAACCCACATGGACACGGGGAGGACATGGAGACTCCACCAAGATTGGGATTTGAACCTGGAATCCCTAGTGCTGAGAGGAGAACATACCAAACACTACACCACCGTGCCGTCCCCCTAAAGAAACAAATAAAACTAAAAATAATAATTATAAATAAAAAAATGTTTATAAATAAATAAAAATTGAAATCCCCAGAAAACGGCATGAAAGTGACGGGACGTGATGAGCTGACGTTTCCATGGCAACGCTGTGATGTTGGGCAGCGGGGGGGGGGGGGGGGGGACTTCTGAAACCTCAGTGTTGTTCATTCCGGTTCTACAGCTGGACGTGACCTCCGGTTCCGGCAGGACGACGCCCTCCGGCGTGGAGAACCTCCGGCGGGAAATAAGTGCTAAGTTTGGAGTGGAGGAGCTCACAGAGCGCTGACCTCCACCCCCCCCCCCCCCCAAGGGGTGAGGATGGTGCAATCACGGTGAGGGCTGGGGGAGGAGGGGGAGGGGGAGGGGAGGTGTCCTCAGTTTTGTCCATATAGAACCTTCAGGTTCTAAAGTCTGGACCCTGCGGCGTTTATGACATCACATCCATCACAGTGATGAAGATGAGGCTCCTCGCCATCTTCCTCGTTCTCACCCCCAACGTGCTCTGGGGATCCAGGTTCCAATCCCAATTTGGGTGGAGTTTGCATGTTCTCCCCGTGTCCGCATGGGTTTCCTCCGGGTTCTGTAGTTTCCTCCCACAGTCCAAAATATGCCCCTATATGAAGTGTGTGTGGGGGGGGGGGTGGAGTATGTCGCACACTAAGGATCCAGGTTCGAATCGCAATCTGGGCGGAGTTTGTACGTTCTCCCCGTGTCTGTGTGGGATTCTTCCGGGTTCTCAAGTTTCTTTCCACCTTCCAAATATTTGGATTCAAGGTAAATTGAATGCTCCCAATTGCCCCTATATAATGTATATGTGTGTGTGTGTGGGGGGGGGTGATGTTTGAACGCCTGTCTCACAGCACTAAGGATCCAGGTTCGAATCCCAATCTGGGCGGAGTTTGTACATTCTCCCCGTGTCTGTGTGGGTTTCCTCTGGGTTCTCAAATTTCTTTCCACCTTCCAAAAACATGGATTCAAGGTATATTGAGTTCTCCAAATTGCCCCTATATAATGTATGTGTGTGTGGGGGGGGGAGTATGTCGCACATCAGTCTCTCAGCACTAAGGATCCAGGTTCGAATCCCAATCTGGGCGGAGTTATTTTATGACATCACATTCCTCACAGTGATGCAGATGAGAGCTCCTCACCATGTTCCTCGTTCTCACCCCAAACCTCGCCGTTCTGCAGTGAGAGCCGCGAGAGGCGCAAGAGCTGCGAGAGGCAGATGGTTCCGTTTCTTCCTGCAGATCATCAATATTCTCCTCTCCAGAAAAACCCTGATGGTTCCGTCTCTGACATCACAGCTTAATTCTTCTGTAAATACGCCGCAGAACCCTGGCACCTGCTCCCTGCGCCCCGCGCCCCACACCCCACACCCCGCACCCCACACCCCGCACCCCACACCTCACACCCCACCCCCCACACCCCGCACCCCGCGCCTCGTCTGAATCATTTCAGATACAGAACTCTAAAGATTCACACAGCTCTGTTTACAGTCCACTTCAATCAGACTGAGAACCGGAACATCAGACCCACACATACAGAACATACACAACTGTCTCACTGACGGACCGCCCGGAGGGAAGGACGGACAAGGACAGAGAGACAGAGAGAGAGAGAGAGCGAGAGAGAGAGAGAGAGAGAGAGAGAGAGAGAGAGACAGAGAGAGAGAGAGAGAGAGAGAGAGAGAGACAGAGAGAGAGAGAGAGAGAGACAGACAGAGAGAGAGAGAGACAGACAGACAAACAAGCAGAGAGATGGACAGACAGAGCGAG
>JAFMOC010000582.1:162500-237500 GCA_019802505.1 Corydoras sp. C115 | reverse complement strand
TCTGGGTGGAGGTGGAGAACATCTGGGTGGAGAACATCTGGGTGGAGAACATCTGGGTGGAGGTGGAGAACATCTGGGTGGAGGTGGAGAACATCTGGGTGGAGAACATATGTGTGGAGGTGGAGAACATCTGTGTGGAGGTGGGAACATCTGAGTGGATGTGGAGAACATCTGAGTGGATGTGGAGAACATCTGGGTGGAGGTGGAGAACATCTGAGTGGAGGTGGAGAACATCTGGGTGGAGGTGGAGAACATCTGGGTGGAGGTGGAGAACATCTGGGTGGAGGTGGAGAACATCTGGAGAACATCTGGGTGGATGTAAATACATTTCGGTTCAATTGGACAGAAGAAATCGAATCAGGTTCTAATGAGAAGCAGCTGAATGATGTTCCCTGTAACGGCGTCTGACTTTTCATAAATCTAAACATTCAGTACAAAGACACAGTGTTAGTGTGTGTGTGTGTGTGTGTGTGTGTGGGGGGGGGGGGGGGGGTGCTCCTATACACACACACCACTGATGTAAATCCACTGCAGGCGTTTTATATATATAAAAACAACACTTGTCCAGAGTTTCTGTGAGTCTCTTTAGGAAAAGAACATAAAGACTTAAGGTGGTCGATCATTATAATGCAGCTGAGATAATGCGCTCACCCGGCTGCTGCACCCACCGTACAGCGCTCCCGTTTGGGGGGGAAGCATCAAAGGCAATCAAAGTAAAATCATCTGGTCCTCGTCGTGTCGCCCGTGAAGGAAGCCCACTCTACACAGTGCACATAAGCGGGCGTCTCCCACATACGGTCCTCTCTGACATGAGCATCTCGCCCCCCACACGGGCGACTCCTCAGACTGTCCCAGTACACACACAGTAGAAAGTTAAAGTCACGCCACAGAAAGATTGCTGAGTCGTCACTTTGAGATTTACAGGTTTTAAAATGAAATAAAGAAAGAAATGGGTTCTTTTTTAAATGCTCTAAATGCTAATGTCTGAAGGCGTCCTGGTTATTGTTCACTTCTATGATAATTTAATCAAACGCTTCTCATTACACAGATGATTGAGAACCAATTATTCCCCGTCTGATATCCGAATATTTAATTTATCTTCATTTACACACCATGTGCCCGGAATACATATCATTCCAACTGAAGTTTCTTATACTTATAGTCTGCGGTAACAGTGGCGCCATGGGGAGAACAACGGGTTCTAGAGTGTGACCCCTGAAGGTAGTAGCTTTAAGCATGTACTGTATGTGGGTACTGTGTAACTGGAACATACTGGTTTGTTGGGTGTTGGGTTGCCATTCAAGGTTGGGGGTTCCAAACCAGAGTCCACCAGGGTTGACAATGGGCTGGGCTGGATCATGATGGACCTCATGCTACGTCCCCACCCAGAGTATTGGTTTCCATCCATCCATTATCTTCCGTTTAATCCTCTACTTGGGTCGGGGGGAGGGGTAGGGTTCCCAAATCCCATCCAGGGGAGAATGTTTTGGGCACTGGGAGGATACACCCAGTACAAGCCGCCATACACACTATATAAGGGCAATTTAGATAGGGGCAATTTAGATAGCGGCAATTTTAGAGCAACTAATTTACCCCAATTGTGAAAGGAAACTGGAGAACCAACACGGACACGAGGAGAACATGCAAAATCCACCCCGAATACCATTCAAACCAAGTAAGCAACCAATTGATTCCATATTTTTGGACTGTGGGAGAAAACCGGAGAACCCTAGAGAACATGCAAAATCCACCTCGAATGGGATTCGAACCTGGATCTTCAGTGCTGACCACTACACCATCATAGGTTCCACCAAATAAACGTAAAGAACACCACAAAACATTCAGCCTAGAGCAAATTCACGGTTCTAGATTTTTGCACCCCTGGACGGTGGAACCTGTGTGCAGTCTGCTCAGGGGTGAAGGTGTTGGGCTGAAGATTGGGGGTTCGAATCCCAAGTCCACCAATCGAGACCCGGTAGCATGACCCTGATCATCAAGCAGGTGGCAATGGATGGAAGGTTCTGCCACGTGACCTCATGGAAGTCAGGATGCTGCCGTCCCCACGTCCCCACACGTCTCTCTGATTTGTTGACGAGGTCCATGAGTATCCGTCTCAGTCTTTTAAAAGAACCGTTGAAATAAGGTCAAAGCAATTCGGCAGCATCGTCGGCGTTTGACTCACAGATCTTCTGCTTCTAAACATTCGTCATAGCTTCAGACGCTTGCCGACGTTCTCCTCTTTTCCTCTGTGTAACCCAGATTTAACACGCCAATTATCGGGCGCATTCACTGCTAAGCTTTCTCCCTGAATGGATGCTATTTGTGGGCTGCTAATCCTGTTTTTTTTATTTTTTATTTTTTGTATCCCGAGCACACCGCTGTGAGTGATGTGTGGGAGTCCGAGGCAGATAGAGGCTCCTAATACCCTGCTGTGATCTCCCTCTATGGGCTTTGTGTCCTCGCGACCAGACGGGGGTGGCTCTGAGCCGACGTGCTCCTCTGGACCGATTATCGGGCTTCAAGGGTAAGCAACCTCCACCCCGCTTAACTTCAAGTATCACCACCACGCAACAATCACACCTAGCCACAGCCGACCGACCTCACATGCAGATGTGGGCCGGAGACGGCCCTCGTATAAAGACATTGACACGGCCCACACGGCCCACGTGACGCCTAGACACCAGGCCCTTCTGCCTGATGCTTGGCATAAATCAGGTGCCGATGTGGCCCACATGTGGCGCTGTCCAGCCGAGTGCCGGTAATCTATTTGGCAAGTGGGCCACATGAAAATGCGGGACGTGGGCCGGAATCAATCCGATATCTGAAAACCTTTAAGCTAAAAAAAAACAAAAAAAAAAAACGTTGAAAACCTTTAAACTAGGACCTGCAGGTGGACGGGGTGATGGAGGTGGGCAAAAGAAGAGGAAGGCCAAAGATGAGGTTCATGAATGCGGTGATGGAGCAGGATGTTCAGGACAGAGCGAGATGGAGAATGATGACCCCATGTGGTGCCCTCTAATGGGAACAAGAGGGGAGGAAGGCCAAGGAGGAGGTTTATGGATGCAGTGAGAGAGGACCTGCAGGTGGATGCAGTGATGGAGCAGGATGTTCAAGACAGAGTGAGATGGAGAATAATGACCCCATGTGGTGCCCTTTAATGGGAACAAGAGGAGAGAATGACCAAGGAGGAGGTTTATGAATGCAGTGATGGAGGAGGATCTACAGAGCGAGATGAAGAATGGAGATGGAGAACCTGTGATGGAATCAGCTTATGGAGGTAACAGCGGTGCACACCGCAGTGTGATTGATGTATCCAGATGTTTTAAGGCGGCACATGAACACAGCATGACGGATGTGATGGCGGCGCGTTAAGAAATTCAGGTCACCTTTAGAAATAAAGCCACTCCTGAAGTGGAACCCGTACCGAGGGATGGATGCTCCTCTTTGTCTCTTGGTGTCGACTCCATCGATATTCAGCCGTTCATCCCGATTCATCATCCCGATTCATCTCGCTGCCTTTCAGCCGCCGCACGTTCAGGGTCACATGGGTTTCAGATGATTTCTGATCATCTGTGATTTCAATAGACTTTTGTCCCAAGGTAAGAGTCATTAAAAAAAACCTTTATTAAACCATCTAAAGCATCTCTCCCCCCCCCCCCCAACCCAAAAACCCCTCCCCCACGCCGCCGTGTACCTGCTTTATCTGCAAACATTTGTAAACAAAGTGGAGGAAGGTCGCGAGCGGCTCTTCATTTCCCCGACGTCAGAGGACCGAGTTTATTTTCTATAGCGTTCTGAAGATGAACACATCGGGACTTCAGCCTCGTCGGTTCCGCACAAAGGCCAGTAAAAATCTTATATAATTACCTTTTTTTAATTAGAGCTGTACGAGCGCAGAATGCCTTCCACATGCCGACTGCAGACACAGTCGCACTTTCAGAAAGACCAAAATGACGTTTTAAGCGCTGAATAGACGTTCTTTTCTTTAAGAATCTGGTTTTCAGAATTAAAGGAACGTTGAAGACACATTCAGCTTCCAAACTCACAACGCCTGCCGCCCAATATCAATCGACCCGACGCCGTCCACCTTCCTCACCAAAGCCGTCAGGTTTGGGGAAACAGACCAGCTCGATTGACACAACTGCCACCTTGCTCGGCCCAACAGCGCCCACCTTCCTCACCAAATGCCGTCTGATGCCCCAAACACTGACCACCTTCCTTGGCCCAATGCTGTCCACCTTGCTCGCCTAATGCCATGCCGCTTCCTTGGCCCAATGCTGTCTACTTTACTTGGCTCTACCACCAGCCACCTTGGTTGCCCCAACGACCAGCTTGATCGACGCAACAATGGCCACCTTCCTCAACCACGCCGTCAGGTGTCAACAGACCAGCTCGATTGACACAACTGCCACCTTGCTCGGCCCAACAGCGTCCACCTTTCTCACCAAATGCTGTCTGTTTCCCAAACACTGACCAGTTTGGTCAACTCAACAACAGCCACCTTCCTTGGCTCAATGTCATCTATTTTACTTGACTCTATCACCAGCCACCTCTGTTGCCCACAACAACGACCAGCTTGATCGACGCAACAACAGTTCTCCGTCCTCTTCCCAATGCGTCCACCTTTCTTGGCCCAATGGCCATCCACTTTACTCGGCTCTAATGCCGGCCACCTTGGTTGCCTCAAAACTGGCCACCTCTGTGCGCCCGACACCGCCGTCCACCTTTCCCACCCAACACCATCCACCTTCCTTGGTCCAACGCCGTCCACCTTGCTCTCCTAACCGCTTCTACCATAAATACCCAATCCATCCTCACTCACACTCATCCTCAGCAGCTGACCTTACAGTTCTCACGCTCGTGCATCTTTTAAAAGACTGTTTTGGATTCCAGTGTCTGAAACTTTACCACAGAATGTCCGTCCAGTCCTTATAGGATTGGTGGAGTTCACATACATTTGGGCAGGAGGTACATTTTAGAGCTTTTAAATGACTCGAAGCTTCCAGAATGCATTTCAAATCGGAAAAAAGGCAGCAATTCTCTCTTAACAATAGACGGTGAGACCATCAGACTCCGTCCCGCACTCCGTCTCCGTCTCGGAACGGGGGTTTCGGCCGAGAGGTGTAATTTGGTCCGACTCGGCGGTGTGTTTGTGACAGGCTTGGCTTGTAAAAGCTCTGTGTGTGATGACAGATGGAGGTATGAATCAGAGTGGCTCTCCGGTGGAGACGGCGCTACCTGTACAGACACGGCGCCCGCATCCAGCGGGGCACCTTCCATTATTTGCCACAGGGCAGCGAGTGGCCCTCCTCGATTGTGTTTAATAGTTTTCAGGGGAGTGAAAATAGCCTGCGGGCTCCCACAGCACACTGCAGTCCAAACTCCAGCCTTTGTTCCCCACGTTGCCATGGCAACCCCAGTGCTGGTGTCTGTGCTGCCCAATTACGGCGGATATTTGGAGGGATGTGGGATACCTGCCGTCTCGGGGCCGCCGGGTTTCGGGGTTTGTTTCCGAGACCGACGGCGACGTCCGCGCGTGTTTATATTTATTATATAACATCAAAGAGATCCATCTACCCGTTCTGCGTGCGGAGGGACGGGAAGGCGGGCGCGCTGGAGGGGAATATGAAAGCGTTCTTATATCACGTCCGGAGACGTGCGGTGGAGTGCGAGGAAACAGCGTGAGCGCGCCGGCCGAGAAAGAACAAAAGCACGAAAGGCCGTCGCTTTCACACTAACAAGCCGTTAGATCAAAAGATGTGCCGAGGATCCGGAGTTCTCTTCATTCTCACCAGGGGGCGTGGCGCCGCACGCCAGCGCCGCTCAGCCTTCACTCCACTTCCTCCAACTTCAACCAGATCACTTTCCTTTTAAGGTGCGTTCACCGGAGTTCCAGTTCCACCTTAAATAATTAGCTCTAAAATCACAACCACTTCTTTAGTGAACGAGTCGGCGTTTAAAGAGCTCCACCGAATCGGTTTCAACCCCAGAAACACCCCCCCCGCCCCCCCCCGCGCTCCACGTTTGCACACAGACATCGATACATGGAGCGCTCCACCGTTTGATGCTGCGCCATTAATAAATTCATAAATTAATAATTAATTAATTAAAGCCAGAGTTCCATTCAGCGGCATGAGATCAACCGTAACCCTGCATTCTCAGGTAAACCTGTAGGGAGGCATTCAAGTAAACTGAATAGTGAGTCAGGTGAGTCATTTAGGTGAATCGTTCAGTTAAATTGTTCAGGCGAGTCATTCAAGTAAACTGTTCAGGTGAGTTGTTTAGGGGAGTCATTTCGAGGAGGCGTTCAGGTAAATTGTTCAGGTGAATCATTCAGGTAAACTGAATGGTGAGTCAGGTGAGTCATTTAGGTAAGTCATTCAGGTAAACTGTTCAGGTGAGTCATTCAGGTAAACTGTTCAGGTGAGTCGTTCAGGTAAACTGTTCAGGTGAGTCGTTCAGGTAAACTGTTCAGGTGAGTCGTTCAGGTAAACTGTTCAGGTGAGTCGTTCAGGAGAGTCATTCAGGTAAACCGTTCAAGTGAGTCATTCAGGTAAACTATTTAGGTGAGTTGTTGAGGGGAGTCATTTAGGGGAGGCTTTTAGGTAAATTGTTCAGGTGAGTCATTCAGGTAAACTGAATACTGAGTCAGGTGAGTCATTCAGGTAAACTGTTCAGGTGAGTCGTTTAGGTGAATCATTCAGGTAAACTGAATGGTGAGTCAGGTGAGTCATTTAGGTAAGTCATTCAGGTAAACTGTTCAGGTGAGTCATTCAGGTAAACTGTTCAGGTGAGTCATTCAGGTAAACTGTTCAGGTGAGTCGTTTAGGTGAATCATTCAGGTAAACTGAATGGTGAGTCAGGTGAGTCATTTAGGTAAGTCATTCAGGTAAACTGTTCAGGTGAGTCATTCAGGTAAACTGTTCAGGTGAGTCATTTAGGTGAATCGTTCAGGTGAAACGTTTAATGATGGTGAGTCGATCTTTTGATGGAGCCAGGTACACCGGACAGACGTGCCTCTTAATGAATAAAATCCAGGGTTCCAGCAACCACCTAACTCTGTATTCTGAGCAACTGTCCTTCAACTTTGTGAAAACAGTTTGGGGAAGAACCTTTTTCCAGTAGCACTGTGTCACAGTGCCAGAAACACGGTCCATAAAGGCAGAACTATGGACCCTTCACCCAACATTCTGCTCTCAACCCCGGAAAGAATTAACGGCACAGACGGTCACTCTCCAAAAACTGTAAAACAACGTCAAGCTGTTCAGGGGAGTCCCTCGAGGTGTTGAGGTTATTCGTATAGGTGAAACTGTTCAGGTGAGTCGTTCAGGTAAACTGTTCAGGTGAGTCGTTCAGGTAAACTGTTCAGGTGAGTCGTTCAGGTAAACTGTTCAGGTGAGTCATTCAGATAAACTGTTCAGGTGAGTCGTTCAGGTAAACTGTTCAGGTGAGTCCTTCAGGTAAACTGTTCAGGTGAGTCGTTCAGGTAAACTGTTCAGGTTCAGGTAAACTGTTCAGGTGAGTCGTTCAGGTAAACTGTTCAGGTGAGTCGTTCAGGTAAACTGTTCAGGTGAGTCGTTCAGGTAAACTGTTCAGGTGAGTCCTTCAGGTAAACTGTTCAGGTGAGTCATTCAGGTAAACTGTTCAGGTGAGTCATTCAGGTAAACAGTTCAGGTGAGTCATTCAGGTGAGTCGTTCAGCTAAAATGTTCAGGTTCAGGTAAACTGTTCATGTGAGTCGTTCAGGAGAGTCATTCAGGTAAATTGTTCAAGTGAGTCATTCAGCTAAACTATTCAGGCGAGTCGTTCAGGTAAACTGTTCAGGTGAGTCGTTCAAGTAAACTGTTCAGGTGAGTCGTTCAGGTAAACTGTTCAGGTGAGTCATTGAGGTAAACTGTTCAGGTGAGTCATTGAGGTAAACTGTTCAGGTGAGTCATTGAGGTAAACTGTTCAGGTGAGTCGTTCAGGTAAACTGTTCAGGTGAGTCGTTCAGGTAAACTGTTCAGGTGAGTCGTTAAGGTAAACTGTTCAGGTGAGTCGTTCAGGTAAACTGTTCAGGTGAGTCGTTCAGGTAAACTGTTCAGGTAAACCGTTCAAGTGAGTCATTCAGGTAAACTATTTAGGTGAGTTGTTGAGGGGAGTCATTTAGGGGAGGCTTTTAGGTAAATTGTTCAGGTGAGTCATTCAGGTAAACTGAATACTGAGTCAGGTGAGTCATTCAGGTAAACTGTTCAGGTGAGTCGTTTAGGTGAATCATTCAGGTGAATAGTTTAGGTTTAGGTGAGTCGTTAAGGTAAGTCGTTAACTTGAGTCATTTAGGTGAGTCGTTCAGGTACTGTGTTGCAGGCGGTCTTTAAGGGGAAGATCTCGGAGCTCTGCCGTCCTCGCGACGTCTGCGGCAGTCGGTTCCCACCTTGCTGCGTGTAATTAAACGAAGTCAAACCGCAGGAGCGCTTTACGTCTAAATATATCCCACGGTTCCGGGGAGCGGTTTCAACCCCGGCAGGAATTAACGTGACAGACAGTGTGTTTGAGAAGAAAAAAAGGCAGATTGGCAGCTTTGTGCAGAGCAGATGTGAAGGAAACAGCGTCTTCCTCTTGATTAATGGCCCCCAGCTGTTTACTGCTGAAGACTTTAAATGGCGTGTGTATGCTACATGAATAACAGAGCTGCACTCGTGTGCCGCACAGCGGGGGTCTTTGTAAATGTGGTGTACTGCAGTATGGAAGTTCCTCAAGTCTGGAACCGCAGAGATCTGCTGCATCCACTCATCTACACCCAGGAGGACAGAAGAGTCCATCCATCCATTATCTTCTGCTTTATTCCCTATTAGGGTCGCGGGGGGGTTCCCCATGCCCATCCAGGGGAGAACGTTTCGGGCGCTGGGCAGAGACACCCAGGACAGGATGCCAATCACTGGACACACACTCACTCACACAGACACACTCTATATGGGGCAATTTGGAGAACTCAATTGAACTTGATCCATGTTTTTGGACTGTGGGAGGAAACCCACGCAGACAGGCGGAGAACATGCAAACTCCATCCCTAGTGCTGAGAGGAGAACATGCTAAACCACTAAGCCACCCACGACGGCAGAATCTCCATCCAAAACAGCTCTCTATACGGTACGATCACATGTTCCTGCAAAGGAACCTCCTCATAAAACGGCGTCTGCTATACGCCCAAAATGTGCAGACACCATCCTCGTGTCCTTAGCTCCGCCTCCCTGTCCCCAGCTAGCCGTGGATGGTTCATGGCCTGAGTGACTGTGGGTGAACCATAGGATTAAAAGCAGTCCCTCGTTATAGGGAGGTTTTGCTCTGTGTGGACCCACCGTCGGTCCCCTGAGGCCCTGCTGGTTTTGAGGCGGTCATTTTGTCGATGTATTTGATTAGTCACTGGTCACTGGTCATTCAGTGAGAGAGAAAAGTGTCAGCAGCTTCACAAACTATTTCATTTAATTACTCAACCACCAATCCATCAGCAGACCCACCCAACAGACAGACCCACCAGCGTACACAGCAAGAGAACCACCAGTAGACCCAAAAACAGACCCACTGGCATAACCGCGGACCCATCAGCAGACCCATCAATTGACCAACCAGCATACCCACAGCATACCCACCGATGGACCAACCAGCAGACCCACCGGTACACCAACCAGCAGAATAACCAGCATACCCACCGGTACACCAACCAGCAGACCCACGAGCACACCCACCGGTACACCAACCAGCATACCCACCGGTACACCAACCAGCAGACCCACAGCAGACCCACCGGTACACCAACCAGCAGACCAACCAGCAGACCCACCGGTACACCAACCTGCAGACCCACCGGTACACCAACCAGCAGACCAACCAGCAGACCCACCGGTACACCAACCAGCAGACCCACCGGTACACCAACCAGCAGACCAACCAGCAGACCCACCGGTACACCAACCAGCAGACCCACCGGTACACCAACCAGCAGACCCACCGGTACACCAACCGCAGACCCAACCAGCAGACCCACCGGTACACCAACCAGCAGACCCACCGGTACACCAACCAGCAGACCCACAGCAGACCCACCGGTACACCAACCAGCAGACCCACCGGTACACCAACCAGCAGACCCACGAGCAGACCCAACGGAACACCAACCAGCAAACCCACCGGTACACCAACCGGCAGACCCACCGGTACACCAACCGGCAGACCAACCGGTACACCAACCGGCACACCAACCGGCAGACCCACCGGTACACCAACCGGCAGACCAACCGGTACACCAACCGGCACACCAACCGGCAGACCCACCGGTACACCAACCGACAGACCAACCAGCAGACCAATCGGTACACCAACCAGCAGACCCATCAGTACACCAACCGGCAGACCAACCAGCAGACGCACCAGTACACCATCCAGCAGACCAACCAGCAGACCCACCGGTACACCAACCAGCAGAAGCACGAGCAGATGCTCCCATAAACCCACCAGCACATCCACCAGCAGACCCACCCACAGACCCTCCAGCAGACACAACAACAGACACACCAACAGACACACCGGCAAATCCACCATCAGACCCACCATCAGATGCTCCAGCAGACCCAGTGGTAGACCAACCATCTAGCAGAACCACCATCAAACCCACAAAGCAATCAGAACGTAACCCTTCAAGCCTTTCAATTCACATAGAACCCAAAGCCTACCTTCTGATGAGTCCAATGTGCAGGTGATTTACTCCACTCTAGTTCTCCTTCATAAAAATCCAATCAATTTGGAAAGACAAGTCCTTCCTGGAGCTTCTGTGCTGCACTCTGGGATTACACCCCTCACCACCTGGATGTGGTCAGGTGATCTTCAAGATTCAAAACTTCCCCTTCAAAATAAAAGCATGGGCAGGTCCAAAATAAAATAACACAATAATACAAAGGCTTGAGGAAGTCAGGTGTTATATATATATATCCATCCATCATCTTCCACTTCATCCTCTACTAGGGTTGCGGTGTGGGGATGGGGGCATGGACACAGACACGGGGAGAACATGGAAACTTCTGGGAATCCCTAGTGGTATATATATATATATATATATATACACACACAAACAATGGTTATGCTGTTTGTTATCACAAATAAAATTGTTTATATTAATAAACTATATAAATAAAATCCCGCAGCTTTCTAGTTATCCATGAGAGCCACGGTTCCTCAGGTTCTGCGATGCTGTGGGAATCTGTATTCAGAGGGGGACTCGTGAGGTCAGACATCGACGATCGCTCACAATCTCTGTTCCAATTCGTCCCAAAAGTGCTGAATGGGATCGAGATCGGGGCTCGGTGTGGGTTAATCAAGTTCTCACACACATCACACACCAAACTGCCACCTGCTGGAACGGAACGTGTCTGCAAGACCATTAAAGGGAAATAAAGACCTAAAGTTGTTCAGACGTGTGGATGTAGACGCCTACGGCGACGGTGAGAAGGTGTAGCAGTACTTGGTGGGACCTGGAATAGAACCGGGAACCTTTAAGTCACAAGACTGGTTTCTTAACCACAAGCCTATAAACGCTGGTTCGGCTTCATTTTGTGTGCAGTTTGCATGTTCTCCCTGTCCTTGTTTCTTTTTGGCGCCATGCATATGCCTCCAACATCGTGTCTCCACCCTCCTGTCCTCCTTTCCCCTCGACCTTAACTCATCACTGGGGATCCAGGTTCAAATCCCAATCTGGATGGAGTTTCCATGTTCTCCCCGTTTCCACATGGGTTTCCTCCCACAGTCCAAAAACATGGATTCAAGGTGAATTAAATGTTCTAAATTGCCCAAAAAAGGTGTCTGTGTGAATGAGATTGGCACCCTGGAAGATCTGGGTGTATCTGCCCAGCACCCAAAACGTTGTCCCCCCTCCACCCCACCCCCAACCTTAATAGAGGATTAAGCGTAAGATAATGAATGATTGATTATCAGGTCATTAATTATACGGGCGGAGCTTAGTTAGCGTCTCGTTTAAAGAAATAGAATTTTTATTTATTGGTTTTGGAATCAGAGTGTCTTCAAAGCCGACTCCCACCGTTTCATCACGATGTCAGCCACTCACAGGAGGTAAACACATTCCAGATCCAATCACCAACAGCGGCTGTGGCAATCAGGTGTGTGTGTATGTGTGTGTGTGTGTGTGTGTGTGTGTGTGTGTGTGTTTTCCTGGAGGCTGATAACCTCTCGATCACCCCCATTAACCACGAACAGAGCAGCTGAGAGTTTTATCAGGTGCTCAGACTGATAACAGACTTTCTCTCTCTGCAAACTTCACTCAGCAGTGTTTCTCCTCCATTCAGCCCGGTTCTAAAGTCCATAAACATCTCCACCCATGAGTTTACTGTGGAACGTCCCGGACCATCAACAGAAGCTTATGGTGGAAACCCCAGAACGTACAGTCTGCCACGGTTTTGTCATTAAATGAGACTCTTCCGCTTGTCCAGGTTCTAAAGTCCATGAACATCTCCACCCATGAGGTCAGTGCCGCCCACTGTGGAACGTCCCGGACCATCACCAGAAGCTTATGGTGGAAACCCCAGAACGTACAGTCTGCCACGGTTTTGACGTTAAATGAGACTCCTCCGGTTGTCCAGGTTCTAAAGTCCATAAACATCTCCACCCATGAGGTCAGTGCTGCCCACTGCAGAACGTCCTGTACCATCATCAGAAGCTTATGGTGGAACGTACAGTCTGCCATGGTTGGGTTGTTAAACTAAACTCTTCTACATGAATTGTTTAGACTGTATGATGTCATCGGCACCAACTGGAACCGAGCAGGTTCTCCAATGGTAGGATTTACACCAATCTCAAAGTTCATGTTGATATGTGCTGCACTCAGCAGCCACTTTATTAGGTACAGCTTGCTGGTTCTAGACTCATTGTCCAGTTCATGGACATGTAGTTTCACAATGACAGACCAGGCATTTGATGAATCCAGTCCCAGACATTTTGGTTCTGAAACCAGGACTGGTGAGGATGTCACATGGTGCAGTGGAGGCGGTGGCTTAGTGGTTAGCATGTTCTCCTCTTAGCGCTAGGGATTCCAGGTTCGAATCCCAATTTGGGTGGAGTTTGGGTGGAGTTTGCATGTTCTCCCCGTATCCACATGGGTTTCTCTGGGTTCTCGGTTTCCTCCCACAGTCCAAAAAACATGGATCAAGGTCAATTGAATTCTCCAAATTGCCCCATATAGAGTGTGTGTGTGTGAGTGAGTGTGAGTGAGTACCCAACAATAGCTTGGCGTCCTGTCCTGGGTGCATCTGCCCAGTCTGTAACGTTCTTCTCTGGATGGGCATGGGGAACCTCACCGCGACCCTAGTAGTGGACTAAGAGGAAGATATGGATGGATGGATGGATGGATGCCAGGTTCCAACCTATTAATGATAGTGTGGTAAAATAGTTATTGACGGGTGGATCAATGACGGGGGTGATGGGGGAAGGCCTAGGCCTCGCTCTACCACACGTCCACCATGATCAGAACCTGTGGGAACCACGGCAACCACGACAAAGTACATCACAACAACAACAACAACAATCTGGTAAGTAAACAGAGGCATTTTGGAATTCTGCAGACGCACTATCGTCGATCGAGATAAGACCCGGATCACCACCAAGCTTCCAGAGGTGTTCAGAGGGATTGAGGTCAGGCTTTGGGCGTCCCACCAGAGCGTCATAGCAACAAAATTATCAGTGTCTATTGATCCAAGTAGAAAATAATAATAAAAGCCGTATGTGTAACCTATTTCCAAAACATCTCCACCGTTCCACGACGTGTTCCCCCATGGACCACGGTATCCACACCCACCGGACGCCATAAACCACCGTGACCGACATCCCGAAGAATGATCAATACTGCGCCGTGGTTGTATTACCATATAGTTCACAGCGCTGAGATTTATCCGGCTCCCGCCGAAGGTAAGATTAAGGGAACGCGGGGCTGCCAGCGACCAGCTCGTAAACCAGCAGGCCATTATCGCCGTCCTGTAATGCCCGGGCCTTAACATTTAAGATATCAATTTCATTTTGTCATTCCCCGCCATCCATTTGTAATTCGGATCCCATTTCAGACGGGCGAGAGAGGAGTAGAGGCCAGAGCGCGAGAGCGCGAGAGGCCCGGCAAAGGAACTCCCCGGCTGCATACCAATGGCGGTAATGGCTGTAATTTCCCCCACACACTGGGCAGTTCTGCCGCAGGAGACTATTATGATAAGGAATCGTTTGTTCAACGTTTCAAACGGGCTGCCACTGAGGAGACGCTACACGCCCGCTTGGCCTTCAGACGGCGGGTGGAGGAGGGTGGAGGACATCGCGTTCAAGGTGGACGCTGGATGTTCTGTATTTAGATCTACAAATTGACCGCTGTCCTTTCCGTTGGCATCTGGGGTGGTTTGGTTTTCCGGGGGAATGGAGTCGAGCGATACCATGCCCCATCCACAAGGGGCTCTGTCATGAAGAACCTCAGCCAGTCCACCTTCCAAACACAACAAAGACAATAAAGACAGTTCCTTTTACCTTACGGTTCCTTCAGGTGCGGTAGTGACGTTGTGGCGTGGTGATCAGCACGTCCACCTCTCAGCGTTGTGGAACCTGGTTCGAGTCCCGATCTGGGTGGAGTTTCCTGCAAATGGGGAACCAACTTGGAACAGGTGGTCTTTAAAGATCCCAAACAACAGGAAAACCCCAGACCCAATTCTGAGGTCACCCCCCTCAGAGGTCCTGCAGCTTGTGGTCAGTACCGTGGAACGGCAGCTCATTAGCTCATTATTTCTAAACGTTCCTCAGTAGAACCTCCTCCAGTCTGCAGGGAACTCAAAGGCAGATAATCGTAACCGAGACGTCACCCTTCAAACACGTTTATTTCTCGCCGGCCGGCGAATCGTTGAAATCAATCGGGTTCCGGTTGTTGACGTTCCGCGGCAGATTGAGATTTTTATTGGGACGGTTTGTGAAAAGGTCAGACGGTTCCGTCTAAATAAAATGACCTTTCGGGGGATTAAAGAGGCTCAACTTGTTGGTCCAAACAGTCGGCGAGGCCGCGAGGAGGCGTCACGACGGCGCCGAGAAGCTGGACTGCGCCGTGTTCATTACGGTCTGTGAGTAAACACACTCGCCGTCTAGTGAAGATCGCCGTGGAACCTGGAACCAAAAGTCACCATGACGGAGATGACCGATTCTGAGCAATAAAGAGACCCACCGGGACCGGCGGGGTCTCCCACGGTGAGATTTACACCAATTTCAAAGTTCCTGTTGATATGTTCTGCACTCGGCGGCCACTTTATTAGGTACGGCTTGGTGGTTCTAGACTCATCATCTTTCAACCATGCCAAACTAGGGGCAATTTAGAGCAGCCAATTCACCTTAAATCCATGTTTTTGGACTGTGGGAGGAAAACAAAATGGAGAACCCGGAGGAAACAAATGCAGACATGCAAGAGAACATGCAAACTCCCCCGAGATTGGGATTTGAACCTGAATCCCCAGCGCTGAGAGGCAGATGTGTTAACCACTACCCCAGCATGCCAACCTAGGGGCAATTTAGAGCAGCCAATTCACCTTGAATCTGTGTTTTTGGTCTGTGGGAGGAAACTGGAGAACCCAGAGGAACCCACATGGACGTGTGAAGGTTCTGACCACCGTGTTGCCCAACATGTATTTTGTAAGTTAAAATGTAAATAAAATTATTATTATTATTAATAATTAAAGAACCCGGGAACCCTGCGGAGCTTTTGGATCCATCAGAGAGGCGGGGACCGGCGCCCGTGCCTGATTCCAGCGCTCGTGACGGCGCCCAAATTTTGCATGGCACTGTTTGGGTTGTCCCGAGGCCAGAAGCCGAGAGAGTAAATGATGCGAATGCAGCGATGGAGTCGGTGAGTGCTTTCGCACAGCTCATTGATCTGCTGGCTTCCTCACAATCACAGCGGCGCTCGGAAACGCTCCAACTCTAACAGGAACAGCAGGACGTGTTTGTCCAGCTCGCGCAGGTCCAGTTAGCTAAAGAGCCGCCGTCCAAATCTCTGTTCGAACCCATTTCAGAGGAACCAAGCAGCGAGATACCAAACGGGGGCAAAAGTATCAGGACACAACCTTAAATTCATCAGATTGTGTTGCTTCTTTGGGGCCTGCCGCCAAAGGTCTTTAAAGTCAAGAACCTTGGACAGCTGTAGGCCTCTGATCTTGTTGGAACAGTTTGGTGTGGATCAGAGGGTGTGGATCAGAAGGTGTGGATCAGAAGGTGTGGATCAGAAGGTGTGGATCAGAAGGTGTGGATCAGAAGGTGTGGATCAGAAGGTGTGAATCAGAAGGTGTGAATCAGAAGGTGTGGATCAGAAGGTGTGGATCAGAAGGTGTGGATCAGAAGGTGTGGATCAGAAGGTGTGAATCAGAAGGTGTGAATCAGAAGGTGTGAATCAGAAGGTGTGGATCAGAAGGTGTGGATCAGAGTGTGTGGATCAGAGTGTGTGGATCAGAAGGTGTGGATCAGAAGGTGTGGATCAGAGTGTGTGGATCAGAGTGTGTGGATCAGAGTGTGTGGATCAGAGTGTGTGGATCAGAGTGTGTGGATCAGAAGGTGTGGATCAGAAGGTGTGGATCAGAAGGTGTGGATCAGAAGGTGTGGATCAGAAGGTGTGGATCAGAAGGTGTGGATCAGAAGGTGTGGATCAGAGGTGTGGAAGGTCAGAGTGTATCAGATGTGTGATCAGAAGGTGTGTGATCAGAGTGTGTGGATGGGTGTGGATCAGAAGGTGTGGATCAGAGGTGTGGATCAGAAGGTGTGGATCAGAAGGTGTGGATCAGAAGGTGTGGATCAGAAGGTGTGGATCAGAAGGTGTGGATCAGAAGGTGTGGATCAGAAGGTGTGGATCAGAAGGTGTGGATCAGAAGGTGTGAATCAGAAGGTGTGGATCAGAAGGTGTGGATCAGAAGGTGTAGACCAGAGGGTGTATATGTGAAATCAGAAGTGTGGAGAATCAGAAGGTGTGACCAGATGTATATGTGGATCAGAGTGTGTGGATCAGAGTGTGTGTGGATCAGAAGGTGTGGATCAGAAGGTGTGGATCAGAAGGTGTGGATCAGAAGGTGTGTGTGGTGTGGATCAGAAGGTGTGATCAGAGTGAAGGTGTGATCAGAAGGTGTGGATCAGAAGTGGATCAGAAGGTGTGGATCAGAAGGTGTGGATCAGAAGGTGTGGACCAGAGGCAGAAGGTGTGTATCAGATCAGAGTGTGGATCAGAAGGTGTGGATCAGAAGGTGTGTGAATCAGAAGGTGTGGATCAGAAGGTGTGGATCAGAAGGTGTGGATCAGAATCAGAAGTGTGGATCAGAAGGTGTGTGGATCAGATAGGTGTAGGATCAGAGGGTGTGTGTGGATCATGTGTGGATCAAGGTGTGGATCAGAAGGTGTGGATCAGAGTGTGTGTGGATCAGAGGTGTGAATGAAGGTGTGATCAGAAGGTGTGATCAGAAGGTGTGGATCAGAAGTGTGGGTGTGGATCAGAAGGTGTGTGGATCAGAAGTGTGTGGATCAGAAGGTGTGGATCAGAGATCAGAGTGTGTGGATCAGAAGGTGTGGATCAGAGTGTGTGGATCATCAGAGTGGTCAGTGGATCAGAAGTGGATCAGAAGAGTGTGTGGATCAGAAGGTGTGTGGATCAGAAGGTGTGGATCAGAAGGTGTGGATCAGAAGGTGTGGATCAGAAGGTGTGGATCAGAAGGTGTGGACCAGAGTGTAGATCAGAGGGTGTATCAGATGTAGATCAGAAGGTGTGTATCATCAGAAGGTGTGTCAGAAGGTGTGTGGATCAGAGGGTGTGGATCAGAAGGTGTGGATCAGAAGGTGTGGATCAGAAGGTCAGAGGGTGTCAGAGTGTGTGGATCAGGGGTGTGGAAGAGTGTGTGGATCAGAAGGTTTGGATCAGAAGGTGTGGATCAGAAGGTGTAGATCAGAGGGTGTGGATCAGAGGGTGTAGATCAGAGGGTGTGGATCGGAAGGTGTAGTTTGGAAGGTGTGGATCAGAAGGTGCAGACCAGAAGGTGGTGCATGGACCTTGACCTCCTTCATACTGTCCGGTTGGTGTCATACACCAAGTAACCGTCCTTTGTCTCCACGTTCTACGAGAAGCCTGATTCATCCGTCCAACGGACCATTGCGGGAGTTGATGACCTTCTAGCCGGTTGTGGGAACCGCATTGTGTTCTTGTGCATCATGTGACTAAAGAGCTTAAAGCCTGTCAGCATTCCGCTGGGTGGAGGTTCCATCAGCGGGACATTATGTCTGCCTGCAGGCGTAGCCTCCCAACGGGCAGAACATTGAAAAGTGCATTCTGCCGTGAGATGACTCCAGGACCTTCTCCTCCCGTCTCACCCCCGGACAGCCCAGGACTTCGGAGAACCTCCGTCGGAACCATCAGTATTGCACAGATTTCCGTTCATCCTCCTTTAAAAACCAAAACAAATCTCCACCGATCTGTCGGCGTCCAAAGACGCTCTGAACGTCAGCTCCACAGAAAGCAGAACCGGAGCTCGACAAATGGTCTGTAAGTAGAGCAGCTGTTTCAGCTCAGTCCAGATCAATTTTTGATCAGATGGCGTTCCATTTAGAGACGGAGCGGTAAAGCTCCGGGCTCCGGGCTCCGGCCCGGCTCCGGCTCCGGGCGAAAACCAGAACCAAAGAGCTTCCATCAGCAGAACCCGGTGACTGTAAAATATAAATAAGGGAACAACACACAAGACGAGGTGGATGTGAGGACGTATTAAAAATGAAAGACGTGAGAGAAAATAGAAATACATTATAAAACTTTATAAAATAATAATAATAATAAGACAAATAAGAAAATAAAATTAACATAATAATAATATTGACAAATAAACAAAAAAAAACTAAATCAAGATGTTTAAAAAAATTAAATAGAAAAGAAAATGAAACTAAATAAAAGGTGATGATTTTTTTAATGCATCTAAATAAATTATGTAAATAATTAAGTACAAAAAAATTATTTAAAATTTTTTTTTTTTAAAACTTCAAGAAACAAACAAAAATCTAAATGAAATAAAAAAAAAATAATAAAAAGTAGCCAAAATGAAAGAAAAAAAAAAAAAACAAGAAATAATTAAACTAAATAATGTGGTCAAAAAAGGGCGGCATGGTGGCTTAGTGGTTTGGCATGTTCTCCTCTCAGCACTGGGGATTCCCGGTTCAATTACCAATCTGGGTGGACTTTGCATGTTCTTCCCGTGTCCGCGTGGGTTTCCTCCGGGTTCTCCGGTTTCCTCGCACAGTCCAAAAACACATGGATCAAGGTGAAATGAATTCTCCAAATTGCCCCATATAGAGTGTGTGTGTGAGTGTGTGTCCAGTGATCGATTGCCCCTCTGTCCTGGGTGTATCTGCCCCCCCACCCCACCCCACCCTCCCCACGACCCTAGTAGAGGATTTAGAGGACGATAATGAATGAATGAACAAATGAATGAATGAATGGATGGATGGATTGATGGATGTTAATCTCCACCACAGAATAGAACGTTTTTGGATTTCGATGTTTAATAGAACAATTTTTCCCAAACCGAAACCCTCCTCCACCCGTCCAAACTGCCCCACACATCGGACCATCTGATCGGAAGGAAGCACAAGCCTCCATCAGCCCATACCAACCCGCGCTGAAATACAGCATTGTGATGTTTCCGTGGAAACGGTGCAGCCGTTGACCGCGGGAGCGGGTACGCGGCCGGCGAATAGAGAGCCGGTTCCCTCCCTGATTGAGGATTGAAGGCCGGTGCATCTGCGTCGCCCGCCGAGGTTAATTCGGCATTATTTACGGCGGCTGGTGATTCATTGCTGATGAGTTCAGCGGCACATCACAGGCTTCATTCATTAGTAAAGACATCTGGACTCCCGCCGTCAACGCCGCTGAATAATGCATCGGCAGGCCACTGGGTTCCAGCCCCGCATCAATCACCTACACGCACCACTCCAAAATCCAACTCAACTTTTCTTTCTATTAACGAGAATCGATAAAACCAAAGAGAAAAAAGCAGCGGCCGCTCTTTGAAGTGAGCCCTCAGCGAGCATCAACAAACCGAAGCGCCGCAGACCTGTCCGCGAATCAACACCCCAACGGGGGGGAGGGGCGTCGGCTCCAAACATCAGCCGTAATTCTGGAACACACTCACAAACGGAACTCAAACGGCACGTTCTGACCTCTAACCAGAACCGTGCAGACCTCCAGGAACATCTGATTTTGGGTTTGCAGGCCTCTCGTGAGTCACGACGTTCCGTGTTGATCTTTCAGATCTTTTATCTTCGTCACATTCGCAGAGATCTAACGAGAAGCTCAGGTCCGGTCATCGGATCTTCGTGGTGAGGGACGGGTTCTGATCTGGTTCTGTTCTTCTGATGGGGGCCATCACGGTGAGAAGATCTGTTGGAATTTATTAAACATAAAAAAGGCACGGTGGCTTAGTGGTTTAGCATGTTCTCCTCTCAGCGTTAGGGATTCCCGGTTCGAATCCCAATCTGGGTGGAGTTTGCATGTCCTCCCCGTGTTCGCGTGGGTTGCCTCCGGGTTCTCCGGTTTCCTCCCACAGTCCAAAAACATGGATCAAGGTCAATTGAGTTCTCCAAATTGCCCCATATAGAGTGTGTCTGTGTGTGAGTGAGTGTGTGCCCAGTGATAGATTGGTGTCCTGTCCTGGGTGTATCTGCTCAGTGCCTGAAACGTTCTCCCCTGAGCATGGGGAACCCCCTCCCCGCGACCCAAATAGAGGATAAAGCTGAAGATAATGGATGGATGTCCACAAGCTTTCAACAGATCACCCCATCTGATGACCTTTAGGACGAAAGGAGGAACCTAAAACAGCGGTACCTCGTTCTGGGGCGTAATTAACATGCTGGGCTTCTCCCTCAGAACTCCCTTAGAACCCTCAGATTTAATATCATCGTTAGTGAAGCAGATAATACCCATAATGCACTGAAATAATCTCCATTCAGACCGGAGTCAGATGTGAGTCCTGTGGGCACCTGAGTGCCGCCGTCAAATTCGGGGCAAATTAATTGAAGTTCTAATGAAACCTAACAGAAATGAGCAAGTGCTCTCGAGCTCCTCACACACACACACACACACACACACACACACACATGCTCGCAGCATGCCCCTGATTTGAAGAACAAAAGTTTTCCTCGTCTCAATGATCCTGAAAGCCGCCGCTCTCTGGGTCCAGACATCACTTGTGTCATTTTCCCCAGCGGGGTGAGGGGCGGGGTGGGGGGGCGGGGTGGCGAGGGACGGGGTGGCGAGGGAAGGGGCCCGCAGCGCGGTGCGGGGCAGGTAATTTCATTACCGCCTCCCACCCGAGCGGAAGAGCCTCCGACAGTCGGAGCTAATCAGAACATTGAATCGGCAATCATCGCTGTCAGCAGCCATAATTAGTGCAGCCTCATCTTAATTAAAACTTCAGCTACTAATTAATAGTCATTGTTTACATTGCAGGGGCCGCGCCGATACCGCCGCCTGCCTCTGCCGGCCTCGCCGCACGCCGGCCTGCCCGGGGCCGTTTTCCTCTATATTTATGCCTGTCATCGGAGAAGGGGGCGAGCGCCGGCTACCAATTACCTCGTTCGGGATAATCTCCTTCAGAAAGTCAATAGAACGACGGCGGGGCGCGGCGGAACCTTGCCGGTGGGCGGGGCACGGCGCGGACTCCGATAAGCATCGTGCTGTCGGCGCACACAGGAGGCCTTAAGCTGCAAAAATAGATTTAGTCACAAAACCCAATCGATGGTGCATCGCTGGCGAGATGGCCTGATCTTATCGGAGGTCGAGGAGCAGCGGGAAACGGGTTCTGCTGGAAATAAACAAACAGAGACGTCCAGGACGCACAGGTGGAGATAAAGAAAAGAACAGATTGATATCGCGCCATGTGACACCGGAATCGGACCGAAGGGAAAGCAGATTCACGATTATATCATCTGTCCTCCACCTTACCTCACAGTAGGGAAAACTCAGCAAGAGTTCTGCCGATCCAGGTGGAGCCTCAAGCCCGTGCCCATGTGGGTTTCCCCCAAATATAGAGGAGAAGCTGCAGGGGAGAACGTTTTGGGCGCTGGGCAGATACACCCAGGACAGGGGGGCAATCACCAATCATACTCACTCACACAAACACACTCTATAAGGGGGCAATTTGGAGACTTCAATTAACCTTGGATCAATGTGTTTTGGGCTGTGGGAGGAAACCGGTCCTCAGGGTTCTCCGGTTTCCTCCCACAGTCTAAATACATGGATCAAGGTGAATTGGATTCTCCAAATTGCCCCATATAGAGTGTGTGTCACGTGATAGATTGGCGTCCTGTCCTGGGTGTATCTGCCCAGCGCCCAAAACGTTCTCCCCTGAATGGGCATGGGGAACCCCCTCCGCAACCCTGCGACCCTAGAAGATGATAAAGCAGAAGATGGATGGATGGACGGAAACCAGAGAACCCTGGAAACCCAGGTGGACATGTGGAGAACATGCAAACTCCATCCAGATTGGGATTGGAATCATTATAATATATTTATTATTCTATTTGATGTGATTGGTAGCTCTGTAATTCTGAGCTGTGAGGAGCTGTGAGGAGTTGTGAGGAGCTGTGAGGATCTGTGAGGAGCTGTGAGGAGCTGTGAGGAGCTGTGAGGAGTTGTGAGGAGTTGTGAGGAGCTGTGAGGAGCTGTGAGGAGCTGTGAGGAGTTGTGAGGAGCTGTGAGGAGCTGTGAGGAGCTGTGAGGAGTTGTGAGGAGCTGTGAGGAGCTGTGAGGATCTGTGAGGAGCTGTGAGGAGCTTTGAGGAGCTGTGAGGAGTTGTGAGGAGCTGTGAGGAGCTGTGAGGAGCTGTGAGGATCTGTGAGGATCTGTGAGGAGCTGTGAGGAGTTGTGAGGAGCTGTGAGGAGTTGTGAGGAGCTGTGAGGAGCTGTGAGGAGCTGTGAGGAGTTGTGAGGAGCTGTGAGGAGCTGTGAGGAGTTGTGAGGAGCTGTGAGGAGCTGTGAGGAGTTGTGAGGAGCTGTGAGGAGCTGTGAGGAGCTGTGAGGAGCTGTGAGGAGCACGACGCAGATCTTTAATATTTAACGTGAACTTCAGTTGGTGGATTTTCTGCCGTGCCATGAATTTCTCATGAGCCGTGGTTCATAACGCAGCCACTCAGCGGCATTACGGCTACCACTTCCTAAAAGCAGCCCTGCATACATCTGCATCATCATCACATTCTGAGAACAGCGCGGTGGGGGGGGGCGGGGGGGGTCACATGGAACAACCACAGAGAGCAGGCTCAGGGTGGAGGTGCACAGAGTGCATTTGTTTCTTCTGTAGTACACCTCCCATACGAGCTCCTTTCACCACCATGGATTAGGGTGGAGGATCAGAGGATGGAGGACACAAACCGTCACTGGACACACACTCACTCATACACACACTCTCTATATGGGGCAATTTGGAGAACTCAATTGACCTTGATCCAAAAAAGGAGAAAACCCACACGGACACGGGGAGAACATGCAAACTCCATCCGGATTGGGATTGAGAAGAGAACATGCTAAACCACTAAGCCACAATCCAGGGGAGAACGTTTCGGGCAATTCCTCATACACACAGTGTATATGGGGCAATTTGAGTTTACCTTAAATACATGTTTTTGGACTGTGGGAGGAAACCGGAGAACCCGGAGGAAACCCAGTGTAGATACATATAGGTTACGGTTTGCTATTACTAACCCTCAGCCCTAAACCCTAACTAGTCTCCCATTCTAATAAGGTCTAATAAGGGGGGGGGGTTCCCCATGCCCATCCAGGGGAGAACGTTTTGGGCACTGGGCAGATACACCCAGGACTGGGGGGCAATCTATCACTGGATACACACACACACTCCTACAGACACACTTTATATGGGGCAATTTGGAGCATTCCATTCACCTTAAATACATGTTTGGGAGGAAAGAGGAAACCAAAGCACCTGGTGGAAAGAGGGGGAGAACATGCAAACACACAAACAGTGGTTGATATGTAGGTTACGGTTTGCTGCTAGAATCCGATGTTCGGGTTGTTTTGATGACATCACTGTGACCTCGGGGGCTGTGATGCTCGGGGGCGCACCCCCCCCCCCGCCCCCGCCCCCGCCCCCGCCCCTCTACGAGCCCCCGATTAAAGTCCGGTCTTTTTGAGCGTTCCCGATCTGTCCTGCGGGGTGAAGGAGGAGAAGCGAGCGTCAGAACCCATGACTTTCTGAGTTCGGCCCTCGGGCGTCCGTAATGAAAACACAAACGGACCGAGCACGCGACCGCGGCGTGGCCTCGTGGATTACTGCGGGCGCACGGAGGCGGGTTCCACTTATTAACCTTCAGGAACCGAGTCCGGCGTTCGGAAATTTATCGACGACCCGACGCTGGAATTAAAGGTTAAAGAACTCCCATTAATTGCGGCGGAGGTTCGCATATGGACAGCCGGACGAGCGTGGCGTGGAGGGCGGCGCGGAGGGCGGCGTGGAGGGCGTGGCCCGGCCACTGAAAAAGCCATGAATAAGTCGGGAGGGGAACCGCACGGCGCCGCCATCACAGAACCCACGGGGGGGCGATCTTTCATGAATAAAATCACGGTGGGGGGGTACAGTAGCTAATGCGCAGCATTTGCACATAAATGCACGTCTCTCGCGATCCCCGCGCGGGCGGCCGCCGATACCCGGGTGTGTTTGGAATGGAAGTTCGCAGGTACAACAATAACGGAGGGAGACGGAGGACGAGAGAGAGACGGGGTGGACGAGGACGAGGCGAGAGCCGGGTGAGCTAAATTACGGATAGAAAATGGAGAGCAATTTGGCTTCTCCCCGCCGAGTGTGACCTCTGGGTGCGCGCAGTCATAAAGGTAATGGTGATTGAGGTAGATGGGGGGGGGGGGCGAGTCGGGCTTCGTTGGAACATGCGGTCGGGGGGACGATTCATCAAAGGGTCGTTTAGCGGCTCGGCCGTGCGCTCCGCTCGCTAACCCGCGGGTTCAAGCTAAGGCTAACAAAACACAACCGCGAGGGAGCAAATCAACTTAACGGGAGGAGAGACGGTCAGCGAGATGATGTCGCCGCGAGAGACGATGGACCCACGAGCCGTAAACACGCCGTCGGGACGGACCGGCGCAAACAGCGTGTCCCGTTAGCGATATTTATGAGTTCTTAAGGCCGAAAGATTTCGTTAAGTCCTTTAGAGTTTTCGGTAACTCGTTAATAAATCGGCCAATTGGGAACGTCCGCCCGTCCATCCGTCCAGACACCTCGGGGGACGCTGGGGTTGGGGGCAGAGACAGACCATGTTCACACAAACATTCAAGTAATTGTGTAAGTAATTTAACGATGGTGGAGAACATGGGGGTCCACCATGAGACCAATGATGAGGTCTCCTGGAGCAATGAGGGTTAAGGGCCCATCATGAGGATCCTCACTGGTTTCTTTGGTGAACTTGAGGATTGAAGCCTCAACCTTCTGAATCTTGGTCCAAAAGCCTAACCATCCAGATGCCACGCCCTTTCTCCACCCACATATCTCTAGTCAGGTTACGACGTTTTATCCACCATGCTTTTATAGAAAACAACTTACAACAACCACGACTTGAAAGGCGGGGTCCAAGCACGGGGTCCACCATGAGACCAATGATGGGGTCCCCGGAGCAATGAGGGTTAAGGGCCCATCATGAGGATCCTCACTGGTTTCTTTGGAGAACCTGAGGATTGAAGCCTCAACCTTCTGAATCATGGCCTAACCATCAAGATGCCACGCCCTTTCTCCACTTACATATCTGTAGTCTGGTTCTTGGTTTTATCCACCATGCTTTTATCCAAAACAACTTATGAAATCCCCGACTCGAGGGGCGAGGTCCAAGCATGTGGTCCACCATGAGACCAACGAGGGTTAAGGGGCCATCTTGGAGGTTCCACATTGGTTTCTTTGGCTTGGTTATAAAACCAACTTACAAGGTCCCCGACTTGAGGGGCAGGATCCGAACACGGGGTCCGCCATGAGACACATCCCCTGGAGCAATGAGGGTTAAGGGCCCATCATGAGGATCCTCACTGGTTTCTTTGGTGAACCTGAAGATTGAAGCCTCAACCTTCTGAAAGCCTAACCATCAAGATGCCACGCCCTTTCTCCACCCACATATCCCTTGTGCCACCAATCATCTGCCTCACAGTGGAGGTTCTTGGTGGTGGCCCCAGCAAACAAATCAAAGCCAATAAGTGGATGTCTGAGTTTGTTGTGAAAGACCTCATCCATCAAGCTCATCCATCAATTTTGGGATGAACTAGAACTATGATTGTGAGCCCTCTGATCCAACATGTCCAGCAGGATCTTCCCGCGAATCACATGTCAAAATCTTGGGATCTTATAGACGCTCCACCAGGTGTGCCAGAAGTGGCAGTGGTTTTGTCGACAGCCTCCCTCCTCCACCCCTCAGACCCTCCACCTGCTCTCCGTTCAGTATCTTCTGCCTCACCCTCATCTCCATAGGTCAGGTCTCCGTGGGGACGTGTGATGAGGAAACACGGCGGCAGGCTGATCTAATCCCGGTGATGGAGTCCTGATGTTACTGTAGGCGGATGTTAAAAAGTAATCTGTGGCATGTCAGCGCACCTCCACCCCCTCCACCCCGCCCCCCCCAGTCCCGTCTGATCCTGTTAGGATATCGACTTTTCATTACTGTGATGTGGGGTGTCAGAACGCACCCTCCACCTAAGTCACTTACACCCGAGTGCTTTGTACAGTCAGGACGTAAAGGTCACTGTTGTCATGGCGCTGATAAGGAGTCGTTTTAGAGCCGAACACACTACCCACACACACACACACTCACCCACCCGGTACCACCCACCCACCCACCCACCCACCCACCCATTCAAACACCCATCCACTTACTCAACCACCCGTCCAGCCACCCATCAGGAATGCTACACTTTACACTATACACACCCACCCACGCACCCATCCACCCACCCACTCAACCACCCACTCAACCACCCATCCAGCCACCCATCAGGAATGCTACACTTTACACTATATACACCCACCCACGCACCCATCCACCCACCCATCAGGAATACTACACGTTACACTATACACACCCACCCACCCACCAGAACTGGCACAGATCAAACTACACCCACGCAAAAACACCAACTCGCCCATATACCCCCCCCCCCCACAGGACTGGTACAGATCAGTCTATACCCACTCACAAATCCACACACTCACCCACCCATCAGGACTGGCACCAATCAAGCTACACCCACTCACAAACACACCCACCCACTCACCCATCCATCCATCCACCCCCCCCCCCCACCCTCACTCACCCATCCATCCATCCACCCACCCAAACTACAGCCACCCACAAACACACCCACCCACACAGCCACCCATCATCAAGACTGGTACAGATCAGATTATTCCCACCCACAAACCCATCCACCCACTCACTCACACATCCACGCCACCCCACCGGACTGGTACAAATCAGACTATACCAACCCACAAACACACCCACCCATCATCAGGACTGGAACAGATCAGACTATACCCACCCACAAACACATCCACCCCCCCACCAGGACTGGTAAATATCAGACTATACCCACCCACAAAACCACACCCCCATCCATCAGTACTGTACAGATCAGACTATACTAATCCACCCATTAATCAGAACTGGTACAGATCAAACTACCCCCACCCACCCATCCACCCACTCACCTACCCACTCACCCACTCACCCATCCACCCACTCACTCACCCATCCACCCACCCATCAGGACTGGCTCAGATCCGTATGAAACCTCAAAGCTAAACTCTGGTAAACAAACCTGAAAGCATTGTTCACTTTAATAAGACAACAGATGCTTCAGGACAAACAGAGTGGCATGCGCTGAACTTATCACTCCTCCTCCTCCTCCTCCTCCTCCTCCTCCTCTTCCTCCTCCTCCTCTTCCTCCTCCTCTTCCTCCTCCTCTTCCTCTTCCTCCTCCCATCGTTACCAAACTGAAACAAGCATCACCACTTTTATGCAGAATCTGAGGGAGTGATTGATGTGTGCCACCGCCGGATGATTACCGCCTCCATCACGGGTGCGGCGGACGAGATGCAGATGAGGGAAATCCGTTTGACCCGTCCGAGTCGGAATTAATTATCCAATTACAGCTCCCCCCGCACCGCCGACCGCGCCGCCGACCACGCCGCCGACTGCGCCGGCGTGATAACTTTAAACCTATTTACAACTGACGGCCTCCCCGAGATAACAACAACACTTTCACCAGAAAATACACAAATACACCTGCTCCTCCAAAAAAAAAACAACATCAGCATCTCCTCACACAACACACACACACACACACACACACAAGTTCAGGAGTTCAAAACAACTCCGATTAACTGGACACACACACACACACACACACACACCCACCCATCAGGATTGACACATCCAACTACACCCACCCACAAACCCATTCATCCACTCACCCATCCACCCCCCCCCCCACCAGGACAGGTACAGCCCAAACTACACCTTTACAGTGAAAGTCTTTACCCCAAAACCCCGTCTTCAGCATTTCCTCACCGACGTCGCGCAACATTAAGGATGGAAGTTCAGAAGTTCAGAAGAACTTTGATATCTGATTATCTGGACCTTCTCTCACAGAGTCGGAGTTCCGATCGTTTTCATTCTCCATTGTGGACGAAGTTTGTATAAATCTAAAGAATACTCACGGCCACGTCGTTAGAACTGTCCTGATAGAACCGACGTCCTGATAGAACCGTCCTGTTAGAACCTACATCCTGATAGAACCGGGTTGGACCTCACTGAGACTTTAGAAACACCCCGGCACCACCATGGCAGTGTCACTGCAGTACTGAGACTCATCCACCACCCCAGTGGTCCTGATCTTCAGAGGACAGATGGGTTACAGATGGATTATTATGGTCTGCGCTCTGATGGAGGAAGAGCTGAACAAACAGCAGATGATCAGAAGGTTCTACAAAAGGTCACTGAAGCAGTTTCACTGAACAAAGTCTTCAGTTCCTCCACAGATCGTCTTCTGTCTCTGAGGACAAGACGCCGCAAAGACAAACACTCGCTGCTCTCTGTATGACCTCACACACTTTTACACACAGATTAGAAGTGGATTTGAGTGAGACGGTGGAGAGACATCAGAGAGGTATGAGAGACATGAGAGACGTTAGAGCGATGTCAGAGAGACATGAGAGAGACGTAAGAGCGCCATGAAAGACCTGAGAAAGACGTGAGAATGATGTAAGAGAAGTATGAGAGACGTGAGAAAGACATGAAAGTGATGTAGGAGAGACATGAGAAAGATGAGAGAGACATGTCAGAGAGACATGAGGGTGATGTCAGTGACATGAGAGAAGTATGAGACATGAGAGCAATGTCAGAGAGACATCAGAGAGACATGAAAAAGAATGAGAGACGTAAGAAAGACCTGAGAGAAATGTAAGAGAGACATCAGAGAGACATGAGAGAAGTATAAGAGACGTGAGAGCAAGGTCAGAGAGACATGTGAGAAAAACATGAGAGCAATGTTAGAGAGACATTAAAGATACGGGAAGGAGACGTTAAAATGACGCAAGAAAAAACATTTGAAAGACGTGAGAAAGAGACGTCAGACATCATTAGATACACGAGAGAACTTTGAAATATGAGCAAGATGTTAGAAATGCATTTGAAAGACATGAGAAAGATCTGAGAGAGACATTAAAAAGACATAAACCTCAGACCTCAGAGAGACGAGAGAGAGACAGAGAGGTGTAAAGGAGACATGAGAGACATTAAAAGACATTAGAGAGACTTTTAAGAGATGGTAGATAGACATTACAGATGTAAGAGACAGTAAAGATGGGAGAGAGACAGTAGAGAGACGTTGGAGAGACATTAAAGAGACCTTAAAATGAAGATAGATAGACGTTAAAAGAAGTTATGTCTTCACTGTCTCTATCTGGCTTTGACACATGCCTGCATCTGTAACCTGATTGG
This sequence comes from Corydoras sp. C115, assembly GCA_019802505.1. Classification (NCBI taxonomy): domain Eukaryota; kingdom Metazoa; phylum Chordata; class Actinopteri; order Siluriformes; family Callichthyidae; genus Corydoras; species Corydoras sp. C115. The sequence continues at coordinate 207,432 of JAFMOC010000582.1, read as the reverse complement.
TCGAAACCCCAGTGTAGATTATATTAAGTTACGCCTCCTTTTTTTATTCAACTGTATTGCAGTTCCACCTGGAGAACATGCCAAAGCGCGTTACCATGAACCAGCTTGCCGTCTGCTGCGAGGACGAACAAATGAAACGAGAACGTTAATTCACTAAAACTCACAAATAAAGTCACGATGCGCCCTGAAACACACACTGCCTTTATTCACCTTCACACACGTATGTGTGTGTGTGTGTGTGTGTGTGTGTGAGATAGACATGAGAGCGATGTAAGAGAGACATCAGAGAGACATGAGAGAGAGAGAGACATAAGAGAAGTATGAGAGATGTGAGAGCGATGTCAGAGAGACATGAGAGAGACATCAGAGAAGTATGAGAGATGTGAGAAAGACGTGAGAGCGATGTCAGAGAGACGTCAGAGACATGTGAGATGTCCGAGAGGTATGAAAGACCTGAGAAAGACGTGAGCGCTGTGTCAGAGAGATATCAGAGTGATATGAGAGGGACGTCAGAGAGGTTTGAAAGACGTGAGAGAGACATTAAAAAGACATAGGAGACGTCAGAGAGAGGTGAGAGAGACATTAGAGTCTAATCTCAGGTCTTTCTCGCGAAGAAAGCACCGCGCCATGAAACAGATACTGTCTGTTCACCTTCACACGTGTGTGTGTGTGTGAGTGTGTGTGTGTGTGTGTGTCCTTGTTTAAATCACAGCAGGACACTGTGAAATGCCTGGACGGCGGTAGAAGACGGTCTGGGCAAACATTCACACAGCACGTCAGGAGCAATTCATGCGAGAGCGCGGCCGCTGCATATTCAATGACACCGCAGACGATGCGCCCTGGCACCGCGCTGTCCCTTGGCTCCCGCGCCCGGCCCACGCCGTCCCGCCGTCCCGCCGGCCGCCCCGGCCGACTGAATTAACCGGAGTGAGCAGCTCCTGTAATGAGCATGCCAGAGCACGTTAGGGCCGCCGTCCAAACCCGGCGAGAGTCCGCGAGCGCCGAGGTGTGAGGGCGCCCCCATCTGTGGCCTTTATTTAACACCTAATAATTCTCATTACAGCATCTGAACACAATCAGGAGGAATTACTTAATTAGCCAAATGTTTTAAACGAGCCTGAACACCTTCCGTTCGGTCCCGGGTTCCTCGGTCCTGATGGGTCGACTGGTGAAGGTTTTTGGTGCACTGCGGACGGGGGGGGGGGGGGGGGGTGGTGCATGTGAACCACAAGAGATAGATTAGCTCTACCACCCAAACCTGACCACAGGTGGCGCTACTCCATGCACACAGGTATTTATCCATCCGTAATCTTCTGCTTTATCCTCTATTTGGGTCGCGGGGGGGGAGGAGCTGTAATTGGTTCCTCATGCCCATCCAGGGGAGAACGTTTTGGGCGCTGGGCGCAGGGCAATCTATCACTGGACACACACTCAAACACACACACACTCTACATGGGGCAATTTGGAGAATTCAATTCCCCTTGATGCATGTTTTTGGACTGTGGGAGGAAACCGGAGAACCCGGAGGAAACCCACATGGACACGGGGAGGACATGGAAACTCCACCCAGATGGGATTTGAAACCGGGATTCCCCAGCGCTGAGAGGAGAACATGCTAAACACTAAGCCACCGTGCCGCCCCACAGATGTTTATCTTGGACAAAATAAGAACCAAAAATCAAAACAGAGGGCACCTGCAGGCCTGGTTCTCGAGCAGCAGGGGGAGCCCTCGCTCACCTCAGAACAACACGCAGCGAGGAGGAGGTGTGGATATGGTTCTCTGGGAACGCTAGACCGTCACATGACTGGGAGGGCTCACGAGTACCTTCAGGAAGGTGGAACCCACATGACGAACCCTAGTGGTTTGGCATGTTCTCCTCTCAGCACTAGGAATTCCTGGTTTGAATCCCAATCTGGGTGGAGTTTCCATGTCCTCCCCGTGTCTGCGTGGGTTTCCTCTGGGTTCTCTGGTTTCCTACCACAGTCCAAAAACCTGGATCAAGGGCATTTGAGTTCTCCAATTTGCCCCATATAGAGTGTGTGTTCAGTGATAGATTGCCCCCCTGTCCTGGGTGTATCTGTCAAGCGCCCGAGACGTTCTCCCCTGGATGGGCATGGGGAACCCCCCCCGACCCTATAGAGGATAAAGTGGAGGATGATGGATGGACGTATTCTTCGTTCACCTCCGGAACCAAAGATTGAGAACTTCCCGTCTTTGGTGCGAGGACACGGAGACGGAACCCACGGACGCACGAGGGAACGATAATCCAATCACGGAGAACTTTCCTGATTACGTGAACTGGAACGGGCCGAACACGGAACCGGATGCGGGTCGCTCTCATGCAACTCTGTGAAAGCACCGGCGGCGCCGCCCACGGCCGACCCACCGGAGCACAGAGACGGAGAACCCGGCGTGGTCGTCCACCGTCTGCCGTTCCGTTTCCAAAGCGATTTCTCAGCCGTGGTTCTGACTTCCGTCGGGCTCACCTGCCCCCACATCCACAGCCCGGGTCCAGCACCACGCCGAGCGGCTTCTGCATGCCGCGTTGCCATGGAGAGCGGCCGATCATTTTCATACGGTTGCCATAGCGAGCAGGTGATCAGAAGAACGTGGAGTCTCAGCAGACGGAGCTCAGAACATGACACTGCAGCGGAGAACAGGACCTGCTGAGGAGAACTATTTACATAACACATCCACTCGCTCTGATTCCCCGAATATACAACATAAAGCCACAGCTGGGGGAAGAGAGTGTGTGTGTGTGTGTGTGTGTGTGTTAGAGCGGATAAACACACACCTATCAGAACAGATTATCCATCCGTTATCTTCTGCTTTATCCTCTAATAGGGTCCAGGGGAGAACATTTTGGGCACTTGACTGACACCCAGATCTATATGGGGCAATTTAGAGCATTCAATTGACCTTGATCCATGTTTTTGGACTGAGGAAGGAAAACGGAGAACCCGGAGGAAACCCATGCTAACCACCAAGCCACCGTGCCGCCCTTGGATTTAGTACGTTGTTCTAAATGTTTTTAAAATGGAGCAGCATGTGTTCAGACCAAAACTAGAAAGTTCAATCATTTGAACCGGGTTTAATTCATCCTCCCTCTGATCCGGGTTATATCCACATAATCCTCCATCAGGGTCGAGGGGGGGGTTCCTCATGCCCATCCAGGGGAGAACGTTTCGGGCGCTGGGCAGATACACCCAGGACAGGGGGGCAATCTATCACTGGACACACAAATCACTCACACTGTATGGGGCAATTTGGAGAATTCAATTGACCTTGATGCAGGTTTTTGGACTGTGGGAGGAAACCGGAGAACCCGGAGAAAACCAAGGCAGACACGGGGAGGACACGCAAACCTTGTAATCTATCACTGGACTCTCACTCACATAGACACACACTATATGGGGCAATTTGGGCCATTCAATTTACCTTGAATCCATGTTTTCCTGGTCCTCAGAGAACATAACAAAGGGCACTAACAGAGTATGTAGAGGCTGGACTACAGAATGGAACTGCAGAACTACAAACCCCATCTGTGGGTTCCACATGCCCATCTGTGTTGGGCAGATACACCCAGGACAGGACACCAATCTCTCCCTAGACACACACACACACACACACACACACACACACTCTATATGGGGCAATTATATAAATATATATATATGGGATCAGGGCGGCACGGTGGCTTAGTTGTTTAGCATGTTCTCCTCAGCACTAGGGATTCCCGATTCGAATCCCATATCTGGGTGGAGTTTGCATGTTCTCCCCATGTCCGCATGGGTTTCCTCCAGGTGCTCCGATTTCCTCCCACAGTCCAAAAACATGGATCAAGGTCAATTTAATTCTTGCCCCATATAGAGTGTGTGTGTGTGTGTGTGTGAGTGTGTGTCACTGATAGATTGCCCCCCTGTCCTGGGTTTATCTGCCCAGCGCCCAAAACGTTCTCCCCTGGATGGACCCCCGTGACCTTAATATAGGATAAAGCGGAAGATAATGGATGAATGAATAATATATATGGGATCCTCAGAGAACATACCAAAGGGCACTAACAGAGTACGTAGAGGATCAGCTGGACTACAGAATGGAACCTCAGAACTACAAACCCCGTCTGTATGACGACTGGGATAGGCTGCGAGGGAATTAGGTTCCGCGTCGCGGTCTGGGTTCTCCGTTTCAGGCCATTTTCGAATCCCACGCGTTTGTCTTTCATGCTATTGCATCGCTCTCGCAAAGCGTTAGGAGTCCAGACCGCAAAGCGTCCGGCTCACTCCGGCCGTCCTGACCTCACGCAGAGAGAGACGAGAACAAACAACCACGAGCAACCGACGGCAACGCTGCAGCGTGATGATGGATTCCTGCAGCTGCACAGGAGAACACGCCGTCTCACTGCGCACACAATCTGATATTTACTGTAGACAGGCTTTCCAACAGAACAGGGTTTACTTACACACACACACACACACACACACACACACACACACACACACACACACACACACACACTGATGGAGCTCGGAATCAGGGAAGATGCATCAGCATCAGGACCACGAGCACAATAAACACTCCACACACAGCGTATTAACCGAGGGAACCCGGACGATGCTTTATAAGAAACGTACAGCGTATTCACACCTTCACCAAACAGCATTCGGAGCAACCTGATTGGTCCATTCAATACACAAAAATATGACATCATTTCCCTTCGCGTTTGGCACTGATGCATTTGGATATGTTTCACACACTATTCAGATGAAAGCTGCGGTGTGTAACTCACGCCGTAGGGGGCGCTCTCTGGCGGGGCGGGAGGTCTGAGCTGCCAATGCGGCGCAGCGGCGACCTCTACTGGCTGGGCACAATGGCTGAGTGTGGTCTACACTTAATAATCCTCAGCTCCTGGGACTTGTACGATTAAAACGCAGTGCAGCCCACAGGTCAGACCTGGCGGCTCGTTAACGACACGCCCCTCGTTAATTCATTCGATCGACTGCTTCGTTTCAGTCACTATAAAAAAAAAAAAAAAGAATGAAGATGAATTTAGAAAAACACCTGCAATGAGCCGCTTCCACCAGAGGGGGCGCCAGACGCAACATCCAGACTGTTACAGACCGCAGCTTTACATTTAAGATTTAAAAAAAAAAGCAACTATTACGAACTACAGCACAGCGCTTCAGCGTGAACACACGGGGGCGCTCACGCTGCGACAAATCCAGCGGAAAGTTTTTTTGTACTTTGCGGTTTTGTGGCACGTTGATTACAGCTATCCACGTAAACCTCCGTCCACTCAGGGCTCCAGCATTCTTTCATTATCTTAATCCTTATCTTTGAATTAAAGGTGATCAGGAAATCAAAGACGACCTCACTCTGACGTGGACCGTCGATCGGTCAGACACTTTGTCCTACGATGGTCTGCAGCGCAGAGGATTTAAAACATCGGATCTGAGCGGATAAATAAAAGATGACGGAGTTAATAAAATGATTATTAATACACCGTTTGCGTTGCTTTTAAAAGGACGTACGAGGTCAGTTAGGGTCCATTAGCGCCAAACGTCCGCTGGCTTCATTAATATTCATGATCTCATTTGAATGAAGTTGAACAAAGTTTTGTGCCGAGGCGGGCATTTTTATGGATGTTATTTATGGAGTCAGAGGGAAGTTGGATTTAGGATGGTTTAGGTGTGGGCCTGAACATGGGGCGGAGTCTGTGGAGGTGGGGCGGAGTCTGTGGAGGTGGGGCAGAGCCTGTGGTGGGGCGGGACAGCAAAAAAAATGTAAAAACAGAACCCTTTGTGGAACTGGAACTCACTGGATGCCTTTTACGATGATGGTCGTACACACACACACACACCCCATTCTAAATACACACATCCCTTATTTTTAACAAAGCGCAACGGGAGTTCATTGGCAACATGACACGTCCAGAACGTCCCCATAATTCTACCCCCCCACCACACACACACACACACACACACACACACACACACACACACACACACACACACACACACACACACACACACACACACACCCTTATCTAAAATAATGGAAGCTTTGGAATACAGGAGGCGTTCTAAAGGTGATCCCTGAAGAGAGACGGACACGCCCCTCAGAGAAGTGTCCACATGTCCGGTACAAAGAACAGCGGGGTCAGCGTCACGCCATGGTGTAACCGTAGCTCCCACAATGCAGTGCGACCAGCAGGCGGTCGCGCAGGACGTCCTTGCTGGGGTACTCCGGGAGCTTCAGCATGTTGATACTGAAGACGGAAAAGACAGACAGACAGGTCACAGGATTCAGTATAGCACTGCATGCGGTTGCACGCACACACACACACACACACACACACACACACACAATGCCCTTAAAGCTCGCGGCTCTTTTTGTTCTGCGCCGTTTGCAGATAGTCCGTGTGATTACGCCGTGGACGTCCATCACAGAACAGAACATCTGCTTCCAGCAGCAGCGCCGTTCACCACGGTCCCACACTGCCCTCTGCTGGCCACCCAATACAGAATACCTCGCTCCTGTTATATGGAGGAGCCCCGTTTTAAGGCGGGTCCCTTTAATGTTTCAGGATTTCAAATGCATCCTTTGATCTTAAGCCTACGACAGTAACTGAACACCCAGAGTCGAGGTTCCAATACATTTGTACGTCACTCTGCGTCAGTCGACCGTGTCAGTTGACGGTTCTCACCAGGTGCTGGAGGTAGGCAGCAGGTTGGATGTGTACGGTACGGCGGCGATGGTGAACTTTTGCAGGCCGCTCCCCCCCATCAGGAACGCGAAGCCGCCGTGAGGGACGCGGGAACTGGGGGGGGGGGGGGGGGGGAGAGAGAGAGAGAGAGAGACAGCACATGTTAAGAACCTAACCGGGATCAATCCTGGCACTCGCACCGGGTTCCTTCAGAGGTCGTGGGGACGTTCTCACCTCCCTGTGACGAACTGCAGCAGAAGAACCCTCTCCTCCTGAGTCAGAGCGTCCACCACGTCCCAGAACCACTGCAGAGACCCGAAGAACCGTCAGCACGCAGAACACACCACACACACAGAACACACACCTCTGTAGCTTCAACAGCCTCCTCTCTCCTCTGAGGGATTTCAAGATTTCAGAGAGTGTGTGTGTGTGTGGAACTGAGGAGTGTACAGTACTGGGGAGTGTGTGTGTGTGTGTGTGCACGCATGTGTAACTGAGGAGTGTACAGTACTGGAGAGTGAGTGTGCGTGTGTGTGTTTGTGTGTGTGTGTGTGCGGAACTGAGGAGTGTACAGTACCGAGGAGTGTGTGTTTGTGTGCGTGTGTAACTGAGGAGTGTACAGTACTGGAGAGTGTGTGTATGTGTGTGTGTGTGTGTGCAGAACTGGGGAATTGGGGAGTGAGTGTGTGTGTGTGTGTGTGTGTGTGCGAAACTGGGGAGCGTGAGTGTACAGAACTGGGGGTGTGGAGAACTGATGATTTTGTTATTTTGTTGAGAATTGGGGAGTGTGTGTGTGAGAGTGTGTGTGTGTGTGTGTGACAGTAATGTGTAGGGTGCGGACAGTAATGTTAGGGGGGGGGGGGGGGGGTGATCAGGCTGTTACCTTAATAACCGGTTCCTCGAGGTCATAACCGCTGGTGTACTCTGTGTTTTTCTTCCAGTCCATCACATCAATCTCCGGCATTCCAGAGAGCAGCAGTTCCTACACACACACACACACACACACACACACACACACACACACACACTAATCAATAACTCATCCAGCTCAGGCTAACAGCAGCCCGTTGGGCGGTTCCACAGACTCCTTCAGAAAGAACACAAGTGAAAGACATGGGGTCATGTGAACGACTTCATCGATTCCTCTGTCACCGATCAATACCGATCAATACCGATCAATACCGATCAATACTGCACGGTGAGAGTCTGAAGGACAGAACAGAACCTCTACAGCTGAGGCTGACACTTCAGGTGTGGAGTGGTGTTCATGCTGGTGAGTCAAAACGATATGAACGACTCATTGAACACTCATTTGAGTCTCTTGTAATGTATAAGGCACCTGTCAGAGTCGGACATCTGATTTAAAAGCGGTTCACCACTAGAGGGCGTGTGTCCTACTGATTACATAATAAACGAGTGCCATCATACACCACGCCCCTCCTGTTGGATCATGTGACCTCTGGACTGTGTTTAATCATGTCCTCACCGTGACCTGTGACCGACGAAGTTCTGTGATCTGAGACATCATCGATTCCTCTGTGTCACCAATCAATACTGATCAATACCGATCAATACTGATGAATACCGATCAATACTGATCAATACCGATCAATACTGCACGGTGAGAGTCTGTAGGACAGAACAGAACCTCTACAGCTGAGGCTGTGATTACAGGCGTGGCCGTGGTTCCATGCGCCCCTCCAGTTGAATCATGTGACCTCTGGACGTCTGGTGTTTAACCATCATGTCCACTCACGGTGACCTGTGGCGTGGTCGTGCACCGATGAAGTTCAGATGAAGTGAGTGTTAACTCACAGTGGACTCAGTGTACATCCCATAATACTTCAGCTGGATCCTCTCAGAGGGTGAGATTCGTTTTGTTCCACTTCATCTCCTCCGTCTGAAATAAACAGCTTCCACCGTCTGAGATCAGAATATTGGATTGTGTTCTCTGTCAGTCGCTCTCACCGGGGGGTGGGGGGGGTTCTAGAGTCAGAACCTCGGAACACTGTTTCCTTCTAAATGAAATAGAATCCCAAACAAACAGAGGACCTGAAAGTCCAAACTCAGCAGTCATCAGAACTGCCCCAGGTTATTCACTGCTGAAGCTGGAGATGTCGGGTTCTAAAGTTAATCTTTAATGGAGGCGGGATCAGACATGACATCAGAGCTGACAGCGTATGACATCATCTGATCCTCACAGGTTCTATAAGGTGCTGCAGGGTGGGGTCGGTGTGGTGCAGATTCTGCTTAGTGTGACATGGGTTCCACGTGGTGTGGTGGTGGTTCTGTGTGGTGGGGTCGTTGTTCGACTTGGTTGGGTTCCACGTGGTGTGGTGGTGGTTCTGTGTGGTTGGGTCGGTGTTCCACTTGGTTGGGTTCAATGTGGTGTGGTGGTGGTTCTGTGTGGTGGGGTCGTTGTTCCACTTGGTTGGGTTCAATGTGGTGTGGTGGTGGTTCTGTGTGGTGGGGTCGTTGTTTCACTTTGTTGGGTTCCACGTGGTGTGGTGGTGGTTCTGTGTGGTTGGGTTGGTCGGTCCACTTGGTTGGGTTCAATGTGGTGTGGTGGTGGTTCTGTGTGGTGGGGTCGTTGTTCCACTTGGTTGGGTTCAATGTGGTGTGGTGGTGGTTCTGTGTGGTGGGGTCGTTGTTCCACTTGGTTGGGTTCCACGTGGTGTGGTGGGGTCGGTGTTCCACTTGGTTGGGTTCCACGTGGTGTGGGTGGTGGTTCTGTGTGGTGGGGGTGTTCCACTTGGTTGGGGGTTCCACGTGGTGTGGTGGTGGTGGTTCTGTGTGGTGGGGTCGTTGTTCCACTTGGTTGGGTTCCACGTGGTGTGGTGGTGGTTCTGTGCGGTGGGGTCGTTGTTCCACTTGGTTGGGTTCCACGTGGTGTGGTGGTGGTTCTGTGCGGTGGGGTCGTTGTTCCACTTGGTTGGGTTCAATGTGGTGTGGTGGTGGTTCTGTGTGGTGGGGTCGTTGTTTCACTTGGTTGGGTTCCACGTGGTGTGGTGGTGGTTCTGTGTGGTTGGGTCGGTATTCCACTTGGTTGGGTTCAATGTGGTGTGGTGGTGGTTCTGTGTGGTGGGGTCGTTGTTCCACTTGGTTGGGTTCAATATGGTGTGGTGGTGGTTCTGTGTGGTGGGGTCGTTGTTCCACTTGGTTGGGTTCCACGTGGTGTGGTGGGGTCGGTGTTCCACTTGGTTGGGTTCCACGTGGTGTGGTGGTGGTTCTGTGTGGTGGGGTCGTTGTTCCACTTGGTTGGGGGTTCCACGTGGTGTGGTGGTGGTTCTGTGTGGTGGGGTCGTTGTTCCACTTGGTTGGGTTCCACGTGGTGTGGTGGTGGTTCTGTGCGGTGGGGTCGTTGTTCCACTTGGTTGGGTTCCACGTGGTGGCGGTTCTGTGTGTTTTGTTTCTACATGGTGCCGTTGTTTTTCCATGATGTGTGGTTATGGTTCCACGTGCTGTGGTCGGGTACCAACGGGCTCATACCCATCTGGAGGGTACTAACCAGCCCTTACTCGTCAGGAGGGTACCAACCAGCCCTTACTCATCAGGAGGGTACCAACCAGCCCTTACTCGTCAGGAGGGTACCAACCAGCCCTTACTCGTCAGGAGGGTACCAACCAGCCCTTACTCGTCAGGAGGGTACCAACCAGCCCTTACTCGTCAGGAGAGTACCAACCAGCCCTTACTCGTCAGGAGGGTATCAACCAGCCCTTACTCGTCAGGAGGGTACCAACCAGCCCTTACTCGTCAGGAGGGTACTAACCAGCCCTTACTCGTCAGGAGGGTACTAACCTGCCCTTACTCGTCAGGAGGGTACTAACCTGCCCTTACTCGTCAGGAGGGTACTAACCTGCCCTTACTCGTCAGGAGGGTACTAACCTGCCCTTACTCGTCAGGAGGGTACTAACCTGCCCTTACTCGTCAGGAGGGTACTAACCTGCCCTTACTCATCAGGAGGGTACTAACCTGCCCTTACTCATCAGGAGGGTACTAACCTGCCCTTACTCATCAGGAGGGTACTAACCAGCCCTTTCTCATCAGGAGGGTACTAACCAGCTCATACTCGTCGAACAGTTGGATGAGTGATGGCGGGATGAAGGTGTGGAAGCCCTGAAGGAAAGCGTTGATTTGAGGTTGGATGGCTCGAGTCATCCGCAGTTCTGTCACCAGCTGCACGTACTCCTCCTGAAACAAAAACAAATCAGAACACCGTGAAGGAGAACGAGGCTCGAGTGGAGGGGGGGGCGTGAGGGTCTTCACACGGCCCCATCACACTACATCCCGTCCATCTCCTGCAATCACCTTAACATGGTTACGTTACCATAGTTACCCAATACTGACCGTATGTTTCTTACATAATTCAACTGTACATACCCTGCATAACCTTAACATACATTACCTCACGTAACCTTACCCTACCACACATTACCTCACCCAACCTCACCTCACATTATCTTACCCTACCATTATTTAATTATTAGGCAACTTCCTTTCCTTAGGCAAAATGGGTCAGAAGAGAGATTTGAAGGATTCTGAAAAGTCCAAAATTGTGAGATGTCTTGAAAAGGGGTCTTGAAATGGCCAAACTTTTGAAACGTGATCACCGAACAATCAAGCGTTTAATGGCAAATAGCCAAAAGGGGCGCAAGAAGCATGTTGAAAAAAAAAAGGGCGCAAAATAACTGCCCATGAATTGAGGAAAATCAAGTGTGAATCTGCCAAGATACCAGTTTAACCAGTTTATCCATATTTCAGAGCTGCAACGTTACTGGAGTATCAAAAAGCGTGCCATACTCAGGAACATGGCCAAGGTAAGGAAGACCACCTCTGAACAAGAAACATAAGATAAAACGTCAAGACTGGGCCAAGAAATATCTTAAGACTGAATTTTCAAAGATTTTATGGACTGTTGAACTGAGAGTGACCCTTGATGGCCAGATGGATGCCCCAAGGCTGGATCAGTAACGGGCAGATCGCTCCACTCCGACACAAGCAGGTGGAGGTGGGTACTGGTATGGGCTGGTATCATCAAAGATGAACTTCTGGGACCTTTTCAGGTTGAGGATGGAGTGAAGCTCATCTGCCAGTTTCTGGAAGACACCTTGAAGCAGTGGTACAGGAAGAAGACCATATCGTTCAAGAAATGTTTCTAAATGTTCTGTTGTTAAATGTTCTGTTAAATGTTCTGTCTGCAGAACTTCTGACTGTAATGTTCTCACTTGTAAGTTGCTTTGGATAAAAGCGTCTGCTAAATGACTAAATGTAAATGGTATATTGGTTTACCATGTGAGATTGGTATATTTGTTTTTTATTAAGTTGCCTAATGATTCTGCACAGTAATCGTTACCTGCACAAAAGAGCCAAATATATATAAAAAACCCCACTCCAACTTCCAAAAATATTAAACTTTGAATATTAAACTTTTAAATATTAAATTTATGAGTCTTTTGGGTTCATTGAGAACAAAATAGTTGTTCAATAATAAAAAGAATCCTCTTAAATACAACTTGCCTAATAATTCTGCACACAGTGTACATGTTACTTTACCTCACCTTTACCTCACCTTACCCAACCATATGTGAATTTTACCTCACCTTACCATACCCTACCTCACATTACTTTTCCCTAACTCGCGTTTTCTTACCTCACCTCATCCACGGCTCTGCCGAACCTGAATATTAATTGGACTGGCGGTCTTGCAGGACGCCCCCTAATGGACTCGCATAGTTTTCCAGTTGTTAGTTTTTCCATTTGTTTAATATCTGGACATGGCTGTCCTACACTGTTGTTGCTGCCCCCCGCTCAAGAAGGTCCCCCACTGAGTCTTGGTCCTCCTAAGGTTTCTTCCTTAAATAACAACATAACAGGGAGTTTTGTCTTGCCACTGTCGCTTCGGCTTGCTCTTTGGGTGTTTAAAGGATTTTCATTCTGTAAAGCTGCTTTGTGACAAGGTACTGTTGTAAAAAGTGTGACAAATAAATAACTTGAACTTGAACTTAGTTCAGATAACCTTACCCTACCACGTTACCTCACCAAACCTCACATTCCCTTACGTTCTCACATTACCTTACGTTTACCTTGCTTCAGCTTACCTCGAGTTACCTTACCTTGTCTGAAGCACTATTGTCAACGTAACCTCGTATTAGAACATTGTCATCTTGGGTAAGTTACTCGTTCCTCACCTTGTTGTCCTGCGTGACCTGAATGCTGCTCCCTCCTGGTTTGAGAGGAACCTCCTCCATGGCTCCGAACACATCTGTCTCCACAGAGAAGGTCAGCTCCAGACCGAGGTCACTGATGTCATTGTCCAGAATCCACTGCAGGTTCTTGGCGTATTCCGGATCAATAGAGGACACGTCCTGATAGTTCACTGGAATACCTTCAGAGAGAACCAACGTTCTTTTACCAAATACGGTCACCTTAATCGTCCAGCATCTTTGTCCCATCAATACGGTCCGGTTTTTAAAGAATACGGTCAGAGGGAAAAAATGTGTGTGGTGCTCATTACCCAGGATGTGCTTATAGAAGGAGCGGGTGAAGTAAATGTTGACCAGCTGCCGGTGGTACAGCGCCAAACCCAGGATCTGACCCGCGAACCGGAAGTAGTTCAGGTGGTCGGGGTTGACCGAAGAGTTACTGTTGGGCTGGAACGTGGTTCCTGAATGAGAAGAGGAATGGCATGGGATTCACTGTAGACACTGATCACTCCGCTCTCATCGTTCAGCCCTCTGACACTTTGGAATGTTCTCCTTTAGCAGCATCTGGACTTCATGAGTTTAACCCCTTCAAGGTCAATTAAATTCTCCAAATTGCCCCATATAGAGTGTGTGTGTGTGCATTATCGGTGTCTGATCACAAACTCACTGATGTTTGCAGACCTCCATATTACTATTACTGATCTTTTCGGGGCCCCAGACCCCTATTTTAAGCAAAACAACGGTGTGAACGTGGAGTGGGTGAGGGTGGAGTGGGTGAGGGTGGAGTGCGGTGCCGTCCCTCACCGTCCGCAGACTGCGTGAACAGGGCGTAGTCCGGATTGATGATCTCATTCGAGAGGATATCAAACCACTCTCTCACCACGCCCTGACCCTGAAACACACGGCAAGAGCATTGAGAAATACAAAGGTTACCAGATGCGTGGCTTTATGATGAATGGTGCACCTCAACTGTTAAAATTAAGAACAAGAATAATCACACCACCACCTTCCTCCACAATCCTCCAGCATCACCTGAACTACGGAGGAACTGAGAGTGACAATCAGCAGCCAATCAGCAGCCTTCATGGATACAAACATCAACATTCAATCCACTGTATCACGATCACTCCTCATGTCTTCTTAATTCTTAATATTTTTAATTCTGTATCAAAGTTTTCCGTATTGCGGTATTTTGCGCTGTATATGTTACTAAACTTGCGTTTCGAAAGTGTTTAAAAACAAATGAAGTGTTTATATGAGTGTAGGCGGGGTTAATGACCCCCCGTGACCCTACAGTAGTAGAGGATAAAAACATTGTAGGTTTTAGTGAAATGAGTGTAAGGTTTTGGAGATGAATGGTTGGGTTGCAGGTTCTTTATGAGCTCTGGTTCTCCATGTGGAGGATTCTGCTGAGTGAGCGTCAGCACCTTCTAAATGTTTCCACACCGCCGCACGACGCCCACAAACCGCCTGTGTCATCATTACAGAATCTCAGATGGTTGTCGGTTCCAGACCCCAGCGGACCGGTTGGTTATAAACGCCGGGGCGACCCACCATTCCCTCCTCTCCGTTGAAGCGCACGGCGATACCCTGCTTCAGCTTCTCGTTGGTGACTTTGGACACGACCTCACAGCTGCTGCGGAATATCGACTCTGAAACAGAGGGATGGATTGGGATTGGGATCCGGACTCTGACGAGGTGTGTGTTTGTGTGTGTGTGTGTGTGGGGGGGGGTAATCCTGACCTCTGCTGACCAGCAGGATGTCGTTCTCGTTGACCGGTCGATGGACCATGTCAGAGTCGGGCTGTCCGGCCAGAAGATGCTCGTAGAACCACTCGCAGCGGTCCTTAAAGGGCTGGGAAAGGACACAGAGACAACTTTAAGGTTCCAGATCAGAGCTCCTGCAGGGGGCGCAGCACTGTCGTCCATATGCTGCATGTGTGCCTTCACACAGTTTTGGGTTCTAAGCACTAACCCCACCCACAGAGCACGACGTGAATGGCGGAACCCCATGTGCGCGACGGCGAGATCGTCACCTGTAATAGGGCTGCAACTAACGATTAATTTCATAATCGATTAATCGGTCGGGCGGCACGGTGGCTTAGTGTTTGGCATGTTCTCCTCTCAGTGCTGGGGATTCCCGGTTCGAATCCCAATCTGGGTGGAGTTTACATGTTCTCCCCGTGTCCGTGTGGGTTTCCTCCGGGTCCTCCGGTTTCTTCCCACAGTCCAAAAACTTGGATCAAGGTGAATTGAATTCTCCAAATTGCCCTAAATAGAGTGTGTGTGTGTGTGTGTCCAGTGATAGATTGCCCCCCTGTCCTGGGTGTATCTGCCCAGCGCCTGAAACATTCTTCCCTGGATATGCATGGGGACATGCGCGACCCTAATAGAGGATAAAGCTGAAGATAATGGATGGAAGAATCGGTCGATTATTTTTCTGATTAATCGATCTGTCCGTCATCTTCTGCTTTATCCTGTGTGAAGCGGGAATGCTCCGACACTTTTGATGAACTAATAATCATTTGTTTCATTTGTAGACTTTATTCAATTTTAATAAACATGTTTCACAAATTCCACCTCCCCACCTTGTTCTGTTTAATCAGCTATAATTATGATTTTTTTTTTTCAGCGTTGACGAAGCGTGACGGTAACGTAAGCGGTTACGACAATGCTCGTAAATCGAGTAATGCGAGTAACGTGTAAATCGTGCGTTATGCAATTCGTTGGCAACAATTTATTTTCATAATTGATTTTTATCGATGTTCTCGATTCACTGTTGCAGCTCTAACCTCTGAGTAATATGCAAATAACTTCCTTCCTGATGCAAATTGGGCCGATGTTCCGTCAGACGCGCAGATTAATCCGACCGAACGGAACCCTGCTCCCCGCGGCGTCCCGCCATCCAGATGAAATCAGATTCAGCGAGTCGCAATCTGTAATTAAGCCGACGTGGCGTCCCCTGGTGGACCGTGATCCGTCAATAACGAGGCTCCGTGCGCCGCAGCTTTAAAAACAAACCGCTGATGTGGACGGGACACGTTTACAAAGCTAGGGGGCGCCGTTTAATCGTCTCTGAGTGCGTCCTACCTGTCCTTTGATGATGTGCATGAAGCGAGACATCAGCTCCGGACACTCCAGCAGGAAGTGGAAGTGGTTGAAGATGATGGTGGGGTTTCTGTGAGACAGAGAGAGACAGACGGGATAGTACCCACTCACCCGCCGCTTCGTTAAAACGAAGATCGTTAAGGTAACGGGGGTCGTTACCTGGTTACGAAACACTTCAGCACCTCGTCATGTTTGCAGACGAACTCGATGAAGCGAGGAGACGTCAGGCTGCAGGAGTAAAGAACAGATCAATGCATGGACCACGTTCTGCACCGAGAACCCAGAACCCATGAGCTGTTAGAGTGACATCACTCTAGGGGGGGGGCAAGAATTTAGGGTCTAAACTGGTCTCTTCTAACAGGAGGGAGGAGGACTGAGACACAGCTGAGTGACCGTATCAGTGAGGAGCGTCCAAAGGACTGACAGGAGGAGCGTCTGGAGGAATGTCTGGAGAAGTGTTAGTAAAAGTGTCTAGAGGAGCATCTGAAGGAGCATCTGGAGAAATGTCCAAAGGACTGTCAGGAGGAGCGTCTGAAAGACTGTCCGGAGGAGCGTCTGACAGAGCGTTGGAAGGACTGTCTGGAGGCGCAAATGAAGGAGCATCAGGAGGAGCAATAGATGGAGTGTCAGGAAGAACGCCAGGAGGTGAGTCAGGAGGAGCGTCTAAAGGACTGCCAGGGGGAACGTCTGGGGGAACGTCCGGGGGAGCGTCCGGGGGAGCAACTGAAGGAATGTCATGAGAATCATCTGGAGGAGTGTCAGGAGGAGCAATGGACAGAGTGTCAGGAGGGACATCTGGAGAAGCATCTGATCTACTGTCAGGAGGAGCATTTACATTACATTTACATTTAGTCATTTAGCAGACGCTTTTATCCAAAGCGACTTACAAATGAGAACACCACAAGTCAGAAGCCATGGAGAAAACCAACTATACTGTAAGTTCATCAACCTGATTGTTATTCGAAGCTGCGCCCCCCCCCCCCCCTTTTTTTTTTTTTTTTTTTTTTTTTTTTTTTTTTTTTTTTTTTTTTTTATAACAGGTATTTGGTAAATAGATGTGTCTTAAGTAGTTTCTTAAAACTGTTTAAAGATTCTGCCTTACGGACAGAGTTGGGAAGATCGTTCCACCATTTTGCAGTGGTGAACGCCACAGAATGAGAATGAGCTCCTCGGTGAGGTGGAATCGCCAGGCGACAATCGTCACTGGAGCGAAGTGAACGAGTCGGAGTGTATTTTGAAAAGATAGAGTGAAGGTAGGAGGGGGAAGATCCAGAAATGGTTCTGTATGCCAGAGTCAGTGACTTGTACTGAATGTGAGCAGCTACAGGAAGCCAATGGAGGGAAGTGAGTAATGGAGTGACGTGAGTTCGCTTGGGCTGGTTAAACACGAGTCGGGCTGCAGAGTTTTGAATTAATTGAAGAGGTCTGATGGTGGAATTTGGGATACCGGCAAGAAGTGCATTACAATAATCAAGCCGGGATAAGACTAGAGCTTGAACAAGCAGTTGGGTAGCATGTTCAGTCAGAAAGGGTCTGATCTTCCTTATGTTATAAAGAAGGAATCTACAAGAACGGGCGGTTTTGATCACATGATCAGAGAGTTTAAGGTGGGAGTCTATAGTGAACCCAAGGTTCCGGACCGAGTCAGTTGGGGAGATTGTGGAGCCATGGATTTTGAGGATTTGGAGGAGCAATGGATGGAGTGTCTGGAGGAGCGTCTAAAGGACTGACAGGAGGAGCGTCTGACAGGAGTTAGGACAGTTAGGTTCTACGAAACCTTACAAAGAGCTAACGGGAGAATGTAGAGAACCAGATGGACTACAGAACCTGACTGTAGAACTACAAACCCCATCAGTACAGAGGTGGAGCTGCAGGGATGGAGAATAAGAACAAGCATCTGTCTGTCTGTCTGTGTCTGTGTCTCTCTCTCTCTCTCTCTCTCTCTCTCTCTCTCTCTCTCTCTCTCTCTCGCTCACCCCTGAGGCATCTGGCAGGAGCAGCACATGTAGAAGGCCTGGATGACGGCGCTCAGGCGGTTGGCTGTCATGGCGATGACATCCTGACCGTCCACGTAAACCTCTGAAGCCCCGATGCCCCCGCTGGGGTCCAGGGACGGAGGCAGCAGGGTGGGGCCCTCCGCAGACACAGAGGGGTCGGCCTCCCTCTGCTTCAACAGCAGCGAGGCGATGTCACTTCCTGCTGATGTGGATGGCGTGGCCAGTTCGGTGGAGATGAGTACCAGCCACTCCTCCAGAGAGTGCCAGAGCAGCTCCAGGGGCTGAGGGCAAAGGTCAAGCAGAGGTCAGCAGGTCAACATTAAAGGAGTCACTCACTGACCGACTCCCTCGCTAACTCACTGACCGGCCGACTCCCTGGCCGGCTGACTCACTCGCTAACTTACTGACTCCCTGACTGACCGACTCCTTTGCTGACCGGCTCCCTCACTAAGTCATCGACTCTCTGGCCAACCATTTCCCTGGCCAACTCCCTGACTGCCTTTCTCCCTCGCTGATTGACAGAGCGACTCCCTTGCTTATTTACTGAATCCCTGACTGACCGATTCCCTCGATAACTCCCTGATTAACTGACTAATTTGCTGACCGACTCCCTCACTAACTCACCTCCCTCACTGACTCCCTGACTGAACAACTCCCCACTAAGTTACCAACTCCCTGGCCAACTCCCTGACTGACCGACTCAGTCGCTAACTCACTGACTCCCTCACGGGCCAACTCCCTGGCCAGCCGACTCCCACGCTAACTCATTGTCTGACAGACTCATTCACTAACTCACGACTCCCTGACTGACCGACTCATTCACTAACTCACGGACTCCCTGTCCGACCAATTCCCTGGCTGACTCCCTGACTGCCCGACTCCCTTGCTAACTTACTGAATCCCTGACTGACCGACTCCCTTGCTAACTCACTAACTCCCTGTCTGACTGACACCTTTGCTGACCGACTCCCTCACCAACTCACCGACTCCCTGGTTGACTGACTCCCTCGCTAACTCAATGACTCCCTGGCCGACCAATTCCCTGGCCAACTCACTGGCCGACCGACTCCCCTAACTCACTGATTCACTCACTGATTCCCTCATCAATTCTCTTCTTCAATGAATCACTGACTCCCTCCCTTGCTGACTCACCTTAAAGACCTGGCTGCGGGCCGTCTTGTTGCCATTGTAGCCGAGGTCCACGCCGCTGTTGGAGGAGGACGGCCCCAGGCGGAAGATGTGGCAGAAGATCCTGACGATCCGGAGGAGGCTCTTCATCTGAGCCTCGTAGCTGCTGGACAAACTGCAGGAAAAAGATCAAAGGCTCACAGAGTCCGTCGTCCACCTCAGGTTACCTCAGGTCAATCAGCGTCATCGGTCAGGAGGAGGTTCACCGGACCTGAGCAGCTTGTGTCCGTTGGTGGTGGCGACCTCCGCCAGGCTGGTGAGGATCTTCTGATAGCTGGAGTCATTCAGCTGAGACACGTGCTCGAGAACCTGCCGCAGCTGGAACCATAGAGGACAGTGTGAGCAGAACCTCCATCTCACCGGGAGTTACACCGAGCTCCACCAGTGGAGGATGTACAGATAGGTTCTCCTCTCTGATCCTCCATCAGTGATCAACCTTCTGCATTAATGTTCCCACCAACGTTAGCACATTTGGAACAGAGGTCAGGAACATGGTGTGGGAAGTTCTGTACAGAAGCTGGAGGAGGGACAGGATGGATGTGATGGTGGATCCTCACCATGTTCTCCTTAATCTCATCATTCTGAGTCATCTGAATGAGCGTCTGGAAGAGTCGGCTGTGATGCTGGATGAGGATCGCACACGTCTCTCCATAACCTCCCTAAACACGGGGGGGGGGGGGGGGGTAAGAATGGAGGAGACAGGAGAGAAGGAAAAGAAGGAGAGAGGGGTGTGAGAGGAACTTCTGACTCTGCACCAAAACCCCCAAACAACTAACCAACTGAATAACCACATAACCAGCCTAACCTGGGTAAGTTAGTCTGCACATCCTGTCAAAAGGTCATGGATTCAAACGAGGTAACGATTTTACATCAGATCATACACTCAATCACCAAGAGGAGCTGCATACGGTAACGTACTATCCCTGCATCAACCAAACCACACCCTCCACACGTCACTCACCTGCACACAGAGGTCCAGTGGGGTGACCCCATGTCGGTCTGCCAGGTACTTGGCTCCTCTGAGGAGCAGGATCTGCGCCGTGTCCCTCTGACCGTGACTGCGGGAAAGACGGAGCATCTGAGAGGACTGACCTACTGACCAATCAGACGGACATACGCCCTGGGACGTGTATGTGTGTGTGTGCGTGGGCACGCAAGTCACCCTGAATTCATGTTTTGGGATTTTATGTTCTATGTAAAGGAAGGAAGGAGACCCACATAGAAATAGGGAGAACATGCAAACTTTCCATGGGATCTATCTGTAACATTAATTTATTAATCCATCCATTATCTTCCATATATAATCCACTACTAAAGTCACGCGGGGGGGGGGGGGGGGTTCCCATCCAGGGGAGAATGTTTTGGGCGCTGGGCAGATACACCCAGGACAGGGGGGCAATCTATCACTGGATACACACACTCACTCTCACACATTCTATATGGGCAATCTGGAGAACTCAATTGCCCTTCATGCATGTTTTTTGACTGTAAGAGGAAACCGGAGAACCCGGAGGAAACCCACGCGGACACGGGGAGGACATGCAAACTCCACCCAGATTGGAATTCAAACCGGGAATCCATAGGGCTGAGAGGAGAACATGCCAAACCACTAAGCCACCATGTCTCCCTGATAATTATCAAAACAATTAAATTTGTTCCATTAAGAAGTCTATACATCTATATAAAGCCGGGTCGTATTTCCATAATGAGTTTTAATTGGCTGAAAAATGTTAATAAAAAAAAAAAAATAATAATAATTTTTATTATTATTATTGTTATAATTATTATAATTATTATAATTATATTACTGACCTGCAGGCGAAGTACAGCGGCGTTGCTCCTGAGACGTTGGGTCGGTTGATATCCGCTCCACTGTCCAGGAGACACAGCACAGTCTAAAAAAAATCAACGAGAGAACACGTCAAAAGTGCTGGGACACCCCTCTTAATTTGATAGTTGGGGTACACCGCCCCCTCCTGGAGCAATGACGGCTTGCTCACCATGGGTAACACACTGGTAACTGTGGGTAGACGCGGGGTTTTAACCTCCAACCAAACACCCTTAACCAATCAGCTACCATGTCCAGTAACAGGTGACTAACTCAATCCATCTGTACCATTCCAACAGTTTAGGGAAGGCCCTTTTTTCTTTCAGCAGAACGACCCCCGGTGCACAATGCAAGTTCCATAGAGACATGGTGGCGTGTCCGTCACTCAATCTGACACCTTTGGGATGAATTAGAACTGAGATTCTGGGTCCAACATTGTTGTCTGATGTCCCAAACTCTCCGATTCCCACAGACTGTCCTGCAGACAGATTCAGTGTCCAGAGGCAGGGGGGCCTTCCCCAAAGTGTTACCACAAACCTATACAGACTACTCCCCGTGACACCCCCCCCTCCCCAAACGCGCGGGGGGGGGGGGGGGGGACGTACCGTCTTGTGGCCGTTCTGACAGGCCACGTGTAACGCCGTCTGCCCCATGGCGTCCTCCACGTCCACGTTGGACACGTGCTGCACCAAGTCGTGGAGCAGCTCGGTCCGTCCGTTCACCGCCAGCCAGTGGATCTGAAAGGGACCAGGAGCGACCAATCAGCAGCCAGGAAAGCTGTAGTCATTAACATAAGGGGGAGGAGCAGCTGGGCTCTTACGGCGGTCAGGCCCTCGTTATTACAGATGTTCACATCAGCATTGTACTCCAGCAGTCGGCCCATGCACTTCTTCTGTCTGTCCATCGAGCACAAAAGTATTCGGACATTAATCACAAACATCAATTAACATGCCCTCTCATTAATAATAAAGATGACCCATCCAAATGGTCAGAATGAGTTGGTCCTATCCCTTCCATGGACACAGGGGTGTGTGAAATCAAGCACCTGGACATGCAGATGTTTTCACAAACGCTTGTGAGAGAGAGAGGGGGCGCTCAGGAGCTCAGTAAACTCCAGAGTGGAACTCTAATAGAACGCCACCTGAGAACCAAACCCAGTCGTCAAAATGTCCTCGTCCTCAATATCCCACACTCAACGGTCAGCTGGATCACAAGAAACAAGTGTTTGGAGGTGTCCGCGTGGGTTTCCTCTGGGTTCTAACCCTAATATAGGATAAAGCTGAAGATAATGGATGGATGGATGGATGAGTGAAGACACTGCCCTCTGTTGGAGTGATGTGGATGAGGTAACATATTACAGCTACACTAATTTGTGTAATTTAGTATTTTTTTTACACACTATGCTCCATATCGTCAGTGTGTGTGAGATTTGTGTTTAATTGGACTAATTGGACGCCTTAAACTGGTACTGTAATTAAAACCAGACGTTTATTGAGCTGCTTAATAATTCTACAGTGGAGCTGGTTTTCTTCTTCTGACTGATGTTCTCATTTGTAAGTTGCTTTGGATAAAAGTCTCTGATAAATGTAAAAGATATGAATTTTTTTTTATTTATCCGATTCATCGATTAACCGAGAAGAGAAAAAAAAAAAAAAAATTAAAAAAAATAAAAAAATAAAAAAAATAAAAATCGACCGATTAATCGATTATCAAAATAATCGTTGGTTTCATCACTAGCCACGCCCCTTAATCACTTAAGCTGCCACAGTGGGTGTGTCCTGTACTAAATCTGTTATTTAGAACAGAGAGGGCAGTAGAGCGCCCGCGGTGCACCATGCTGTAGATGAACTCGTACCCGTTCCTGGCGGCCAGATGAAGGGGGGTGCAGCCGGAGATGTCCTGATAGTTGGGATTGGCTCCTCGCTTCAGTAACAGGATCAGACACTCGACGGAACCGCAGCTGAGAGAACATCACCGGAGCACCGGTCAGACATTAATCTGATCATCTGACACGTTTAAGATCAATTAGGGTCGTGGGGGGGGGGGTTCCCCAAGCACACACAGGGGAGAACATTTCAGACGCTGAGCGCCATCTACAGTCCATCACAGGGCACACACACACTCACTGGGTGGAGTTTCCATGTGGGTTTCCTCCGGGTTCTCCGGTTTCCTCCCACAGTCCAAAAACATGGATTCGAGGTCAATTGAGTTCTCCAAATTGCCCCATATAGAGTGTGTCTGTGCGTGTGAGTGAGTGTGTGTCCAGTGATAGATTGCCCCCCTGTCCTGGGTGTATCTGCCCAGCGCCCGAAACGTTCTCCCCTGGATGGGGATGGGAAACCCCCCCACGTGACTTTAGTAGTGGATTATATATGGAAGATAATGGATGGAGTAATAAATGAATGTTACAGACAGATCCCATGGAAAGTTTGCATGTTCTCCCTATTCCTATGTGGGTCTCCTGCCTGAGCTATAGTTTTCTTCGCGACGGTCTCACACACACACACACACACACACACACACACACACACACACACACACACACACACACACACACACACACACACACACAGCTCTGTGTGGTGTAGCATGGTTTGACCGCTGGCTGAAGTGAAGTCTTAATTAATAATCATGTAAACGACGTCGTACTTGGCGGCGATGTGGAGCAGGCTTCTCTTCACGCGTCCGAACGCGTAGTTCACGTCGAACTTGGAGTTCAGGAGAAGTTCTGAAACGGACCTGCAGAAGAAGAACCTCAATAAATAAGAGAACCAAACAGTGCCACCACAAACCTTAAAGAGACGGAACGCAGGAACGTCGCTCGGTTCCATTAATTAACTCGGGAACTGTAACGTTTCATGTGTGGGAAAACAGTTTGGGGAAGGCCCTGTTCTAACCTGACTGCGCAACATAAAAACAATACTGAGTTTAATTTAAACCCAAAGAATTAGACCACAGAGACCTGACCTTTAGGATGAATTAGAACTGAGATTGGGAGCCAGATCTTGGGAATGGAGTGGGGTGTCATGAACGTGCAGGTGGATGATGGGGGTGGTCAGTACGGGGACACACGGTTTGGGGCGCGGTTACGCATGCAGAATGGAACGTGCGAGGACCAAAAAACCCAGAGCGGAACTTAAATGAAGGCGAGTCGTTCTCCTGAGCCGAGTTGCGAGTCGCACCATCACGCTGTAAACCCCTCTAAGCATGCCATGATAAGTGTAGCTCAGTTTAGAGGCGGAGCCTGGAGCGCCAGTGGAAACCATACACTGCTGCATTCAGATCAACCGTGTGGGAGGAGTTTGGGTTCCTGTGATTGGCTGCACCGTGGGGCGAGGGGAGGGGGAGTCGATGCAACACGGATGGTCTGTGGGCGTCGTGCGGTGGTGGTGCGGTACGTCTGTGGACAACATGCTGACGCTGACTCAGCAGAACCCTCAACATGGGTTGTGTGTGTGTGTGGGTTAAGGGTCTTGCTCAAGGACCCACATTGGTAACTTCAGTGGGATTTGAACCCCCAACCTTCAGATTGACAGCCCAACACCCTGACCACTGAGCTACCACTCCCCAGCTTCAGCTTTATCCTCTATTAGGGTCACGGGGGGGGGTTCCCCATGCCCATCCAGGGGAGAACGTTTCAGGCGCTGGGCAGATACACCTAGGACAGGGGGGCAATCTATCACTGGGTATATATATATATATATATTCTCAAATTTATTTTTATATACTGTATAAACATATATTTATATATTATATTTATAGTTAAATATTCTATATTTGTAGTGCTATATTATAGTAGTGGCACAGTGGCTTAGTGTTTGGCATGTTCTCCTCTCAGCACTAGGGATTCCCGGTTCGAATCCCCATCTGGGTGGAGTTTCCATGTTCTCCCCGTGTCCGCGTGGGTTTCCTCCGGGTTCTCCGGTTTCCTCCCACAGTCCAAAAACATGGATCAAGTCAATTGAATTCTCAAAATTTGCCCCATATAGAGTGTGTGTGTGTGTGTGAGTGAGTGTGTGCCCAGCGATGGATTGGTGCCCTGTTCTGGGTGTATCTGCCCAGCGCCCGAGACATTCTCCCATGAATGGGCATGGGGAACCCCCCCCCGCGACCCTAATAGAGGATAAAGCGGAAGATAATGAATGAATGAATGTTACTATAGTAACATATAGAACGCAGAATGGTCGCAATACGGCGAAAACTGATACAGAATTAGACCCGCAATACAGAGACGTTCTGTGTGCAGTTACCCGTAGAACATGTAGATAAGCACAAATACTTTGTACAGTGTGTGTGTGTGTTCTCTTACCGGTGTTGATCAGCCATAACCATGGGCATGAGCGTGTAGACAGCCGTCTCATTGTCTGTTAAAATAATTACGTCGTGTTAGTCGCATTAAAAACATCCACATCTACGTCTAACACCCCGATCTGATTCGTAACTCAGTTATGTCGTCTAATTATAAAACGGGTCGTTCCGCTCCTTAAATCCGATTGGCTGAGCCGTTTGTCCAGCCGTGACATCATTAACAATAACACACATCTCTGAGCTTCACATTCGTATCAATAAACAATACATTATTATAAATTATAAAATACAGATCAATATAAACAGCGAGCCGATTACCGATCAGCACTAAACCTGTTACGCCGTTTTTATAAACTGAGTTCTGTAATTTGGCCACTAGATGGCAGTGTTATTAGGGAAACCGGATTCCTCTTACTCAGCGATCAGCGTTCACTTTAAAAACGGACTAGATTAGAAGTAGAAGATCAGATTATTAATGATTTAGTTTGTAACGAAGACATTTCTGAATCAGAGCTTGTTTTTTATTACAGTGTTTATTTTTTATTATTGTGTTTTTTATTATAGTGAGTTTGTGTGTTTATTAAAGCAGTCAGACTCTCGAGGTTGTGTATTATTCTGAATAAATCACATAAAGAGGTGGCACTGTTCTCCACGACACGCCGGGACTCAACACCTCTTTATGGGTTTTATTCAGAATAAGGCCACGCCCCCTCGTACCTTAGTTATTTATTAAACACTGATGTTTTGGATGGATCTCACTCTGAAGGTTTGGATGTCAGACGGTTCTGTCCTGTTGTGATGTCACAGTAAACTCCACTCACAAAGCCAGGCTTCACTGAATCGTTCGATGTGGAGGAACCTGCTCTGTACAAAGAACCGAACTCATCTCCACCTCACCCCACCCCACACTCTAACTGAGATCAACCTGATTCATCCCACACAAGGGTGGAGGTGGGGGTGAAGGTGCAGGTGAGGTTAAAGGTGGCGGTGTGGGTGGAGATGGAGATGAGGGTGAAAGTGCCAGTGGATGTTGAGGTGGCTGTGTGGTTGGAGGTGGAAGTAAGGTGGAGGTTAAGGTGGTGGTGTAGGTAGAGGTGCCGGTGGAAGTGGAGATGAGGGTGGAGGTGGCAGTGGAAGTGGAGGTGGCGGTGTGGGTGGAGATGAGGTTTGAGGTAAAGGTGAACGTGAGGGTAGAGGTGGAGGTGAGGGTGGAGATGAGGGTTAATGTAAAGGTGGAGGTGAGGGCGGAGATGCCGGTGGATGTGAAGGGAGCGGTGAGGGTTGATGTGAAAGTAGCGGTGGGGGTAGAGGTGAAGGGTAAGGTGAGGGTGAAGGTGGAGGTTAGGAAGAAGGTAAACGTGGCGGTAGTGGTGGGGGTAAAGGTGAGGGTGGCAGTGTGAAAGGAGGAGGAGGTGAGGGTAAAGGTGAGGATGAAGGTAAACGTGGCGGTAGTGGTGGGGGTAAAGGTGAGGGTGGCAGTGTGGAAGGAGGAGGAGGTGAGGGTAAAGGTGAGGATGAAGGTAAACGTGGAGGTGGGGGTAAAGGTGCCGGTAGATTTAAAGGTAGCGGTGTGGGTGGAGGTGAAGGTAAACGTGGAGGTGGGGGTGAAGGTGAAGGTGGAGCTGAAGGTGAGGGTGAAGATAGCAGTGGGGGGTGATGGTTAGGATGAAGGTAAACGTGGAGGTGGGGGTAAACGTGCCGGTAGATTTAAAGGTAGCGGTGTGGGTGGAGGTGAAGGTAAACGTGGAGGTGGGGGTGAAGGTGAAGGTGGAGCTGAAGGTGAGGGTGAAGATAGCAGTGGGGGGTGATGGTTAGGATGAAGGATGAGGAGGAGGTGAGGGTGAAGGTGCTGGTAGATTTAAAGGTAGCGGTGAAGGTGGAGGTGAAGGTGGAGGTGAGGGTGAAGATGGAGGTGAAGGTGGGGATAAATGTAGACGTGGAGGTGGAGTAAAGGTGCATGTGAAGGCAGTGATGGTGGATGTAAAGGTGGAGGTGGATGTGAAGGTGGAGGTGAAGGCGGTGATGGTGGATGTAAAGGTGGATGTGAAGGTGGAGGTGGATGTGAAGGTGGAGGTGAAGCTGAAGGTGGATGTAAAGGTAAAGGTAGGTGAAGGTGGAGGTGGATGTGAAGGCGGAGGTGGATGTGAAGGCGGTGATGGTGGATGTAAAGGTGGATGTGAAGGTGGAGGTGGATGTGAAGGCGGAGGTGGATGTGAAGGCGGTGATGGTGGATGTAAAGGTGGATGTGAAGGTGGAGGTGGATGTGAAGGCGGAGGTGGATGTGAAGGCGGAGGTGGATGTGAAGGCGGTGATGGTGGATGTAAAGGTGGATGTGAAGGTGGAGGTGGATGTGAAGGTGGAGGTGAAGCTGAAGGTGGATGTAAAGGTAAAGATAGGTGAAGGTGGAGGTGGATGTGAAGGTGTAGGTGGATGTAAAGGTGGAGGTGGATGTGAAGGTGGAGGTGGATGTGAAGGTGGAGGTGGTGGATGTAAAGGTGGAGGTGGATGTGAAGGTGGAGGTGGTGGATGTAAAGGTGAAGGTGGATGTGAAGGTGGAGGTGGATGTGAAGCTGAAGGTGGATGTGAAGGTGGAGGTGGAGGTGGATGTGAAGCTGATGGTGAATGTAAAGGTGGAGGTGGATGTAAAGGTGGAGGTGGATGTAAAGGCGGTGATGGTGGATGTAAAGGTGAAGGTGGATGTAAAGGTGAAGGTGGATGTAAGGGTGGAGGTGGATGTGAAGGTGGAGGTGGATGTAAAGGTGGAGGTGGATGTAAGGGTGGATGTGAAGCTGATGGTGAATGTAAAGGTGAAGGTGGATGTAAGGGTGAAGGCGGATGTAAAGGTGAAGGTGCATGTAAAGGTGGAGGTGGATGTGAAGGCGGTGATGGTGGATGTAAAGGTGAATGTGAAGGTGGAGGTGGATGTAAAGCTGAAGGTGGATGTGAAGGTGGAGGTGGATGTAAAGGTAAAGGTGGATGTGAAGGTGGATGTGAAGGTGAAGGTGGATGTAAGGGTGGAGGTGGTGGATGTAAAGGTGGAGGTGGATGTGAAGGTGGAGGTGGATGAGAAGGTGGATGTAAGGGTGAAGGTGGATGTAAAGGTGAAGGTGGATGTAAGGGTGGAGGTGGTGGATGTAAAGGTGGAGGTGGATGTGAAGGTGGAGGTGGATGAGAAGGTGGATGTAAGGGTGAAGGTAAAGGTGGAGGTGAAGCTGAAGGTGGATGTAAAGGTGAAGGTGGATGTAAAGGTGGAGGTGGTGGATGTGAAGCTGGAGGTGGATGTAAGGGTGGAGGTGGTGGATGTAAAGGTGAAGGTGGATGTAAAGGTGGAGGTGGATGTAAGGGTGGAGGTGGTGGATGTAAAGGTGAAGGTGGATGTAAAGGTGGAGGTGGATGTAAGGGTGGATGTGAAGGTGGATGTGAAGCTGATGGTGAATGTAAAGGTGAAGGTGGATGTGAAGGTGGATGTGAAGCTGGAGGTGGATGTAAGGGTGGAGGTGGTGGATGTAAAGGTGAAGGTGGATGTAAAGGTGGAGGTGGATGTGAAGGTGGAGGTGGATGTAAGGGTGGAGGTGGTGGATGTAAAGGTGAAGGTGGATGTAAAGGTGGAGGTGGATGTAAAGGTGAAGGTGGATGTGAAGCTGATGGTGAATGTAAAGGTGAAGGTGGATGTAAAGGTGAAGGTGGATGTGAAGCTGAAGGTGGATGTGAAGCTGAAGGTGGATGTAAGGGTGGATGTGAAGCTGATGGTGAATGTAAAGGTGAAGGTGGATGTAAAGGGTGGAGGTGGTGGATGTGAAGCTGAAGGTGGATGTGAAGGTGGAGGTGGTGGATGTGAAGCTGAAGGTGGATGTAAAGGTGGAGGTGGATGTGAAGCTGAAGGTGGATGTAAGGGTGGAGGTGGTGGATGTAAAGGTGGAGGTGGATGTGAAGGTGGAGGTGCCGGTCGTACCCTCGGGGAGCTCCACGGTCCTGGCCCGTCGTAAGGAGCGCGTCAGGCGGTTGAGCTGCACGTTGAGCTGCTCCATCGCTCTTTCCATCATACGAGCCGGAGGTTCTGTGGCGGAGCCGCCGGAATGAGAGCTCGTAAGGCGGCCGCGTCTCCGTCAGTGAGCCGCTGCAGTCATAACGGCGCTCCTCCGGAGGAAGCGGCGGCCAGCGGCTCGGTGAAGCCCGCGGACCCGGCCATGTCGCTCCGCCGAGCGGATCCCACACGTCCCCATCAGCGCGCTCTTCCTGTTTATGTTCCCTGTTTGCTGAGTCGCGGTGCATTGTGGGAGATGTAGTTCTACAGGAGACGTGCTGCAGTAGTGCGTTTATGATGCCACAGTTTATCACACAAAGTATTAACATTTCGGTATTATAAACCCGATATGTTTTAACGTTTACAAGACATTGTTGACAGACGTCCTTGTTCTTAAAAAGAAAAAAAAAAAAGGTCTTAAGTTGTTGTTCCGCCTTACTCTTGTTATTGTAATAAAGTAATCCATCCATTATCTTCCACTTTATCCTCTACTTGGGTCGGGGGGGGGGGGGGTTCTCCATGCCCATCCAGGGGATAACGTTTTAGGCGCTGGGCAGATACTCCCAGGACAGGACGCCAATCTATCACTGGACACAGACTCACTCACTCACACACACACACACACACTCTCTCTCTCTCTCTATGGGGCAATTTGGAGAACTCAATTGACTTGATCCATGTTTTTGGACTGTGGGAGGAAACCGGAGAACCCGGAGGAAACCCACACGGACATGGGGAGACCGTGCAAACTCCACCCAGATTGGGATACGAACCGTGAATCCGTAGCGCTGAGAGGAGAACATGCCAACCACTAAGCCACTGTGCCACTAATAAAGTAATACAGTTTGGAAATATGACTGTTTTGATTTTTACACCCCCCCCCCCCCCATTATCTTCTGCTTTAACCTTTACTAAGGTCGCAGGGGGTTCCCCATGCCCATCCTAAGGAGAACATACTAATCACCAATCCACCATGCCACCCGCATTGGAAACATAAAATATAGAAATAAGGTTTCTTCCTTAAAATCTCACCATAGCAGGGGGGTTTTGTCTTGCCGCTGTCTCTTGGTCTTGCTCTTTGGGGGTTTAAAGGTTTAGAAATCTGTAAAGCTGCTTTGTGACGACATACGATTATAAAAAAATAAAAATAACGCTCTATAAATAAATGACTTGAACTTAATGAATTTCAGGAGAATAAAAATAACACGTCCTTCTTTATCTGTCATTTATTTTTAAATAAATAAAGAGTTCATGACAGAAATCAAACTAATGTACCACTTTTAAAACATACATGCACAATCAATAAAGAGGTGTGGGCTGTGAATCTAAAACCCGCTGTTTATATCTGTAAAATAAAATGGAGATGCATTTCAGAGCCGAAAGGTTAAGTTGCACTACTGGTGTCCTACAGTGACCCCTACAGGGCACCCACAGGTATTGAATTTAAAACACGTCGTTCGAGTTCTGCTCTACAGCTGCATCCTTAGGTATCATCATCATCTTCACACGTCCACACAGTGGTCCACTCAGACGTCACCTGAGCAGGTGAGGCCCCTCTGACTCCCCCCTACACCTGCTCCGGGGTCACCCCAGAGTCCGGGGCCGGGTCCACCTCGAAGACGTCGTCCTCCATGGTTTCTTCAATGGGTTTCATCGTGGACGATTTGCCATGTGGATATTTTTCTGAAAAAAATAACGTAAGGAACTTTTAAAGGTTAAAGATGAAATGCACTGATGATTATTAAAACTCAGATACATGCAACTAATTAACAACAGCAATTACAACATTAATTACATTTCAAACTGTGGAACTTCAGTTATGTTTTAATAGAAAATGATGTGTGTCTTAATATCAATAACATTAAAGAAATATTAAATAATCTTTGTAATTGTCTTACACACCGGCCCTTTAAATCCAGGACCTGAATACACTATATGGCTAAAAGTATGTAGACACCTGATCATCGCCCCGATGTAGTGGTGTGGTGGTTAGCATGTTCTCCTCTCAGGAAGAGATCCCTCCCAGATTCACAGGGTTATAACTCGCACCATGATTCAGCGTTACTTTACTGAAGACATAGCAGGCGACGTGCAGTAAGACACTATATCCAGTTGCCCATTGGCAATGCAGCTCTCCCCCTGTAGGCAGTGCCCAGGAGAGCAGCTGGGAAGGTGCCCAGGGGACCATGCCCTCTGAAAGAGCCTTCCCCAAACTATTCCCAATACTACATTATAAATTATATTATAATAAAGCATTGCGGTGTGAGAGGGCGTGGCATTATTGTGAATAAAGCCCATAAAGAGGTGTTATTAGTCCGGACGTGTAGTGGAGAACAGCGCCACCTCTTTACGTGATTTATTCACAATAATACACAACCTCGAGAGTCTGACTGCTTTAATAAAACACTTACAAACTCACTATAAAAAAAAACAAGCTCTGATTCAGAAATGTCTTCATTAAAAACTAAATCGTTAATAATCTGGTGTTCCGCGGTGTAATCTAGTCCGAGTTTTAAACCAAACGCTGATCGCTGAGTAACGGGATCCCGCTTTCTCCAACAATGGAATCAAGTACTGCCATCTAGTGGCCAAATAACAGGACTCTGTTTATAAAAACAGCGTTGATCAGGAATGGACGCGCTGTTTATATTAATCTGTATTTTCTGATTAAAATAACGTTTTGTATTTCACGCATTGATACGAATATGAAGCGCTCAGAGGTGTGCGTCAATGTCAACGACGTCACGGCTGGACACAAGGCTCAGCCAATCAGATTTAAGGACGGGACTCACCTGTTTTGTGAAGGAACCAATTGAATGTCTACATCTTGTTCATATAGTGTATTTTTGAAACACCTCCAGTCTGTTTATTAAGTTAAAGGTAAGCGTTAGCCAGTGAGTCATGTGACCGCGGGTGGTCCTCCGGTGTGCGAGCATGTGACCAGGCCTCTGTTAATGATGAACTCCATAGCGGTTATCGGGTTAGAAATGGAAGCGGACGGATTACGGGAGTCGGTTAAGTTTGAGCCGATAAGACGGCGACTGTCGGGTGGAAATGGAAATGGGAGAAAATGAAAGGTCTTACACCCCGTCACCCCGACGATCTGAGGACACAGCTAGAGGAGGGACAGGAGGACACAAGATCAGAACAACACCGGCAACAACCTCAGGACTAATGGATGGAGACGGGGGCAGAGATTTAGAGGAACGTCATGAACCATGCTGGGGCTCGCGGCGGGGGGGTTAGAGGGCAGCGTAAATACGACGCTCGTTTAAAAAAACATTGTTTAAGAGGGTCACTAATGATTAGTCACTAATGATTGATTAATTTAAACCGTGATCAGGTTACTGCTTTCTAATTTACACATTTCTCTGTGTTTAACATCACGTCTGTCCTCTGATTGGTCGGCTGTGATGCCAACACGCGAGCTCAGATCATAAGGTGCTGGTTTACTTTTAGCTCCTAGAATAAATAAAAATTACTTTGGAATGTGTTGGCGGAAAGAGTTTGGCATGTTCTCCTCTCAGGGCTGGGCATTCCCATTTCGAATCCCAATCTGGGTGGAGTTTGCATTTTCTCCCCGTGTCCGTGTGGGTTTCCTCCGGGTTCTCCGGTTTCCTCCCACAGTCCAAAAACATGGATCAAGGTCAATTGAATTCTCCAAATTGCCCCATATAGAGTGTGTGTGTGAGTGAGTGTGTGTCCAGTGATAGATTGCCCCCCTGTCCTGAGTGTATCTGCCCAGCGCCCGAAACGTTCTCCACTGGATGGGCATAGGGAACTCCCCCCCCCCCCCCCCCGCGACCCTAATAGAGGATAAAGCTGAAGATGATGGATGGATGGATTAGGTAGTGGTGTGTTGATAGTGATTTGGCATGTTCTCCTTGTTGACCCTCATGTTCAGGAGGTTGCTATAATGTGCTGAGCGGGGTGCGGGGTGGGAGCAGGACTTACGGATGGACGAGCCGGCGGAGCCTCCTCTGAGGATCTGGTTGAGCACGTCGTCGGTGTCGCTGGTGCTGGCCATGCTGTTCCTCATCTGCATCATGGACAGCTGCGAGCAAAGACTCGGCTGCCTCTCCATCTTCTTCAGCGCCTGGGGTCCGGTCACAGCGGGGTTAACGCCGGGGCAGCACCCGGACCCTCCACCCCACATCCTCCACCCCACACTACCCACGGACGTACCTTGTCGCTGAGGGTGGGGTCATTCAGAGAGTACAGCTTGTTGGTGATGTCCTTCCCAATGAGATACCTGAAGACCTCCTTCAGAAACGAGTCCGACTCCAGAAAGTACGTCAGTCTCTCTCTGGACCAACACAGGAACTTACAGGTCTCCTCTGCGCTGATGGTCACCTGAATCAAAACGACCAATAAACAGATCAGGGTTAGTGTGGGACTCCACTCCACACTATCCACTCAATATCCTCCACCCAACATCCTCCACCCACACCCTCCACCTCACATCCTCCACCTCACATCCTCCACCCCACACCCTAAATTATAGTCAGAGATCAAACAGTGAGAGATGAAAGCTTTGAACTTCACCTGGAACTTTTCTCCTCTGTTCATCATGGTGGATCTGAACTCGGGCGAGTCGATGAAGGCGTTGGTGTAAATGTTGTGCAAAAAATGTCCTCGGTATGAAACTTTCATTCTGAAATGAACATGTGAACGTTTATTCATACAGTCATTCATTATCTGCAGCTTAATCCTCTGCTAGGGTCTGCTTTGCTTGTGCCCATTGAGGGGAGAACGTTTCGGGCGCTGGGCAGATACACCCAGGACAGGACAGGACTGTCTCCCACACACATACTGTGCATACTAACTATATGGGGCAATTTCAAGCATTCAGCTCACCTTAAATTCATGTTTTTTAGACTGTGGGAGGAAACCAGAACACCAAGAGGAAAGTCACAGAACATGGGAAGAACATGCAAACTCCACCCAGATCGGGCTCCCCAGCGCTGAGAGGAGAACATGCTAATCACACTTGTCCTGAATTGTCCTGAATTTAATGATGTGCACGCATCACGATCCGTATCCTGCATCACATCCCCATCTTCTCCATGTTCCCCATGTAAGGCGAACTTAGTGACATCACCATCATGGAGAAGCGTTACCATGGCGACGTGAATGCCCTTAAGGGGGGGGGGGGGGATTGCCGGCCACTTGTTTGAGGTGGATGATGAATCCAAACCCAAATCAACATCTGAAGAGCTTCATTTCCATCCATCCATTATCTTCAGCTTTATCCTCTATTAGGGTTGTGTGTGTGGGGGGGGGGTTCCCCATGCCCATCCAGGGGAGAACGGGTGCTGGGCAGATACACCCCGGACAGGACGCCAATCTATCACTGGACACACACTCACTCACACACACACTCTATATGGGGCAATTTGGAGAAATTCAATTGACCTTGATCCATGTTTTTGGACTGTGGGAGGAAACCGGAGAACCCGGACATGGGGAGAACATGGAAACTCCACCCAGATGGGGATTCGAACCGGGAACCCCTAGTGCTGAGAGGAGAACATGCTAAACCACTAAGCCACCGTGTCGCCGAGCTTCATTTTAATTAAGTAATAAATGCGTTCGTTAAGCAGGAACCAAGATTGAACTGAACTGACGGGACAGGCCTTAATCTCTTTTCTGCACGTATTGAAACCATGAAATCCCTTTTGCTTCTGCAGCTCGTCCACGTACTTCCCTTTCAGGAGGATGCTGAGGCGCTCGTCCACAGAGGTCTTATCCTCGGCAGCATAGACCTGACCTTTCTTCAGGGTCTGGATGGTGCAGAACTGACCGGTCAGCCTTTGGAACAGAGCTTCACGCACATGAAGAGGTTGGAACATGCGCTTGTAGACCGACTTCAGCTCCCGGTCGATTTTAATCTGAGAGGGAACCAAACAGCAGTAAATAATGAAGGCTTTTTCAGGTTCCTGCTTATTTACGACTCTTCTTTAAAAAAGCATTTGGTTTGTGGGCAGAACCAACGCCGGTACTCACGGGTCTGCGTTTATACAGCAGGTAGAACAAGTGCATGAAGTTAACCAGCAGAAAGACCACGTTCCAGACCATGACGTCCAGCGTGCATCTGTACAGAGCGGCCCACGTGATGAACAAACAGCATCCTGCAACAACAGCAGTCAGAGTTCCCGCACCGGTTCTGAACTCACCACTGAAGCTGAGAGACACAGAAGACGTGGCAATACACAGTATGCCCACTAGATGGCGGCAAATGCCCATCCCGCCTGCAAGTCTCTGTGAAGCTCATTGTTCATCAGAGACTGAAACTATTCTAACAGACACTTCATCCATCATTATCTTCAGCTTTATCCTCTATTAGGGTCGCGGTGTGGGGGGGGGGGGGTTCCCCATGTCCATCCAGGGGAGAACGCTTCGGGCGCTGGGCAGATACACCCAGGACAGGACGCCAATCCATCACTCACACACTCACCCACACAGACACACTCTATATGGGGCAATTTGGAGAACTCAATTGACTTGATCCATGTTTTTGGACTGTGGGAGGAAACCGGAGAACCCGGAGGAAACCCACGCAGACACGGGGAGAACATGGAAACTCCACCCAGATGGGGATTCGAACTGGGAATCCCTAGCGCTGAGAGGAGAACATGCCAAAGCACTAAGCCACGTGCTGCCCCAAAACAATATCTTAATATGTTAAATGAAGTGTCTGTTAGGCGGCACGGTGGCTTAATAGTTTGGCATGTTCTCCTCTCAGCACTAGGGATTCCTGGTTCGAATCCCCATCTGGGTGGAGTTTCCATGTTCTCCCCATGTCTCCCCCGTGGGTTTCCTCCGGGTTCTCCGGTTTCCTCCCACAGTCCAAAAACATGGATCAAGGTCAATTGAATTCTCCAAATTGCCCCATATAGAGTGTGTATCTGTGTGAGTGAGTGTGTGTCCAGTGATAGATTGCCCCCCTGTCCTGGGTGTATCTGCCCAGCGCCCGAAACGTTCTCCCCTGGATGAGCATGGGGAAGCCCCTCCCCCCCCATCCATCCATTATCTTCAGCTTTATCCTCTATTAGGGTCGGGGGGGGGGGGTTCCTCATGCCCATTCAGGGGAGAACGTTTCGGGCGCTGGGTAGATACACCCAGGACAGGGCGCCAATCCATCACTGGACACGTGTTAACACAGACAAACACCATATATGGGGCAATTTAGAGCATTCGATTTACCTTGAAGCCATGTTTTTGGACTGTGGGAGGAAACCGGAGAACCTGGATGTAACTCACACGGGGAGAACATGCAAACTTCACCCAGCGCTGAGAGGAGAACATGCTAAGCCTCTGTGCTGCAGTAAGGAACTCTATTACTAAAGTGCAGATGTGTATAACTGTGTGCGGCCAGCAGGGGGAGCAGTACTGACCCGTCATCAGCAGCAGTCGCAGGAGGATCATGTGCAGGGCCACAGTGGTGGGGATCAGTAAAGCCACCACCAAACTCAGGTTCCCCAGGTGGAAGAGCAGGTGGTGCGCCTTCTCCCAGTCCTCACAGGAAGTGATGTTGGCGTCCATCAGAGGGGCGGGGCTCGCGTGCAGCATGGTTGTAGGGAGGGTGCTGACGTTCATCACGAATGACATTCTGAAGAGAGACACGCTGAGGACAGAGTGAGGACATCAGGACATCATGAGTTCAACTGAGAACCTCAACAAGAACGGAACCTGCACTCCGTTTAAAGTCCTTTATTTTAAATGTCACCTGGATTTATATTAAATTCACCTTAAAGTTAAAGAAACGTGGTTCATTCATTCAGACAAAACTCCCCGTTATGGTGATATTTAAGGAAGAAACCTTGTGAGGACCGAGGCTCAGCGAGAACAGTGTAGGACAGCCGTGTACAGATAGTGTTGAGGTCATGTGACCCGGATTTAACAAAAAAAACTATATGCAAATCCATTACGAGGGTCCTGCTGGACACCTATCTGTCCATCCTTACATCCAATCACACACACACACACACACACACACACACACACACACACACACACACACACACACACACACACACACGCCGCTCAACACACACTTTCTTTTATTTATATTTTTTCTGTCTCTTGTTATTGTCTGTAAACTGTAAACAGTTTTGTAGTTTTATTTTTATTTTTGTTTTTATTTTTGTTTTTATTTTTGTTTGTATTTTTGTTTTTGTTTTTATTTTTCATTCATTCATTCATTATCTCCCGCTTTATCCTCTATTAGGGTCGCGGTGGGGTTCCCCATGCCCATCCAGGGGAGAACATCTCGGGCGCTGGGCAGATACACCCAGGACAGGGCGCCAATCCATCGCTGGGTACACACTCACACACTCAAACACACTCTATATGGGGCGATTTAGAGAACTCAATTAACTTGATCCATGCTTTTGGACTGTGGGAGGAAACCGGAGAACCCGGAGGAAACCCACGCGGACACGGGGAGAACATGGAAACTCCACCCAGATGGGGATTCGAACCGGGAATCCCTAGCGCTGAGAGGCGAACGTGCTAACCACTAATCCACCGTGCCGCCGTTTTTATTTTTATTTTTATTATTATTATTATTATTAATTTTTTTTTTTGTATTTATTTAAATTTTTGTTTTTATTTTTATTTTTATTTTTGGGTAACACCAATGTAACGTTTGTCATACTAATGAAGCTTCTAAAATTGAATTGAATTAAGAGAGAGAACCATAACCAACCACAAAACACTATTCCTCACTAACCATACACACACACACACACACACACACACACACACACACACACACACAAACTTGTATATGTATATTTCTTGTCCCTTTTTTTTACCATTACCATATTTATATATAATAATTAACTTATATTTTCATATAATTATTACTATTAGTATTTATTTGCACACACACACACACACACACACACACACACACACACACACACACACACACATAATCTTTATTACTGAATTAATAAAGGGGTGTGGTACTCAGTGGTCAGGGTGTTGGTTATCAATCTGAAGGTTGTGGGTTCAAATCCCAGGTCCCCTGAAGTTACCAGTGTGGGTTCTTGAGCGAGACCCTTAACTCTCATTGCTGCAGGGGGCGCTGTGATGAACCCTGTGCTCATCTTGTAAGTCGCTTTGGATAAAAGCGTCCAATAAATGACCAATGTAAATGTAAATGTAAATGTAAATGTAATGTAAATGTAATTAATATAACTTGTATTGTTTATTTATTCCTGTATTTTATCTGAATATAAAATATAATATGAATTAAACAAACTGAATTACATTGAGAGACAGAGATTCCAGCAGATACAGAACTACCAACGTTTCTGCAGCAGAGAACAACCCCAACAACCGCACTGAGACGCCTCTGTACTCACCG
Source organism: Corydoras sp. C115 (assembly GCA_019802505.1). Classification (NCBI taxonomy): domain Eukaryota; kingdom Metazoa; phylum Chordata; class Actinopteri; order Siluriformes; family Callichthyidae; genus Corydoras; species Corydoras sp. C115. The sequence continues at coordinate 168,696 of JAFMOC010000582.1, read as the reverse complement.
TCCCGCTGCAGGAGGACAGCTCTGCTCCTCTCTTCTCCTCTCTGCTCCTCTCTGCTCCTCTCCAGCTCCTCTCCGGCTCCTCTCTGCTCCTCTGTGGCTCCTCTGTGGCTCCTCTCTGCTCCTCTCCAGCTCCTCTCCGGCTCCTCTCTGCTCCTCTCTGCTCCTCTCTGCTCCTCTCTTCTCCTCTTTGGCTCCTCTCTGCTCCTCTCTGCTCCTCTCCAGCTCCTCTCCGCTCCTCTCTGCTCCTCTCTGCTCCTCTCCAGCTCCTCTCCAGCTCCTCTCTGCTCCTCTCCGGCTCCTCTCCGGCTCCTCTCCAGCTCCTCTCCGCTCCTCTCTGCTCCTCTCTGCTCCTCTCCAGCTCCTCTCCAGCTCCTCTCTGCTCCTCTCCGGCTCCTCTCCGGCTCCTCTCTGCTCCTCTCTGCTCCTCTCTGTGGCTCTGGTGGAGGTGGGTGGAGGAGGTTTGTGGTGCAGACGTGTGGGGGCTGCTCAGTGTGAGCGCCGCGTTCCAGCCTGCTGACAGCCCTCGACTAAAAATGGTCATGAAACGCAGCGCTGTGGACGGCGGCGCGCCCCGTGGACGCGCATTCCACACACTGCCCCTTTAACAGGAGGACACGACACAGAGACAGAGACAGAGACAGAGACAGAGAGAGAGAGAGACAGAGACAGAGAGAGAGACAGAGACAGAGACAGAGACAGAGACAGAGAGAGAGAGAGACAGAGACAGAGAGACAGAGACAGAGAGAGAGACAGAGACAGAGAGAGAGACAGAGACAGAGAGAGAGACAGAGACAGAGAGAGAGAGAGAGACAGAGACAGAGACAGAGACAGAGACAGAGACAGTCCCCACGAATCCACCCTGCTGTGATTTACATACAACAAAGACTTCAGACCAAGTAGCGTAGCACCCATTATCAAAGGTTTAAATACCACGTGGGGGAGGCACGGTGGCTTGGTGGTTTAGCATGTTCTCCTCTCAGCACTAGGGATTTCCAGGTTCAAATCCCAATCTGGGTGGAGTCTCCATGTCCTCCCCGTGTCTGCGTGGGTTTCCTCCGAGTTCTCCGGTTTGCTCCCACAGTCCAAAAACATGGATCAATGTGAATTAAATTCTCCAAATTGCCCCATATCGAGAGTGTGTGTGTGAGTGTGTGTGTGTGTGTGTGTGAGTGTGAGTGTGTGTCCAGTGATTGCCCCCCCTGTCCTGGGTGTATCTGCCCGGCGCCCAAAACGTTCTCCCCCGGATGGGCATGAGGAACCCAACTCACTCTAATAGAGGATAAAGCTGAAGATAATGATGATGGATGGATTTTGAGGATTTTGTTAATTGTTTCAGCTGCACAAACAGAAATATTCCTCACTCCATACACACACACACACGCTCACACACACACACACACACACTCACTCACACTCACACACACACACACACACACACACACACACACACACACACACACACACTCACTCACTCACACACACACACACACACACACACACACTCACACACACACACAAACTTGTATATGTATATTTCTTGTCTGTTTTTTTTCATTACCATATTTATATATAATAATTAACTTATATTTTCATATAATTATTACTATTATTTTTATTCACACACACACACACACACACACACACACACACACACACACACATACACATAATCTTTATTACTGTGATTTTATCTGTATATAATATGATAGAGAGAGACAGAGAGAGAGTTTAATTGAATTCTCCAAATTGCCCCATATAGAGTGTGTGAGTGAGTGTGTGTCCAGTGATAGATTGCCCCCCCTGTCCTGGGTGTATCTGCCCGGCGCCCGAAACGTTCTCCCCTGGATGGATGGATGGATGGATTTTGAGGTGTCTGTTCTTTTTTTCCAGCTGCACAAACAGAAGCTGCCGCCTTTAGAATTTATTTTTTTAATTTATGAAACACTTGCATTAATTTATATGAAATAATTATAAAATAATTTCTGAAATCTAATCTGAATCAAACTAATGACATCTCAGCATTAATTAATATTAATATAAATATCACTTTCAGAGTCTGTTATCGTACAAAGTTATAAATACAAAAAATTATTGTCAGGACAACGGACATCTGACATGAAGACGCAGTGATGGACAATCCACCAGACCGACAGCAAAGCCAGTTTGGCCCCTGAGCAGAGGCCCCTAACGGTTAGTGAGTCACTGTGGATGAAACCTGCAGTCCGGCAGAGGAACACATCTTTATTAAAAGACAGCGACGCTGGGGGACGCTGGGAGACACCGGGGGACGCTGGGGGACGCCGGGGGACGCAGGTCCCGCAGTCCGTCTGCTCTGGTGGATCGTTAGGATCGGACGTGGCGTGCTGAAGGCCCGGTGTGGGATGGGATCAGGGCCGGGGGTCGGAGTGGGCAGTCGGATCGTAGCCGTTGCAGAAGCTGGGTAAGCGGAGGTCGTAGCGGAAGCCGTGTGCGTCCAGCGCCCGGTCATTCAGGGAGTACAGCTTCTCGGCGATGTCGTTGCGCACCACCAGAGCGAACACCTTGGCGATGTAGCGGTGTTTGGCGAACAGCAGGTAGAGTGTCTTGCGTCTCCATGTGACGTATCTGCAGGGATCCTCTGCTTTCAGTGAGACCTGCGGACAGAGACGTCTCACGTGAGGGGACAACGGTGATGCAGCATCGTCCACTGTCAATCAAACGGGTTAGTAATTAATTACTGCGCTTTATCAGCTCTAACTGCTTTTCTTGTTTGTTTCTTTTGAGGTCAGATCTTCATCATGGTTCTGCTGAAGTTCTGCGGCTACGACGGTTACTGATGGATCCTGGAGTTCTATTGGACCGGCGGTCCTGCAGGACGTCCTCAATGGACTTATATAGTATTAATTGTTCAATACGGGTCACATGATCACCACACAGTCTGTACATGGCTGTCCTACACTGTTGATTAGGGCTGTCTTCAACTAAAGATTTTCATAGTCGAATCTGATTCGTCAGATTTTCCCTATAGTCGACTGATAGTCGAATCAGTTAAAATTTCACCACAAGATGGCGCTATAAGCGTAGTTTTTAAAAAAGTTTTTTTTTTTATATTTTACTTGTTTTTCTAACAAAAGAAAACCTTTTTTTTGTTTTGTTTTTCTTTTTTTTCTAGAAATTAGGATGATTTTATTTGACAAAAGGCTATATATATAACGAAAACAAAGACATTTCATGTAAAAACTCATGCTTAGCAGCAGCCATGGGCGCCCCCATGTGGTCAAAATGGTACATTCGACTATGAGGTTCATAGTCGACTACGGTTCTCCGAATCGAATCGTCAAATCAGCGAATATTGCAGCTCACCCCTACTGTTGATGCTCAAGGAGGAGGAGTCCCCCACTGAGCCTCGGTCCTCACAAGGTTACTTTCGTAAAATCACAACATAACAGGGAGTTTTTTTCTTGCCACTATCGCTACGGCTTGCCCCCCGGGGGTTTACCACGGTAAACCTTACAACACCGTAAAGCTGCTTTGTGACAATGTACTGTCATAAAAAAATAAATATAAAAAAAGCGCTTTATAAATAAATGAGTTGAACTTAAACGAGCCGACCTGAAAGAGTCCTTCCTCTGAGGGTCTCAGGGAGTCCCACTCCGGTGAATCCAGGAACTGGAATGGATAAATGTAGTGCAGAAATTCCCCATTCACTGTAACACGGATTCTGTGGGAAGGAACATTAATTGGAACCTCGCAACAGAGGGATAATACTCACTATTGTGAATTATTGGTTAATATTTTCAATAAAAACAACATGATGTGAAAAAATGCCTCGTGGGTTTGAGGTTAAGTGACCACCTTTGCGACCTGAAAGTCCCCGGTTTGATTCCCGGTCCCACCAACCACGACCAACCACCACCAACCACCACCAACCACCACGGCTGAAGAGCTTTGGGAAAGACACCTGAACTGAATTGCTCAGTGGGAGGAGCTGTTTCTTCTGTAATTCAAACTTAAAGAATATGTTCTTATACTTGCAGCCAGATTTCGAAAAACATCCATTATCTTCCACTTGGTCCTCTACTAGGGTTGCGGGTGGGTGGGGGGTTCTCCATGTCCATCCAGGACGCACATGTTTGGGGCACTGGGCAGATACACCCAGGGCACAAACACACTCTATATGGGGCAATTTGGAGAACCCGGAGGAAACCCACACGGACATGGGAGATATGTAGGAGAACATGGAAACTCCACCCAGATTGTGATTCGAACCCGGGAATCCCTAGAGCTGAGAGGAGAACATGCCAAACCACTAAGCCACGTGCCGCCCCATGCATGCAATTGTTTCAAATAAAAGCCTTTATGCAGCAATATGACTAAAGGACACCCGATTTTAATGATAACGCGGGGTCCCCCAATACTTTTGGTCTTAGGGTCTCAAGTACAACAAAGCAGAAACGTATGACTGTGTTTAAAGCTTTTTAAAGGTGTGTATTTAAAGCTTTTTAAAGGTGTATATTTAAAGCTTTTTAAAGGTGTATGTCAGTATTTACCTGCCAGAGAGAAGAACAGACAGTTTATCGATGGGAGTTTTGCCCTCGATGGCGAAGTAGTGCTCCTGATCCAGGGTGTGGATCTCCTTCTCACAGCAAGCCACGATCCTTCCAAAATGGACAAGAGACACCCCTAACTTTTTGAACATGCTCCCGTAGAGGTCCTGGAACTCTCTGCTGAACGTGACCCCCTTTAGCCGATAGGCGACGTGTCCGAGCTGAACGAGGCTGATCAAGAACAGCACCGAAGCCCACGAAAGCTCGTCGGTGGTGCAGGGGTTGGCCCACGCCCAAACGGTGGCGCACAGGAAGCCCAGAGACAGCAGGCTGAACATGTAGAGCAGTCCATAAAATCCACTGCCCGCCATGAAGCCCAGCACCAGCAGCATGTTCCCCAAATGAAAGAACGCGCCCGCCGGCTCCTCGATCCATTTTACGCACAGCGGATGTTCCAGAGGAGTCGGCTCCGCGCTCTGATTCCAGCTCGCCTCCATGCTGGCAGTGCGCTCTCCCCTTCTAACCCGACCGTATAATCAAGTGAAATAATTATAATGAATAATTAACAAAGATAATTAGCTTAATAAGTCGCGGTAAGCTGCGGTTTTACGCGTTTGCGTAACGCGCGCAGGAATCGGTCACCCCCAAAACGCAGCAAACGTCTCAGTAATAAATCCCTTACATTTTAAAGTTTATTATGCACCATGAATTAAAATTAATCTAGTTATTCATTATTATGAAATGTTCCAGCAGTCCTCCTGACGCGCTCCTGCCGCCCGGCGCGTCTCTGGAGATTCGGACCCTGTTGCTCGGTGGCACTGCGCGGCGTGGCCACATATCTGCTGGACTGCGTGGGTGTCACGTCATTACCCGGGGGTGCTGCTGGCGACATTTGTTTAGTCCGCTTTAAAACATAAATCAACGCCAGACGAAAATAGCTGCAGTGCTTCCTGGCGGGTTACCTGAAAACCCTGACCGCCAGGGGACATTGCGGCGCTGCAGTCAGAGATTGAGGACAAACTGAAGGACTCGCTGCAGGGCTGAGAATAAAATAACAAATGACCTACATTTAAAAACGAGGCTCAGGTTCACATTCAAATGACCATCACTGTAAATTCATGACGTTAAGATCGGTTTTTATTTTATTCTTTATTATTATTATTATTATTATTATTATTATTATATTTTTTTACAAAATAATAAAAACACCTTTAACAGAAATCCAGGAACTTTCCAACGTGCCATTTACAAACACGCTGGTGACAGAAATATATTATTTTAATGCTGCACACTACAAACACAAAAGTATTTGGACACATACAGGGATGAGGTCCGGAAACTTGGTGAGTGGAGTGCAGCTAACAACTTGGCACTGAATACCACCAAGACAAAAGAACTCATCCTTGACTTCCGACGGAACAAGGCCGCCCCTACACCCCTGTACATCAACGGTGAATGTGTAGAGCAAGTGGAATCATTCAGATTTCTGGGAGTACACATCTCTGCAGATCTCTCCTGGACAGTCAACACCTCTGCACTGGTCAAGAAGGCCCAGCAGCGGCTTCACTTCCTGAGGGTGCTCAGGAAAGAACAGCTACACACAAGCCTGCTGGTGACCTTCTACCGTTCCACCATTGAAAGCCTGCTGACATATGCCGTGTCAGTGTGGC
>JAFMOC010000582.1:132500-157500 GCA_019802505.1 Corydoras sp. C115 | reverse complement strand
GCGGTGGGGTTCCCCATGCCCATCCAGGGGAGAACGTCATGGGCGCTGGGCAGATACACCCAGGACAGGGCGCCAATCCATCACTGGGCACACATTCACTCACAGAGGCACTATCTATATGGGGCAATTTTTGAGAATTCAATTGACTTGATCCATGTTTTTGGACTGTGGGAAGAAACCGGAGAACCCGGAGGAAACCCATGCAGACACGGGGAGAACATGGAAACTCCACCCAGATTGGGATTCGAACCGGGAATCCCTAGTGCTGAGAGGCGAACGTGCTAAACCACTAAGCCACCGTGCCGCCTTATTATTATTATTATTATTATTATTATCACTCCTATATCAGCTTCATCTGTTTGTCCGTGTGTCTGGTAAAAAGTTTGCAAATGTTATTTCACCCACTTCCCGTTATCCGATTGAGCTGAAACTTTGCACAATTGTACATCTTTGATGACAACTAATTAACTAATTAGTGGTAATTAATAAATTTAGTTTTCTATGGATAAATTGCCCAAGTTTTATGCTTCACAAGCAGAATTCATTTTGGATAAAGTAATTTAACACGATATAGGCGTGTTTTAAAAAAAATAATATTTTAATATTTTGCTTGTTTTACTAACAAACTCATACGATAATGCAGTGTTCGTGGAATATCAGTTCAGGTTGCAGATACCGCCACCCTGTGGTGAAAACGGAAAGCATGGCGGTTTAAACTGCGTGTTTACTAAAGTGTGGATTCAGTCAGGAGGAGGCGGAGCGTAAACCTTTATCCGTACTGTGTTTATTTGGAGATTCCTGCGACGACAGAATTATAACAGTTTGTTTCGATGCTTCCATTTCTTCTGTAAATACCTTTAATACTCCGGTGACAGCGAGGTGTCCGTCTTTATCAGGGTTACGGCGTCCACGCGTGTCTGCCATGTAATGAGGAAAAGGAGGCGGAGTTATGGTTTCCCGCCAGTCTGCGGTTCCCGCCTTTTTCTCGGCCTGCGTTATGGCTGCAGAGTATATAGGGGGCGCGGTTGGTCAGTGTTTTCGGTTTGTTGCTGTGTCTTTGCTATACTGTTCCAATAAAGGATGTTGTTCAGGATGACGACCCGTGTTGTGGGCTCTGCTTCGCCGCAGAATGCTACAATTTTAACTTAGTTTTGGTTAAACTGCCCTAGACTCGCCTGCGGTTAACCTGGTTCTCTCACGCTCTACTTGGGTTTGAGTGTATCATTTGGCACCGTGTTTGATTTGCGTTTGAACTCTGACCGTAACTTCATAGGTTTTTAACTGTTTTGAAATATTAGATACTGTTTGAATGTAGGGCGGCACGGTGGCTTAGTGGTCAGCACGTTCGCCTCTCAGCGCTGGGGATTCCCAGTTCGAATCCCCATCTGGGTGGAGTTTCCATGTTCTCCCCGTGTCTGCGTGGGTTTCCTCCAGGTTCTCCGGTTTCCTCCCACAGTCCAAAAACATGGATCAAGGCAATTGAATTCTCCAAATTGCCCCATGTAGAGTGTGTCTGTGTGAGTGAGTGTGTGCCCAGCGATAGGTTGGCGCCTTGTCCTGGGTGTGTCTGCCCGGTGCCCGAAATGTTCTCCCCTGGATGGGCATGGGGAACCCCCCCGCGACCCTAATAGAGGATAAAGCGGGAGATAATGAATGAATGAATGTTTGAAAGTACGTATCCTAGGTGTTGTAATAGTGTAAAATAGAAACAATGGAACAGTCAACAGAGGCGGCACTGTGGCTTAGTGGTTGGCATGTTCTCCTCTCAGCGTTAGGGATTCCTGGTTCGAATGCCAATCTGGGTGGAGTTTTCATTTTCTCCCCGTATCCACGTTCCAAGAATGGGCGCTGTACAGATACACCCAGAACAGGAGACCAATGCATCACTGGATGGAGACACACACACACACACACACACACACTATGGGGTAATTTGTAACATTCAATTCACCTTGAATACATGGTTTTGGACTATAGGAGGAAGCCGGAGAACCCAGAGGAAACCCACATGGAAACTTCACCCATATCAACATACAAACAGGAATCTCCAGTGCTGAGAAGAGAACATGCTTGCCACTGAGCCACTGAGCCAGCATGCTGTCCAGCTTGTTTATTATTGTGAATAAATCACGGGATAGTGGTCATATTTATTAAAGATTTTTGACTTGTTAAGATTTCATTTTTTGCAGTGCAGTGTTTTCCAAAAAAAACAACTCAAGACCCATCTCCTCTAAAAGCACTCACTGAAAAAAAAATCAATAAAAAAAAATGAAAAGTCATCCTCGACCTTAGTGCTGTGAGGTGGAGGTGCTACCCGCCACACCACCGTACCATCCACCCGTTATCTTCCACTTTTTCATGACCATCCAGAGACACCCAGGACAGGGTGCCAGGAAACCAAGAGAACCCTGAGGAACAGACACACACAGACACGGGGAGAACATGCAAACCACCCAGATTGGGATTTGAACCGGGAATCCCTAGTGCTGAGAGGAGAACTTGCCACCGTGCAGCCGCACCACCGTACCATCCCATAATATTATTACACTTATCTGCACTGAATAATGTGAGCAAAATGCTTAAACATGTAGAAATGTGCTTTATCTTTTTTTTTTTTAAATAAGATTTTAATCTGTAAATGAACACGTTAAAAAAAATCAAGTTCAAATAGCTCATGCTGATTTAATGATCATGTGTCAGCGCCGCCAAACCGCGGTGTCAACCATTAATACACGTTAATAAAAACATAAGGAGGCGAATAGAAGTCATGATTCAGCAACTGAAACAACTCCGGAGAATACCAGAAGATCCGCGACGTCCCTTCATTTGATGGCTTGCCAAATTATAATAGCGAGGACGGTCACCACTAAGGACAGCACCAATCCCAGAATGCACATCCTCTTACGTGACTTTCTCTACGAAACAAACACAGAGGACAAATCACATGACCCAATAAATGAACCGATGCTCCTGGATGCATTTGAATCTGGCTACACGACTTGTACCTGGTAGTAGACGGCACGCTGGAGGTGCTCGGTCCCGTGGTCCACATGCACCTCAGCGCTCTCCACATTGGCTTCTATACTATCTAGATGAGAAACCCCCGACTATACAGATTAAAACTCCACGATACGCTTAAGTTAATAAGTTAACAGTGGTTCACGTGATTAATAATTAAGAGTTCAGGCACCTATTAGATCCCCCTGGTCATGAATCATCACCGCCAAGTCCTTAAAGATCTGGTTCACGTCCATGATGTCAGCCTGCGAGAAAGAAAGAACACAAACGTTGTAGTTTCGACATTCTGCAAACCACGGGACTAAGATCTGGTTCTCAGTGAGGGGTGTAACGTTACGCTGTAGTCTTTATGAAGCGTTCGTTACGGGTCACGTGGTTCGCTTTGCAGAATACAACGGTACAGAACTCACGAGAACCAAAAAACCCAGGGCGGAACTGAAAGAGGAGGCGAGTCGTTCTCCTGAGCCGAGTTGCGAGTCGCACCATCACGCTGTAAACGCCTCTAAGCATGCCATGATATGTGTAGCTCAGTTTAGAGGCGGAGCCTGGAGCGCGAGTGGAAACCATACACTGCTGCATTCAGATCAACCCTGTGGGAGGAGTTTGGGTTCCTGTGATTGACAGCAGCGTAAGGACAGCGCAAGGATGGGGCAGGGGCGGGGGAGGGGCAGGGGCGGGGGGGGGGGGTCAATGCAACACGGACGGTTCGAATTGGGGGTGCGGGATGTTTGTGGAAACATTTAGAAGGTGCTGACGCTGACTCAGCAGAATCCTCCACATGGAGAACCTGCAACCCAACCGTTCATCTCCAAAACTTTATAAGCACTTTTGGTTTCTTTGGGGGCAAACTCCACCCAGATTGGGATTTGAACCCTGATAGGCAGAGGTCATCGTGCCACCAGAAGAATGAGAACGTCTGCACTTTGCCAGCAGGTTCTGTAGCCGGGACTGTATTATTGTAGGGTGAACTTTTCATTTGAAACATCTTGCTTTATTTAAAGACTGTGAGGTTCTAAACTCATTTTCTCGATTACTCTTTGATGTTGACTTCGTCTTGCGCACCTCCAGTTGTCGGATGTTGGTCTCTCTCTCTTTGATCAGCTCCAGATCCTCTTCTGTGATTGGTTCCTCCTCCGTCAGACTCTGCCTCCAGTCTTCATTCCTGAACATTCAAAGTAAACATTCAGCCGTAGAAACCTCCACCTGAGGAACATTCTGTGAAATGATGTCATAAATGTTGAGGAACTGTGGACTTACAGAACCGCTGAGGAACCCCACAAAATTTGGACACCACGGGGATCAAATTAAGTACTGATGACCCATCACCAAGCTCACAAAGCCATCAGCTTAAATATAATGACGTCAATGTGGCGCGAGGGTGTGGTGGCTCAGTGGTCAGGCCGTTGGGCTGTCAATCCGAAGGTTGTGGGTTCAAAGCCCAGGTCCACTGAAGTTTCCAAAGACCCTTCACCCTCATTGCTCCAGGGGGCGCTGTGATTAACCCTGTGCTCACCTTGTATGTCGCTTTGGATAAAAGCGTCCAATAAATGACCAAATGTAATGTAATGCAATGTCTCCCCCAGTGGAACATGCGGGAACTGCAGGCAGGTTGCAGGTAAGAGGTACAGATAGAAACTTGCAAAAAGGTATTAGATTTATTAAAACTATTCTTTTATAATACTGGTTTTCTTTCTGTGAAGTGGGAGATGATGGGAGAACATGATAAACCAACAAACATAAAATAGGTGGGGGTGTCCAAATATGTTTTTACTTTTACGCACTTGTCAAACGTCACAAGCTGCTCGTCTTGATTTTCTTCTATCTAGAAAACAAATGATTTCTGATTTGAAAAAGTGTAAGTTGTAAATTTGAACTAAAGAAACAGATTTAAATATATATTACAACAAAACACGATGGATAATCACCAGGAAGCGAGAGCCAGCCCGAGCCCTGGCTACAGACTCCCTCTCTCTCTCTGCGGCACGACGTTGCACCACCTGAAAGTTGTTGAGCGCCGCCGAAAAGTCGTTCATCAGCCGGTCCTTCCTGATTCGTTGTTGTCTCTGGTTTTAAAATGAAGACGCGTTATCTCTGAGCTTCGCTGACCGGCATTCTGCATGATGACCTCACCTGCTCGGATGGAGATGAGGGTGCCGGGATAGACCCCAGCTCCTTCAGGTGTTTATTTGTCTCTTTAGCCAGTTGGTTCGTGTAATGCTGCATTTGCTGTCTGAAGATAAAAATAAAGAAATTAATAAATAAATCTAAATAATAAAAATATTAATAATAATAATGAAATAAATAAAAAAAGAAAGAAAATAAATAAATAAATATATAATTAAATAAAAAATAAAGATAAATAATAAAGAAAAAAGAAAGAAGAAGTAACAATAATGAAAATTAATAAATAAATAATTATTTATAAAATGTTTAAAAAAAAAAAATAATAAAAATTATACTTTTTCTTTCCACAGCGGGTTTTTTTTTTATTGCACATTAAATCCTGATGTGTAGCTTCGTTCTTTCTTGTTTATTTTATTTAGTCATTCAGATTACGCTTTTATTGAAATAAAACTACTAACAAATTTTAATGTTAAAAATAAATAAATAAATAAATAAATAAATAAATAATTTGTTAGATTGTTATAATTCAGTGTCCAGTAAATTGAATTCATATTTTCGGACGTAAAGCGAGACGGCAGACTCACAGTCGGTCCTGAAGCTCCGGAGTGTCCGGTCTGCTGCCGAGCTGGAACAACATGGACTTAATTTGTCCGCTGTGTACAAGTGACAAGAAAGAGAGAAATGGAACATAGGAAACGATGGTATAATAAAAAAGAACAGCTGCATCTTTAAACAGCTACTTAAACCCGACATCTCATCATTAAACGTCTAAAGTGACTCTAGTGTCTTAGATTTTTTATTAAAAATATATAAATATGATCAGAATGAATGTAAACATCATCAGGGATGTTTATTTTATGTTGTATACTTTCCAACTCTAAACAGCCGGGAGTCTAGAGCACAACCTTGTGGGATGCCACAGTACCACATTGTGTGTATTCTGAATGTGTGAGATCATGATCTCTTACTGTTGTGTGTTATTTTCTGAATATTTGCGGTGCATGTCTGAAACAGGTTGCTGAAGTCTCGCAGCTGCGAGCGCTGGACCTCCATCCTTCCAGACGACATGATGGACTCCGCTCACAGGGAACCCCGCAAACTCTGGAGAAGGAGAACAATACAAAAATGTTCAGGTGCTGGCAGTGCTAGATTAAATTTGATATCTGAACCTTGCATTGTGCACGCGAGTCAACACCAGGAAAGGATCGTTCCCAAACCGTTGGCACAAAGTTGGAGTCGTTTTGCTCTTGCAGGTTTGTATAATAAAGCAATAAGGTGGGCGTGGCATATTCTGAATAAATCACATAAAGAGGTGTTTTGAGTCGCGACGCATAGTGGAATACGATTATATCTCTTTCCCGTGATTTATTCACAATAATACACAACCTCGAGTGTCTTATTGCTTTTATAAAACACTTATAATAAATACACAATAATAACAATCAAGGTTTGATTTATAAATGTGTTTATTGAAAGCAAAATCAATATTAATCTGGACTTCTGCAATGTAATCTAGTCCGGTTTTTAAAGTGAATCGCTGAGTAACAGGATCAAACTAAATCATATAAACTGAAGACAGTTTATAATCAGTGTAACGGGTTTAGTGCTGATGATCTGTTTATTAATCTGTATTTAATGATTTAAAATAATGTATTGTATTTCACACATTCACAGCTCAGAGGTGTGTGTTATTGTTAATGATGTCACGACTGGACAAACGGCTCAGCCAATCAGATTTAAGGAGCGGAACGACCCGTTTTATTATTAACTTTCTCCTATTTGTTGCAGAACTAGAGGACAGTTACAGTCTTGAGGTTTATGTGTGTGTGTGTGTGTGTGTGTGTGGGGGGGGGGGGGGGGTTGGAGGGTGGTAATGCACTTACTGGGTAATTTTAAGTGTTCTCAGTTGTAGTGCACTTGTTTATTAATCAGTGAAATGAGCATTTATAGATTTCTAATTATTATTTTCCTGATATTATAATGATCTCAATTAAAACATAATTAAAGTAAAACGTTCTCGTGCACAAAACACAGCTTTACAAATGATTAAAGCACTGTTTTTAAACCTCCTCCTCATTATGTGACCAAAAGTATTGAGACACCTAAACCTTACACTCACACAAACACAATCATTATAAGAACACATTCTAATGGGGGCAGCATGGTGGCTTAGTGGTTGGCATGTTCTCCTCTCAGTGCTGGGGATCCAGGTTTGAATCCCAATCTGGGCGGAGTTTCTATGTTCTCCATGTGCCGCGTGGGTTCTCCGGTTTCCTCCCACAGTTCAAAAACATGGATATTGAATTCTCCAAATTGCTCCATATAGAGGTGTGTGTGTGTGTGTGTGTGTGAGTGTGTGTGTGTTCAGTGATAGATTGCCCCCCTGTCCTGAGTGTATCTGCCCAGCACCCGAAACATTCTCTCCTGGATGGGCATGGGGAATCCCCCCCCCCCCCAACAACCTTAATAGAGGATAAAGCGGAAGATGATGGACGGATGAATGTGGGGGCGACACGGTGCGGTAGTGGTTAGCATGTTCTCCTCTCAGCACTGGGGATTCCCAGTTCAAATCCCAATCTGGGTGGAGTTTCCATGTTTGCATGGTCGCCGTTTGGTTTCCTCCGGGTTGTTTCCGTCGTGGATCAAGGTCAATTGAGTTCTCCAATTGCCGTGTGGTTGTGTATCCGTGATCGATTGCCCCCCTGTCCTGGGTGGATCTGCCCCAGCGTCCGAAACGTTCTCCTCTGGATAATTGGGAAACCCCCCCCCCTGCGCCCTTACCTTCATTCATTCATTCAATTTATCGTATCTTCCATTTATCCTCTATTAGGGTCGTGGAGGGGGGGGGGTTCCTCATGCCCATGGATTTCGGCGCTGGGCAGATACACCCAGGACAGGACGCCAATCATCACTGGGTGACATTCACTCCAAACATGCCCTATATGGGGCAGGAGAACTCAATTGTTGATCCATGTGTGGACTGTGGGAGGAGGAGAACCCGGAGGAAGAACCCACACAGCCACGGAGAGAGAACCTGCAAACTCCACCCAGATGGGGATTCGAACCGGGAATCCCTAGCCCCGCGACCCTAATAGAGGATGAAGCAGAAGTTAATGAATAAAGCCACGTGGAACACCTGAGTCCAAAAAACACCTGGATTTAGTGAATAAAGGGCGTGTCCTAATACTTATGACTATTTCATGCGTCTCGTGACTTTGCTAATGACGTATGAAATAAATTTCGACCAAACAACCCTGGGGAGGGAGGGGGAGGGGGGGAGGGGGGGGTTGTTGTGGAGTCAGTGACCTCACTTTACCCCATGAGTGGCATGATCAGACATAATGCCACGCCCTCTCTCTCTCTCTCTCTCGTGCTTGCTTTACACGTGACATCCTATATGTCCACAATGACGTCACAGTGTTCCTGACGTCGCCCCGTTATTTTAAGGTGATCTAATGTAACTGAGTTCTGCCGTAAACACAAAGCGAGGCGAAAAGAAATCCTTAAAATCAGTGCGCTGCAACAAAACCGTCGCCATATTGATGATAATGAATTAATAATTAATAATTAATAATCGTAAGGATGACGTGCATATGTGATGACGTGTTGTTTACTTACGGTGCGGTAAGCTGAGCGTGAGTTTGGGGCGGCGGCAGAATCGCGGCGGCGGCGGCTGACGGATCTCCGCACGCGTCTGGAGAAGATCATCAGCTTCCACGCGTGGAAAGCCCACGTGAGGCTGATGACGCAGGGCGTGAGGAGCAGGGATCGAACCCGCCGACGTGATGCTGCGGCTCGGGTTGATCCTGCCGCGGAGACGCAGCCGCCTGCCCTGAGCGCCCCCCCCCCCCGACCTGATCAACCAATCCGACACCAGCAACGCTCCAAAGACCGGGGGGGGGGGGGGGGGGACTGTGGGGCTGGACTGAGGTCTGACCCATCCATCTTTATGTGCTATATCCATCCATTATTCATCCATCCATTATCTGCAGCTTTATCCTCTATTGGGGGGGGGGGGGGGGGGTGGGGGGGGGGGGAGGGGGGGGGGGGGGGGGGTGGGGGGGGGGTTTCCCCATGCCCATCCAGGGGGGAACGCATCGGGCGCTGGGAGGGGGGGGGGGGGGGGGGGGGTGGGGTATCCTCTAGGGGGGGGGGTGGGGGGGGGGGGGGGGGGGGGGGGGGGGGGGGGGGGGGGGGGGTTCCCCATGCCCATCCAGGGGAGAACGTCTCGGGCGCTGGGCAGATACACCCAGGACAGGGGGGGCAATCTATCACTGGACACAAACTCACACACACTATATGGGGCAATTTGGAGAATTCAACTGACCTCGATCCATGTTTTTGGACTGTGGGAGGAAACCGGAGAACCCGGAGGAAACCCACGCGGACTCGGGGAGAACATGGAAACTCCACACAGATGTTGTCATTCGAACCGGGAATCGCTAGCACTGAGAGGAGAACATGCCAAACACTAAGCCACCGTGCCGCCCTCCATCCATTATCTTTAGCTTTATCCTCTACTAGGGTCGGGGGGGGGGGGGGGGGGGGGGGGGGGGGGGGGGGGGGGGGGGGGGGGGGGGGGGGGGGGGGGGGGGGGGGGGTTCCCCATGCCCATCCAGGGGAGAACGTTTCGGGTGCTGGGCAGATACACCCAGGACAGGACGCCAATCCATCACTGAACACACACTCACTCACACACTCTATATATGGGGCAATTTGGAGAACTCAACTGACCTTGATCCAGGTTCGAATCCCAATCTGGGTGGAGTTTCCATGTTCTCCACGTGTCCGCGTGGGTTTTCCTCCCACAGTCCAAAAACATGGATTCAAGGTAAATTGAATTCTCCAAATTGCCCCATATAGAGTGTGTATGTGAGTGAGTGTGTGTTCAGTGATAGATTGCCCTCCTGTCCTGGGTGTATCTGCCCAGCGCCCGAAACGTTCTCCCCTGGATGGGCATTGGGAACCCATCGACCCTAATAGAGGATAAAGCTGAAGACAATGGAAGGAATAAGGGGCTGGTTGGGTCCTGGGGCCTGTCCCAGCCATGTTTACATGCTATATAGTTCTCAAATTAAATACGGAATGGAGATGGCACAGTGGCTTAGTGATTAGCATGTTCTCCCGTTCTCTGGTTTCCTCCCATAGTCCAAAAACATGGATTCAAGGTGAATTGGATGCATTACATTGCCCCATATAGTATGTGTTTGTGTGTGTTAGTGTGTGCCCAGCGAAATGAGTGTGTGTGTGTGTATGTGTGTGTGTGTGTGTGTATGTGTGTGTGTGTGTGTGTGTATGTGTGTGTGTGTGTGTGTGTGTGGTATGTATGTGTGTGTGTGTGTGTGTGTGTGTGTGTGAGAAACCATAGAAATCCAGATATCTGATTTCATTAAAACTTAAAAACATAATAAATGAACAGCTTTTTAAAGGTTTTATAAATTCTGGTGTTAATTACAGCAGAGCGGGTTCCATGGAAATGAAAGCGGTTTTGTTCCTATCCCGTGACTCTCACCTGATTTCAGTTAAGCTTCATCACATGAGCTTCAACCAGAACCGAGAAAAGAATCAGAATGCCGATACTGAAGTTTTCCTTTTCCACAGACCCACAACCGACCACAAACCCGGTTTAAACAGAACCCCCCCCCGGTCCACAGACCAAACAACCGACCACAAACCCGACCACAAACCCGTTTTAAACAACAGACCCCCCCCCCCACAGCCCACAACCGTCCACAGACCCCCCCCCGGTCCACACCGACCACAAAAACAGGTTTAAACAGACAGACCCCCCCCCGGTCCACAGACCCACAACCGACCACAAACCCGGTTTAAACAACAGACCCCCCCCCGGTCCACAGACCAACAACCGACCACAAACCCGGTTTAAACAACAGACCCCCCCCCCACAGACCAACAACCGTCCACAGACCAACAACCGACCATAAACCAGGTTTAAACAGACCCCCCCCCCCCTGGTCCACAGACCCACAACCGACCATAAACCCGGTTTAAACAGACCCCCCCCCCCCCAGACACCCACAACCGACCATAAACCTGGTTTAAAAACAGGACCCCCCCCCCCCCCCCCCCGGTCCACAGACCGCCCCCCCCGGTCCAAGACCAACCCACAGACCCCCCGGTCCAAACCCACAACCGACATAAACTGGTTTAAAACAGACCCCCCCCCCCCCCGGTCCAACCACAAACCCGGTTTAAAAACAACAGACCCCCCCCCCCGTCCACAGACCCACAACCGACCACAAAAACAACAGACCCCCCCCCGGTTTACAACCAACAACCGACCAGAAACCCCCCCCCCCCCCGGTCCACAGACCCACAACCGACCACAAACCAGGTTTAAACAACAGACCCCCCCCCCGACCCAGGGTCCACAGACCCACAACCGACCATAAACCAGGTTTAAACAGACCCCCCCCCCCGGTCCACAGACCGGTCCACAACCGACACCACCAAACCCGGTTTAAACAAAACAAACAGACCCCCCCCGGTCCACAGACCCACAACCGACCACAAACCCGGTTTAAACAACAGACCCCCCCCCCCCCACAGACCAACAACCGACCATAAACCAGGTTTAAACAGACCCCCCCCCCCCCCCCCCGGTCCACACACCCCACAACCGACCACAAACCAGGTTTAAACAACAGACCCCCCCCCCCCCCCCCGGTCCACAGACCCCCCCCCACCCCCGGTCCACAGACCAACAACCGACCATAAACCAGGTTTAAACAGACCCCCCCCCGCGGTCCACAGACCCCACACAACCGACCATAAACCAGGTTTAAAACAGACCCCCCCCCCCCCCCCCGGTCCACAGACCCACAACCGACCACAAACCAGGTTTAAACAACAGACAGGTCCACCCCCCCATAAACCAGGTTTAAACAGACCCCCCCCCCCGGTCCACAGACCCACAACCGACCATAAACCAGGTTTAAAAACAGACCCCCCCCCCCACAGACCCACACCCATAAACCTGGTTTAAACAACAGACCGACCATACAAACCACCTAAACCTGGTTTAAACAGACCCCCCCCCCCCCCCCGGTCCACAGACCAACAACCGACCATAAACCAGGTTTAAACAGACCCCCCCCCCCCACGGTCCACAGACCAACAACCGACCATAAACCAGGTTTAAACAGACCCCCCCCCCCCCCCAGACCAACAACCGTCCACAGACCCACAACCGACCACAAACCAGGTTTAAACAGACCCCCCCCCCCCGGTCCCCCCCCGGTCCACAGACCAACAACCGACCATAAACCAGGTTTAAAAACAGACCCCCCCCCCCCAGACCCACCCACAACCGACCATAAACCTGGTTTAAACAGACCCCCCCCCCCAGACCCACCACCGACCATAAACCTGGTTTAAACAGACCCCCCCCCACCACACCACCACAACCGACCATAAACCTGGTTTAAACAGACCCCCCCCCCCCCCGGTCCACAGACCAACAACCGACCATAAACCAGGTTTAAACAGACCCCCCCCCCCCCCCCCCCGGTCCACAGACCCATAACCGACCACAAACCCGGTTTAAACAGACCCCCCCCCCCCCACAGACCCACCACCGACCATAAACCTGGTTTAAAAAGACCCCCCCCCCCCCCCCCCCCCCCCAGGTCCACAGACCCATAACCGACCACAAACCCGGTTTAAACAGACCCCCCCCCACAGACCCACAACCGACCACAAACTTGGTTTAAACAGACCCCCCCCCCCCCCACAGACCCACAACTGACCACAAACCCGGTTTAAAAACAGACACAACAACCCCCCCCCCCCCCCCCACGCCCCCCCCCCCCCCCCGCTCCACGGACCAACAGCTGACCACAAACCCGGGTTTAGACAAATGCAGTTCACAGACCTACAGCCGGCCACAAAGAACCCTGAGTGAAAAGGCTAAACGTTTCTGAGTGAAGACGCGCAGCGTGACTTTGTTTTTAACTAAATCATTTGAAGGAAATCGCGTCTGACGATAAGAAAGCATTTAAACAGCGTCTTGCACCTGAAGCCACGCCCCCAACCCCCTGCCGTGGACCTCTGTCTCCCCCCAGTGGTCCGGTTAGGTAATTTGTTGGAGTCAGTAAACATAAGAAGCTCTAATTACACACGAATTATTCCTTTTTCTTGTCTGTTAATATAAGTGACATTTATATTTTACAATTAGTGTTTATTTAATATTTATCGCCCCCCCCCCCATGGGTCAGAGTACATTTTACATATTTGGTCATTTAGCAGTTATGGTTAAGGGTCTCGCTCAAGGACCCACATTGGTAACATCAGTGGACCTGGGATTGGAACCCACAACCTTCAGACTGAAAGGTCAACACCCGAACCACTGAGCTACCGCCAGGGTACCATCTGAATCTCTATGATCTGTACATTTTTCATTATTAACAATAAAGCTGTTTGATTCTGTTTAATAAAATACAATAAAAATATGGAAATCCATTTAGCGACAGCAAAATTAAATAACACACACAATTACAACCTTTACTTTGTTCTTTGGTTATTTATCTAATTAGTGCAGATTTCTGTGCTCTATTTTTATAACTCATACAATTTTAATGAAGTTTATTTTGATTTTCAGAATCCAACAGAATGTACAGAACTCGCTAATTAAACCGGGCGGGGCTCGATTGCCATGTTTATACTTGTACTTACCAGCAGAGGGCGCCAGAGGAAACAGTTGATGGTTATCTCACACTGTACTCACTATACTATATGTACAATATAATATTTGTGTATGAATTTCGGCTGGTTGAGTGAAGAAAAACAACAATGTGAACGAAATCAGTACAGAAACGAACTCCACATTAAAGAAAATACAATTAAACATCAAACAGTACGATACACAACATTTATGAGCTGTAATTAGAGAAGTTTCTTTCTGAAATTCTCACATCGGTTGATTTTAATACGCATTCCGGTTCCAGGAACCCCCACCACCACCCCCACCCACCCCCACCCAGCGACCCTAGTAGAGGATAAAGTGGAAGATAATGGATGAATGGAATCCGGTTCCAAAATCCGGTTTGTGTCTCAGATCTTTAGTTCCAATTCCATCAATTATCTAATGACCAGTGTAATAAAGAGTGATAAATAAAATAATAAAGTAATAAAGTCAATGATCTGAATACTTAGTCCATCAGTGCACGACGTCCCGGTGCTGGTGTCCCAGTGGTCGTGTCCCAGTGGTGGTTTCTTGGTGGTAGTGTCCCAGTTTCTTGATCTGGTGGTGGTGTCCCGGTGCTCGTGTCTCTATGGTCGTGTCCTGGTGGTGGTGTCCCAATGGTGGTGTCCTGGTGATGCTTTCCTGGTGGTCATGTCCTGGAGGTCATGTCCCGGTGCTCGTGTCCTGGTGGTGGTGTCTATAGGAGTAGGACTTGTCCTCTTACTTTCTAACACTTTGCTGTATCAGTGTCCCGGTCCTCTTGTGGTGGAAGGGGTTAATTGCGAGCGGCTACTCGCCTGATTTGTGCTTCTGCACGGCTGTCAGGTCTCATTCCATCAAACGGACCCCGGTCCCGCAACTACGTCACCGTAACGCCATGACGACCGGGAGTCGTAGCTACCCATGAAAATCCCATGATCATTATCATGGGATTTTTAGAGGGTGTGGTAGTTCAGTGGTCAGGGTGTCAGGCTATCAAGCTGAAGGTTGGGGGTTCAAATCCCAGGTCCACTGAAGTTACCAGTGTGGGTTCTTGAGCGAGACCCTTAACCCTCATTGCTGCAGGGATGTTGTGATGAACCCTGTGCTCACATTGTAAGTCGCTTTGGATAAAAGCGTCCAATAAATGACCCAATTTAAAAAATGACCCAATTATCCATCCCATAATACTATATTCACAAATATAACAGGTACTTTGTTGGGTATCAGGTGAGTTCACATTCTGTAGCCGTCTGTTTCTCTACATGCTCTGTTAGTCCACTTTGGTAGGTTCTCTGATCAGGACCATGGACAGAGCAGGTGTCCTCAGAGTGGTGGATGATACTCATCTCAGTGACGTGGTGGTGCAGGTGTGTTAGTGTGTGTGGTCCCTCCACCCGCGTCCTGTCTGCAGCGTTCCGTATCACTGAAGAACACACACTGTGCAGCATGGTGACCGTCTGTCTCTGATTCGACATCCACAAGGTGGCGCAGTGAGGTGGAGGTGTGGAACAGAGTGTGCAGTGAGTGGATACGGGGTTTAATCGATCCACTCGTGCTTTATGGATTTGACTTTGTCCAACAGAAAAGGGCCTTCCCCAAACTGATACACTGATACCAAAACCGGATTAGTGACCCTGCTCCCCGTCACTCGGAGCTCCAGGTGGCGCTGTGGTTCCGAAATTCTTCCGCTGTGCAATAAATCCTTTCATAACTAAAAAATAATATCAATGATGCTTTGGGTCAAAGCAGCATGGTGATTAGCATGTTCTCCTCTCAGCACTGGGAATCCCATGTTCTCCCTGTGTCTTCTTCTCCATCCATATCTGGACTCCAACCAGCGATGAGAGGAGAACATGCTAACCACTACACCACCATGCTGTTCTTCACCTGCTGCATCCATCCATCCATTATCATCTGCTTTATCCTCTATTAGGGCCGGGAAGGGGGGGGGGGGTTCCCCATGCCCATCCAGGGGAGAACGTTTCAGGCGCTGGGCAGATACATCCAGGACAGGGGGGCAATCTATCACTGGACACACACTTACTCACACACACACTCTATATGGGGCAATTTGGAGAACTCAATTGACCTTGATCCATGTTTTTGGACTGTGGGAGGAAACCGGAGAACCCAAAGGAAACCCACGCGGACACGGGGAGAACATGGAAACTCCACCCAGTTTGGGATTAGAACTGGAATCCTCAGCGCTGAGAGGAGAACATGCTAAACCACTAAGCCAGCGTGGCGTCCAGGTTGTGTATTATTGTCGTACCGTATTGCTTTAATGAACTCAAACCTGATTGATGTTCCCCTTATGCTGTTTCGTGACGTAAAACTTAGGTGGTAGATTTGCTTTGATAATGGGTTCTACTTGTTCTGATGAACCTCCGCTTTAGAACCTCCATCCATTCAGGTTGAAGGCAGAGAACATGATCACGTGGGTTTGGCAGTGAGCAGAAATAATAAAAACAGATAGAATGATTTAAGGGGCGTGTCTTAATACTTTTGATCATGAATCCAGCACAGCTTTGGAAAACAGAACGCAGTGGGACTCATGTTTGAGTTTGTTCCCCGCTTCACCAGCAGGGGTCACTCTCGCTTTCCTTTTGCAGACTCCAGGCTGCTGATGGAGAACGTGATGATGGAGCTGAGAGTCTGAATCCAAACACACACCTCTGTCTTCTGTTTCCTGTGTGTGTGATTCCGATGAAACACCATTAACGTGCTGTCACGTGACCTGGAATCGGAACACCGACTCTGATCTGGTTTGTGCGGGTTCGATCTCCGGCACAGTCCATCTGGATCAAGCAAAGTCCTCTAAACTGCTCTGCACAACAACACAACACGACACAACACAGCCCAACACAGCACAGCACAGCACAGCACAGCACAAAACAACACAACAGCACAATACAACACAACACAGCACAAAACAATACAACACAGCACAACAATACAACACAACAATACAACACAACACAGCACAGCACAGCACAAAACAACACAACAGCACAATACAACACAACACAGCACAAAACAATACAACACAACACAGCACAAAACAATACAACACAACACAGCACAAAACAATACAACACAACACAGCACAATACAACACAACACAACACAGCACAAAACAATACAACACAACACAACACAACACAACAATACAACACAACACAGCACAGCACAAAACAATACAACACAACACAGCACAATACAACACAACACAGCACAGCACAAAACAATACAACACAACACAGCACAAAACAATACAACACAGCACAGCACAAAAAAATACAACACAACACAGCACAAAACAATACAACACAACACAGCACAGCACAAAACAATACAACACAGCACAAAACAATACAACACAGCACAGCACAACGCAAAACAATACAACACAACACAAAACAATACAACACAGCACAGCACAACGCAAAACAATACAACACAACACAGCACAAAACAATACAACACAGCACCGCACAAAAAAATACAACACAACACAGCACAGCACAAAACAATACAACACAGCACAAAACAATACAACACAGCATAGCACAACGCAAAATAATACAACACAACACAGCACAAAACAACACAACACAGCACAACGCAAAACAACACAACACAGCACAGCACAAAACAATACAACACAGCACAGCACAACGCAAAACAATACAACACAACACAGCACAAAACAATACAACACAGCACAGCACAAAAAAATACAACACAACACAGCACAGCACAAAACAATACAACACAGCACAAAACAATACAACACAGCATAGCACAACGCAAAATAATACAACACAACACAGCACAAAACAACACAACACAGCACAACACAAAACAATACAACACAGCACAGCACAACGCAAAACAATACAACACAACACAGCACAAAACAACACAACACAGCACAACGCAAAACAACACAGCACAGCACAACACAAAACAATACAACACAGCACAGCACAACATGACACAACAACACAACACAGCACAACACAGCACAGCACAGCAGTATAGCATGACACGACACGACACAACACAACACAACACAACAGCATAATACAATACAGTATGGCACAAAACAACAATACCACTGCACAAAAGCACAACACAGCACGGCAAGGCACAGCAATGCATGGCACAACAGCACAATACAACACAGCATGGCACAACAACAACAACACAACATAGCACAGCACAACACAGCACGGCATGGCACAACACAACAGCACAACAAAGCACGGCACAATACAACTCAGCACAACACAACACAGCACACTAACCCAACAACACAGCAAAACATAACATCGCAACAACACAGCACAGCAGAACACAACAACATAGCACAACACAACCCAGCACAACACCACAAAAACCGCAACACAGCAATGCAATGCAACGCAACACAATAACCCAGCACAACACAACACAATGCAGCAGAGCATAACACAGCACAACACATCACAACAATACAATAACACAGCACAACACATCACAACACAACGCAGCAGAGCACAACACATCACAACAATACAATAACACAGCACAACAGATACCACATGACAGTGTAACAGTGTACCATGTGACCATGCACAGCAGCATAATGGCATCAGACGTGTCCACATACTTTTGTCTTTGTGCTTTATTCAGATTCTTAAATAAAAAATATATTTTATTAAAAAAGTCGGGTTTGCTCGAGGAGATTATAAATTCCTGCATTTTTACACTAATTAATGCAGTAATTTAAGGCGACAGACTGACGCCTCGGCAACATGTGGTAAAGTGAAAAATCAGAAACTTTTAAAATCTTTTTCTGGCTAAACGACGGCATCGTGCAGATGTTCCAGAACCTAATAACATCTGGTTGGTTCACTATGAAACACGGGGCTCTGAAATAGACATAAACGCCCGAATCTGCAACGTGCCGTGTGCAAAAAGCACTAATCTGACATTAGAGGTTCAATTTATATAAAAAAAAAAAACGTGATTCTAAAATTAATTCTGATTCTTAATTAATTCTGATTCTTAATTAATTCTGCATGAAAGAACTTTATAAATCTCAGGCATTACAACACACACCCTTCCATTATCGCTTTATCCTCTATTATGGTTGTGTGTGTGTTTTGGGGGGGGGGGACGTTTCGGGCGCTGGGCAAATACACCCAGGATAGGGGGGCAATCTATCACTGACACACACTCACTCACACACACACTATATGGGGCATTTGGAGAATTCAATTGCCCTTGATCCATGTTTTTGGACTGTGGGAGGAAACCGGAGAACCCGGAGGAGACCCATGCGAACATGGGGAGAACATGGAAACTCCACCCAGATGTGGATTCGAACCTGGAACCCCTAGCGCTGAGAGGAGAACATGCCAAACACTTAGCCACTGTGCTGCCCATCACAAGTAATTAATTAATTAATTAATTATTGATTTATTTATTGCATCGTTTCATTAAAACCTGAAATTAGATCAAATTTATTACAGTAATCACGGGACCCAGTCTCATTACCACAGGGGTAACAACCAAGTGGAAACAGTTTGGGGAAGGCCCTTTCGGTGCACAGAGCCACGATCTTCCCTGAGGCAGTGAGGGTTAGGGGCCTTGCTCAGGGGCCCACGTTGACTCGGGTGAATAATAATTCCTGTTTGTAGTTTGTCCTTTTACCCCCGTGTTATCGGCTGTGTGGAACCATGGGGGGGGGGGGGGGGGTCTATAGCTCTCAAAGACCCTGCCTTCCTCCTCATGAACCTCCACCCTAACGGTACACTTACAAGAACTTTGCTCATCCACCTCATTATCCTCCACTGAATCCTCTACCAGGGTTGGGGGGGGGGGTTCCCCATGCCCATCCAGGGGAGGAGGTTTCGAACGCTGGGGAGATACACCCAGGACAGGGGGGCAATCTATCACTGAACACACACAATAACATGGACACACAGACGATATAGGGGCAATTTAGAGCAGCCAATTCACCTTGAACTCATATGGACTGTGGGAGGAAACCAGAGAACCCGGAGAAAACCACATTGATATGTGGAGAACATGCAAACTTCACCCATTGACTCAAACTTAAAAACTCCACCCAGTTTGGGACTCAAACCTAAAAACCGAATCTCGAACCTAAAAACTCCACCCAGATTGAAGCTCCACCCAGATTGTGACTCAAACTTTAAAACTCCACCCAGATTGAAACTCCACCCAAATTAGGACTCGAACCTGAAATCTCCATCCTCTCAATGAACCAGCGTCGCCAACCCATCGACGCGTGGGCGGGACCGGAGTGACATCACAGACGTGGCGGCACTTGGAAGCGAGTGTTTTTGGCGCGCACCCCGACTCACCGGCGGTCCGTCAGAGTGTGTGAGGGTTCTGGAGTGTGTTTTGGGGAGTTCTCCTCTGCATTTTGTCTTACACGTCTCTCTGGCGTGGAGCAGAAATCTTTATTTATTAATCTGGGTTTTTAATTCCTTTTCGGCGATTGGGATTTAAATAGGAGCCAGATCCTGCAGATCCGTTTTAATGAGAGAGGGGGTGGAGAACGAGCAGAGATGAAGGGTGATGGAGGGGGGCATGGTTTTGATCTGGGGTCCTGGTGGAGACACACACACACACACACACACACACACACACACACACACACACACACACACACCACACACCATGCAGCTTGTATAACTGCGCTTGTGAAGATGTTGACCTAAATGTTGGAATAAATAATCTAATCCTCCATCTTATTTTAAGAGGAACCCCGAACCCCCCGAACCCCCCGAACCCCGTCCACTCAGGACCCCTCTTCACTTCTCACGGGCATTTGGTCAAAACTATCCGGACGCCCCTCTGTTATCAGGGCTTCAGGATTTACAGCTGTGTCTCAGTCCCAGTTCTGTTTTAGTTCCTGAACTGCGTTAGTTCCATTAATTCATGGATTAAGATCTGTGTGTGTTTGATGTTTGTTAACCTGCAATTCCTGTTCTGATCTTACATATTAATTCATCCATTCATTATCATCAGCTTTATCCTATATTAGGGTCGCCGGGGGGGGGGGGGGGGACACGTTTCTGCCCATCCAGGGGAGAACGTTTCGGGCGCTGGGCAGATACACCCAGGACAGGGGGGCAATCTATCACTGAACACACACTCACTCACACACACAACTCTACATGGGGCAATTTGGAGAACTCATTTGACCTTGATCCATGTTTTTGGACTGTGGGAGGAAACCGGAGAACCCGGAGGAAACCCACACGGACATGGGGAGAACATGCAAACTCCACCCAAATTGGGATTCGAACAGAGAATCCCCAGCGCTGAGAGGAGAACATGCCAAACCACTAAGCCACCGTGCCGCCAAGGCCTGTTAATCTGAATAAAGTAAATCCA
Organism: Corydoras sp. C115; assembly: GCA_019802505.1. Classification (NCBI taxonomy): domain Eukaryota; kingdom Metazoa; phylum Chordata; class Actinopteri; order Siluriformes; family Callichthyidae; genus Corydoras; species Corydoras sp. C115. Next base: position 136,256 of record JAFMOC010000582.1, on the reverse strand, counting down.
GGTTAATTAACCACCTGACCTTCTGACCTTCTGGGTAGGAACAGTTTAGGGAAGGTCCTTTTCTGTTCCCCGGTGCACACGGCCCTCCCGAGCCCTTACCTCACCTCCATCCAACACATTTGGGATGAATTAGAATGTCGATTCACAGGAATGAGAATGTTGAATGTTTGGCTCTTTTGAGGAGGTTCCTCCAGCTCTTCATCACGGTTCTGCTGAAGCACATTTACTGTTACTGCGGTTACTGACGGAACCCGGAGTTCTATTGGACCGGCGGTCCCGCAGGACGTCCTCAATGGACTCATAGAGTTTTTAATTGTTAAATCTGGGTCACATGATCACCACACCATCTGTACATGGCTGTCCCCCACTGAGCCTCGGTCCTCACAAGGTTTCATCCTTAAGATATCAACATAACAGGGAGTTTTGTCTTGCCGCTGTCTCTTGCTCTTTGTTGGTTTAAAGGTTTATAACTCTGCTGTGTGATGACGTACGATTATTAAAAACATTCTATAAATAAAAGACCTGAACTTTAAATCTTCTGTTCTGATGAAATGCGATGTTCCCTCGTATAAAGAACTTAGAACAATCAAGATGTTCCTGCATCGGAGGTTTGGAGCAGCAGGATGCAGGGGGAGGAGAGGAAGGTCAAAGAGGAGGTCGATGGATGGACTTCTAGATGGACTGCAGGTGCTTGAAGTGATGGAGGAGACTCATATGGAGGATCATGATCCACTGTGACGCCCCCTAATGGGAGCAGCCAGTAAAATGTGTTATGTGTTTGGGTTACATCCCAACAGAAGACGTCTGAGATGTTCCTCTGTTTAATCCATCCACTGATCTTACAGATTGCACTTTGCGTGATGAGGTTGCGGGCTGGTGACATCACAGACGGGTCATGTGACCGGTCCGGTTGATGGCAGACCGAGCGAGGTGACCGCACTCGTTTTTTAGGGGAGGGCGTGGTATTGATCAAGATGTTGACCTAAATGTTGGAATGAATGATCTAATCCTTCATCTCAATTTAAGAGGTCAAAACTATCAGGACGCCCCTCTGTTATCAGGGTTTCAGGATTTAACTCGTTAGTTCCATTAATCTTTCAAATCTGTGAGTGTTTGATGTTTGTTTGAGTCCTCCATCTTATTTAATTAATTAATTAATTCATTCATTCATTATCTTCAGCTTTATCCTCTATTAGGGTCGCGGACGGGTTCCCCATGCCCATCCAGGAGAGAACGTCTCGGGCGCTGGGCAGATACACCCAGGACAGGGGGGGGCAATCTATCACTGGACACACACTCACTCACACACACACACTCTATATGAGAACTCAGTTGACTTGATCCATGTTTTTGGACTGTGGGAGGAAACCGGAGAACCTGGAGGAAACCCACACGGACACGGGGAGAACAATGAAACTCCACCCAGATGGGGATTCGAACCGGGAATCCCTAGCGCGGAGAGGAGAACATGCTAAACCACTAAGCCACCATGCTGCCTCTTACAGGATTAATTAATTCAATTATTGATATGTAGATCATTCCAGGTTTGACTCCCGATCTGACTCGAGTTTAAGGGTTTGAATCCAGAACTTGTTGGAGCTTCCAGTTTGTGAATTCTGATCTGGGCGGAGTATCTAGATTCAAGTCCTGATGTGGGTGGAGCTTTTAGATTTGAGTCCTGATGTGGGTGGAGCTTTTAGATTTGAGTCCTGATGTGGGTGGAGTTTCCAGGTTTGAGTCCTGATGTGGGTGGAGTTTCCAGGTTTGAGTCCTGATGTGGGTGGAGTTTCCAGGTTTGAGTCCTGATGTGGGTGGAGTTTCCAGGTTTGAGTCCTGATGTGGGTGGAGTTTCCAGGTTTGAGTCCTGATGTGGGTGGAGTTTCCAGGTTTGAGTCCTGATGTGGGTGGAGTTTCCAGGTTTGAGTCCTGATGTGGGTGGAGTTTCCTGGTAGCTTGGTCGACGGGGGGGGGTTGGACCATCAATCTGTGTCTATGAAAGGTGGGACTCTCAACCCTCAACGTTCTAGAGGTGGAGCATCAGAATGGACCCTGCGATCTTCACGAGAACCGAACTGTATCATAAAAATAATAAAAATAATGCTAAATATTAATGTTGTAAAACTCACACAGCTGCACCACTGAGCCTCGGTCCTCACAAGGTTTCTTCATTAAAAAACAACCTAACGGACTTTTTCCCTGCCACTGTCCGCTGTCTTTAGTCCATGTATAGAACTTGAACTTGACATGAATTTGTCATTATTAACAAATCCACCCTTGAGGTATTTCTCCTAGTTGTGTGGGAGAACATGCAAATTCTCCTACTTGTGTGGGAGCACAACACCCGCTCTGCTGAAGAGCTCAGGACGATCAGCTCCTCAGCACATGGACATCATGTCAATGATTTGGTCCCCCCCCCCCCCCCCCACAGCGTATCGTTTAGGAAGTCGTGGAAGCCACACTAATAATACCTGCTCTGCGGGGGCGGGGCTTAATGAGCACGCTCCAGATCCCGAGCGCAGACGCCGAATTCCAAACGTCTCGACGGCCCGCCGCCGGGGCGTCCTCATACTTCTGTCCCGGTGGTGAATTATGCATCCGGTGCATCAGACGTTAGTGAGCGCGAGCGCATGCCCGTCTCCACGGGGGGTGGGGGGCGGGGGGGTTGGGGGGGGGGGGGGGTTTGGTGTCTGGTGAGCCTTCATAACATCAAACAGCTGGAAGTAATAAAATATTTATTCCGCGTTGGGAACGCGTGATTATTAATACTCGCTCTTTGGTTCCCGCTCGACGCCCGTCAGCCGCTTGACCTTCCCCCGCGCTCTACCCTTCATCACGACGGGGACATCGCCGACTGCTAATCAGGGCCGACGCGCCCGCCCGCCCGCCCGCCCGCCCGTCCGTCCGCCGGACTTTCTCTCGCCTGCGGAACGGAAGAGCCGCTCGTTCGCTCGTTCGCTCGGCCGGCCGGCGGGCGGGCGGGCGGGCGGGCGGGCGGGCGGTCAGGCTCCAGACCACGTCCGAGGACGCGTCACGCTCCGGCGGCTCTACACACACTCGCGCGAACTTGCGTCATGCATGCACAAGAACATTTCCCATCATCCCTGTCACCTGCACAGGCAGCGGCGGGGCAAAGAGGAAGCTACTTGATATTCAGAGGGAAGACAGGAAGAGGGAGCGCGGCGGCGGCGGCGGCGGCGGCGGCGGCGGCGGCGGAGCGAGAGGAGCGAGAGGAGCGAGAGGAGCGAGAGGAGCCATTCAGTTTGTGAAATAAACATAACGCGGGGGAGAAAACAGGCTGATGATTTATTAATCCTCCCCGCCGCCTTTGATAATTCATTCCAGGAGACAGGATCCAATTTGAGTGGAGCAAAAAAAGCACCCTAACCGTCACCCAGTAATAGGTGGAGCTGTCAGGTGCCAGCGCCGGCGCCTCCCTGCCACGGCGAGAGAGCTGCGCGCGCCTGCGCAGACGGACACGCCTAATTCAGCATTTTGTTCGGGCCTTTGAACAGCACTTATTACAACTGCGCCTCAGACGGCGTGTCATTAAAGCCATGCAGATGTTTGTCGTCAGACGGAACGTCGCAGAACCCCGCGCCGACGGCATGACGGTAACGCCACCTCTGGATTCGTCGTGCATCGACCCGACGGGGGGGCTGCATTTCCGGGGGTCAGCCATGGCCGGGGTGACTTCTTAAACATTACACAGTTGGACGTTTGCGTCGTTAGACTTCGTCATCGTTCAAGTTCAAGTAA
>JAFMOC010000582.1:117500-125000 GCA_019802505.1 Corydoras sp. C115 | reverse complement strand
CTCCTTCTGAACATCGCCACCATCCCTCCAACAATCCCTCCAATCGTCTGTCCGTTTGACTTCCCATTCGTTTCTTGGTTCTTCCTCCAAACCATCTCTCCATCTGTTTCTCAGCTCTTCCATATCCTCCTGCCCGCCTCCCCCTCCTCCCACCCTCTCATCCTGACCTGTCCTTCTAAACATCTCCACCATAAACACCCTTCAGGTGTCTTTCTGTCCATCATTGAAACCGTACACCAATCAGCTGTTTTATCTTCTCCTCCATCAGTCTCAAGATCCATCTCCATGTTTGTCTCACCAAACATCTCTCCAGTCTCCATCTGTCTTTCTCCTGGTTGTCTGCCTTTAATGTTCCGGCCAACTGTCTCGCTTTAGAGACAGGTGAGAAGAAGATTCTGGTACCCTCATTTACACAATGTACACCATCAAAAGGCCAGGATGGAGACGTTCATCGTGGCGGGAGACAGGAACAGGACGAGGAACGCTGCCCACCAGCGTGTAGGGACATCCAGAGAGACGCGGGTGGACAGAGGACTAAGGCAACGTGTCTGAGAGAAGTTAGGTTGCCACAAATGCCAAGATGCCGAGGTTGGGCAGAGTTAGAGCCGTAAGAACGGAGGCCTCAGCATGACCTTCAGACTCAGCACCCCATCCACTAAGCTCAAGCTCCGCCCCCCAGTGGTGCCCTAACAAAAAGTTAAAGTCGTCTGTTGTCCGGAACTTTTAGAACATGCACCACCCCAGCGCTCAGCCCATGTGACTCCGGTCCCTGCGTCTGTACGCGCCGATCTGCGCAAGTTTCCGAGAATTAGTTTGAAAATTGTTTAATGTCACGCTCAAATAAAAGGCAAAGAAATCTGCCAAACCAAACCGCACCGGAGCCGGAGGAGGAGGAGGAGGAGGAGGAGGAGGAGGAGGAGGAGGAGGAGGCCGCCACGCTCCCCGCCGAATTAGCAAGCGCCGTGCTCCGCGCCTCACGCCGTCATACGTAACAGCAGCTAAACCGCAGCGCGCCGGAATCGGGACTAAATAAAACCTCAACACTCCCTTAAACGCAGCTGCAGTCCCAAAGTCAGCGCCTCTGCGCCATTAGCCGAGAACATTACCGCAGAACCCTATTAAAGGCGCTGAGGCGACGGGTGGGAGTGCGAGCGAGGTCTGGGTGTGAGACGCCTGCATGTGGACCTATCCCACTCTCGATTCGGGGGCCACGGTGCGGTCAGCGAGATCACGGCTCGTCCCCGGACAGTTCCGCGAACCGCTGCACATGTTCCGCGCACCTGTGAGTCAGTGCGATTTAAAAGCAGCTGTTCATCTCCATCCACCACATCTGTAACGAGATCACCCCCCCCCCCCCACCACATGGCCATAAAGCCACAGGGTCCTCAGAAAAACAAGCGTTCTACCTTCAAGGGGACCTAACCTGGAATGGTTCTGTTCTGGCATACAGAACCATTTCTGGATCTTCCCCCTCCTACCTTCACTCTATCTTTTCAAAATACACTCCGACTCGTTCACTTCGCTCCAGTGAGGATTGTCGCCTGGCGGTTCCACCTCACCGAGGAGCTCATTCTCACTCTGTGGCGTTCACCACTGCAACATGGTGGAACGATCTTCCCAACTCTGTCCGTAAGGCAGAATCTCTAAACAGTTTTAAGAAACTACTTAAGACGCATCTATTTACCAAATACCTGTTATAAAAAAAAAAGAAAAAAAAAAGGGGGGGGGGGGGGGGGGCGCAGCTTCGAATAACAATCAGGTTTGATGAACTTACAGTATAGTTGGTTTTCTCCATGGCTTCTGACTTGTGGTGTTCTCATTTGTAAGTCGCTTTGGATAAAAGCGTCTGCTAAATGACTAAATCTAAATGTAAATGTAATGTAAAAACGTCGCTAAGGTTTACAGAGCGAAATGTTCTACCTCCAATCAGAACAGAGCCTTAAAATGTTTTGATTCAGTATTTAAATCAGCATCATCATCCAAACTGCAAAAATTATATGAACATTCTGTTAAATAATCAAACGACGATCAATTAAAACGAGCGAGACCCGATTCCAATTCACCAGATGTGCGACAAAGACTATGTTTGTGTTGGACACCAATGCACTGCCAATAAAAACGTGAGTGTGTTTATATCTATATATATACTATATAATATATACACTTGTAGTTCTTTAATGCTTTAACTCTGTATGATGGGGGTGTTGCAACCGTCCTGATGATGACCGAGGAGCTGATCCTCACTCTCTGGCGTTCTCCACTGCAACATGGTGGAACGATCTTCCCAACTCTGTCCGTAAGGCAGAATCACTAAACAGCTTTAAGAAACTACTGAAGACTCTCTTTAACAAATACCTGTTATAGGAAAAATAAGTGGGGGGAGCACAGCATCACATAACAATCAGGTTTGATGAATTTACAGTGGAGTTGGTTTTCTGCAGAACTTCTGACTCTGATGTTCTGATTTGTAAGTGGCTTTGGATAAAAGATTCTGCTGAATGACACTGTAAATGTAAATGTAAATGTAAATGTTTCACAGTGGGGTAAACGCTGGTTAGTAAATGTAAATGTATGAGATCAACCACCTAGCAATGCATTTTGGGTAAGCGTATGTTCTGTAGGAACAGTTTGGGGAAGGCCTTTTGCTATTGCTATATAGACAGATATAGATGTTTTTAATGGCAGTGCATTGGTGTCCCACACAAACACAGTCTTTGTCCCACATCTGGTGAATTGGAATCGGGTCTCCCTCGTTCGGATCTTGTTTGGGTTTTTGCAGGAGCGCATGCGCAGGCTGAGGAACCTTTTGAAGAACACGTGTCTCGTTGTCGGCGTGTTTTCAGGTCTTCAGCTCTGTGTGAAACTGAAAGGCCGTCACACTCAGCTTCCTCAGACTCTCAGACTGTCTCTGTCTCAGGGGTTTGTAGTTCTTCATTTTAGTTGGATTTTGGTGTTTTATCTGTAGGATGGTGTTTAACTCTCAGACTCCAGGTTTCAGGGGTTTGTAGTTCCTCAGTTTGTGTTGGATTTTGGTGTTTTATCTGTAGGGTGGTGTTTGACTCTCAGACTGTCTCTGTTTCAGGGGTTTGTAGTTCTTCAGTTTTAGTTGGATTTTGGTGTTTTATCTGTAGGGTGGTGTTTAACTCTCAGACTCCAGGTTTCAGGGGTTTATTGTTCCTCAGTTTGTGTTGGATTTTGGTGTTTTATCTGTAGGGTGGTGTTTGACTCTCAGACTGTCTCTGTTTCAGGGGTTTATAGTTCCTCAGTTTGTGTTGGATTTTGGTGTTTTATCTGTAGGGTGGTGTTTGACTCTCAGACTGTCTCTGTTTCAGGGGTTTGTAGTTCTTCAGTTTTAGTTGGATTTTGGTGTTTTATCTGTAGGATGGTGTTTAACTCTCAGACTCCAGGTTTCAGGGGTTTGTAGTTCCTCAGTTTGTGTTGGATTTTGGTGTTTTATCTGTAGGGTGGTGTTTGACTCTCAGACTGTCTCTGTTTCAGGGGTTTGTAGTTCTTCAGTTTTAGTTGGATTTTGGTGTTTTATCTGTAGGGTGGTGTTTAACTCTCAGACTCCAGGTTTCAGGGGTTTATAGCTCCTCAGTTTGTGTTGGATTTTGGTGTTTTATCTGTAGGGTGGTGTTTAACTCTCAGACTGTCTCTGTTTCAGGGGTTTGTAGTTCCTCAGTTTGTGTTGGATTTTGGTGTTTTATCTGTAGGGTGGTGTTTGACTCTCAGACTGTCTCTGTTTCAGGGGTTTGTAGTTCTTCAGTTTTAGTTGGATTTTGGTGTTTTATCTGTAGGGTGGTGTTTAACTCTCAGACTCCAGGTTTCAGGGGTTTATAGCTCCTCAGTTTGTGTTGGATTTTGGTGTTTTATCTGTAGGGTGGTGTTTAACTCTCAGACTCCAGGTTTCAGGGGTTTGTAGTTCTTCAGTTTGTGTTGGATTTTGGTGTTTTATCTGTAGGGTGGTGTTTAACTCTCAGACTCCAGGTTTCAGGGGTTTATAGCTCCTCAGTTTGTGTTGGATTTTGGTGTTTTATCTGTAGGGTGGTGTTTAACTCTCAGACTCCAGGTTTCAGGGGTTTATTGTTCCTCAGTTTGTGTTGGATTTTGGTGTTTTATCTGTAGGGTGGTGTTTAACTCTCAGACTCCAGGTTTCAGGGGTTTATAGCTCCTCAGTTTGTGTTGGATTTTGGTGTTTTATCTGTAGGGTGGTGTTTGACTCTCTTCCTCAGATCTCGCGCTGCAAGCCGCTGCTGTTCTGATTTGCGTCGTTTGTGTTGGTGGGCGGGACCTTAACATGCGTCCGCGTTCCTGATTGGTTGACATTCAAACAGAATGGCAGATTATAAAACTGAGGCGAAGTTAGTGAAGTTTGATTTACACTAACAATGCGGAACAATGTTTCAGTTTGAAAAGTAACGCCATTGCGGGACTGACCTGCCACCCAAATTAAAACAGACACAATAATACTGATCAGTTTGGAAATGTAGTTCCCCTCCTTCAATCTGATTGGCTGAGCCGTTGGTCCAGCCGTGACATCATTAACAATAACACACACCTCTGAGCGCTTTACGTTGGTATCAGTGTGTGAAATACAATACATTATTTTAATCATTAAATACAGATTCATATAAACAGCGAGCCGATTCCCGATCAGCACTGAACCTGTTGCACTGTTTTATAAACTGTGTTCTGTATTTTGCCCACTAGATGGCAGTGTTCACTACAAAAAAACGACTAGATTACGTCGCGGAAGATCAGATTATTAACGATTTAGTTTTTAATGAAGACATTTCTGAATCAGAGCTTGTTTTTTTATTACAGTGAGTTTGTAAGAGTTTTATTAAAGCAATCAGACTCTCGAGGTTGTGTATTATTCTGAATAAATCACGTAAAGAGGTGGCGCTGTTCTCCACTACACCTGACATTCAGTACGTATGATGTGAGGGCGGCACGCTGGCTTAGTGTTTAGCATGTTCTCCTCTCAGTGCTAGGGATTTCCGGTTCGAATCCCAATCTGAATACCTGGGTGTATCTGCCCAGCGCCCGAAACGTTCTCCCCTGGATGGGCATGGGGAAGTAGAACCCCCGGTGGAACCTGGTATGTTGGACTTACGTTCTGAAGGAACAGGACCTGCAGATTATTAAATGGATTTCAGCATAAAATATGTCTGTGAGGTTTGTTTCTACTCCAGTTTGTACATTTGGAAATGTGACAAGAAAGACATTTATATATTTGGACGCAGACTTTCCTGACGATGGTTCCACCGTGGACAGTTCCACCGTGAACAGTTCCAGGAGAGGGAAGTGTGAAAAGAGCCTTTTACATTTATTTACACCTTAACTGAGATATTCGTACATCAGCGCGAGCCAAAGATGTACAATAAAGTTACAGATCTCTGTTCTGCTCTGCCAAAATGCCGTCCCTCGTCGTTCTGAGGACCTGTCTTACTTACCCCCCCCCCCCCCCCCACACACACACACATCCCCCATTAACTAGCACTGGTGTAGAAGCTTCACCAACTGGACATTGGTGTCTGACCATCAGTGTCTGACCTAGCTTATGAATGCAGGTGACATGGTGGTGGCTCCTTACTGTGTGGGGTCTGTATGTCCTCCCCTTACCTGGGTCTCTGGTTCCTTCCCCTCGTGCCCATCCAGGGGAGAACAATTCAGCCGCTAGGCAGATACACCCAGGACAGGGCGCCAACCCATCACACACACTCACAAAAACACTCACACACTGTATAAAGGGATACATCATTTAGAGCTGCCAATTCACCTTGAATCCATGTTTTTGGATGACTGTGGGAGGAAACCGGAGAACCTTAAGGAAACTCATGCAGACACTGGGAGAACATGGAAACTCCACCCAGATCAGACCTTCAAAGAAAACAAAGTCTTAATTAATTAATTTATTCATTCATTCTCCCCTCAACGTCCCCCCCCGGTGGGGAACCCCCCCCCCTGACCCTAGTAGAGGATAGAGGAAGATGATGGATGGATAAACAAACACAGGACGTTTTTAAATAATAAGGGGGACCCGTGCGTGGAGGGAGAACATACCAAACATTACACAGATAAAGTAACAGGTCCACGGAGCTGTTGTTGTTCGGCGCGATGGCAGTAGAAGATGGCATCGTTTTTAAAGCCTGAGCCTCGACCGGGGTGCCACCCTGCGGGTACGCCGGCACATATGCTGCAGAAGGGGGCAGCGTGCGCCTGTGTGGGCCGGGGTGAGATTCGCGTTTTAAACATTTCGTCTTCGTTCTTTTCACACATTCCAGACAGGCAGCATATTGAGCTGATTAACGGCTTTTACTACAATGACTGCGCGCTCTCTCTCTCTCTCTCTCTCTCTCTCTCTCTCTATATGTCTCTATGTCTCTCTCTCTCTGTCTTCGTCTCTGCCAAACGAGCCTTTAGAGGAATGTGGGAACGAGGAGGTCTGCATGTCTGTTTGAACATTAAAGAGAAGCAAACCATCCAGATATTTGCATCCGCACACTTTCATGATGGCATGTCTTCTTCCCACACGGAGGTTCTTGCACCTGTGTTGCTTCATCCACCGCGGTTTCTTCTCCAGAGCGATATCGAGAACATCAAAACGGATCGTGGCGGTCTGGAGGATCGACGACCTTCTGAAGATCTTCTCTCCGTTCCCGTCGCACACACCAAACACAAACCAGCCGACTCTCTGGAATCCGCTCGTTTGCCTGAAATTAAGCTTCTCTGTGGAACTGAGCGGGCCCCACCCAAACCACCGAACCGACACCCCCACACCCACGTCCTCCAAACCCACTAATTAGTGTATGTGGGCCATTGTGTGATCTGTTGAAAGTTTTGTATTGAATGCAATTTAAAAGCCAGAAACAACCCCTCCCCCCCCCCCCCCGCCCGCCCGCCCGCCCGCAGAAGATCCACCCATGGCTAGACAGCTTTGGCGGAAGGAGACGGCTCCGTCTCGCTGACAGCACTCGCGGTGGAGGAGCCGTGAAAGGTTAAGGAGCCCATCTTTCATCTCCGCTGCATCATCTCCACATCTGCATAATTCATGGGTCTGTTACTGTAATCAAAAATTCTTATTTATTTGGGCGGCTGAGCAGAAGCCTGCGCTCCCCAGACTCGGGTCTCTGGTGGCTGGCTTTCATTTTGCAGCACGCCGCTGCCGCTGCGCCGCTGGAAGGAAGCGGGCGGAGGCTCCCGCACACATGAAGGCGCGGTTCCGCGCGGCCCGTCTCGCCGCCGTCCCAAACGCACGCCGGGTTCGGGCGGCCTGGGCCGGCGCCGAGGCAGGATGTCCCGTTCGAGGGGTCCCATCGGGGGGTTCGCGGGCAATCTGGCGCCGTAGCCGCGTGGGCGTCCTGGCGGTGGGCTCGGCTCCTCGCCGCCTCCCGCGAGGCTCGGTGGGACGCTCGCACCTCCGAGCGGAGTCTGTCAGATCTGTACATGTGAACACCGGAGCGGCAGAGAGGGGGGTCGGCGGCGGGAGGCGACGTC
>JAFMOC010000582.1:90000-107500 GCA_019802505.1 Corydoras sp. C115 | reverse complement strand
CAGGCACGGGGAGGACATGCAGACTCTCATCTGGGATTCGAACCCAGGACCTGCTTTGAATTCCATCCAGCGTTCGTCAGATGATAAGTCGAACGTTGTCGCATTACGGCGTCAGTGCGTGTATTTAAATCGTTTCCTTAACGAACTTCGATACTTAAGCGTCATTTTTTTTGTCTTGAACCCGAATGATAAACACGCCGTTTAAACCCGAATCATCCTGTTTGTCGTTCTTCTGTTTGAATTCGGCAGAACGCCGTGTGAGGGCCCGTCCGTCTGTTCGGCGCCGTTACGTGATTCGTTGGTTCGTCACATTTATATTTCATTCACTGACTGATTAATAAACTGAGATCTGAATGCCTCCTTTCAGACGGGAAGATAAAGAGCGACGCCCCGGAGCACGCCAGGCGAGCGAGCTGATCTCTCGACGTATGGGAAGCCGTAATGTCGCCGCGCCGCGCCGCGCCGAGTGCCAACGAGCTGAAGAGCCGAGCTTTTATACGCCGTCTGCTGCCGGAGACCCGACGAATACTGAGGACATTATCTTTATGTGAAAATCAATGTGCACACAGATATATCCTCTCTCTCTCTCTCTCTCTCTCTCTCGCTCTCTCTCTCTCTCGCTCGCTCGCTCGCTCTCTCATGTTAGTGTCGTTCTCTTTCTGGCTCACATCCGAACTGCGCTCATTTATAATCCCCGTGTTTTATGGTTTATTTAAAAAGTCTTTTTACGACGTATTAAAAGGAAATAAAAGTCTATGCACAGTGTTCGTGGTTGTTCTGGAGGGGCGGGGCCGCTGGGTGCGTCCTCGTCGGGTCACGGGTGAAGGCCTGTGACCCCATTACACACGCGAGTCAAAGTATACGATCATAAAACTGCATTTTAACGCAACATAAGAATATGACACAAGGTCTCCGTGAGTTCCATCAACGACGCCAAAGAGACGACCTGCTGGCATGAGGGGCTGGCGTTACGCGGAACCGCGCGGTGCCAAACATGAGCCACTCCACCACATCAGACCCAAAACCATCCCTCCACCCATTATCTTCTGCTTCATACTCTACTAGGGTTCCGGGAGGGGGGGGGGGGGGCATTCAAATTATACTGAACGAGTGAACGAGAGTCTGCGTGGTGCAAATGATTCCATCCATTATCTTCAGCTTTATCCTTTATTAGGGTTGCGGGGGGGAAACCGGAGAACCCGGAGGAAACCCACACGGACACGGGGAGGACATACAAACTCCACCCAGATTAGGATTCGAAGCTGGAATCCCCAGCGCTGAGAGGAGAACATGCCAAACACTAAGCAGCTTGACAGAAAGCCAAATGATACTTAAAATCGTTGATTTCAATAAATCAAAACGTAGTTAAGGTGTGGTTCATCCAGGTTCCAATCCCAATGCTGGGGTGTGGGTTTCTACGGTTTCCTTCCACTGTCCAAAAACATGGATTCAAGGTAAATGGGCTGGTTGAAGGATTGCTGTCATATATAATGTGTGTAGTTAAAGGGGTGTAGTGGTTCATGTGTAGCAAATCCCAATCTGGGTGGAGTTTGCATGTTCTCCCTGCGTCCGCATGTGGTCTTTCTGGGTTCTCCGGTTTCCTCCCACAGTCCAAAAACATGGATCAAGCTCAATTGAGTTCTCCAAATTGCCCCATATAGAGTGTGTGTGTGAGTGAGTGTGTGCCCAGCAATAGATTGGCACCCTGTCCTGGGTGTATCTGCCCAGCGCCCGAAACGTTCTATCTCCCCCCCCCCCCCATGACCCTAATAAAGGATAAAGCTGAAGATAATGAATGAATGAATGGATGGCTGCTCTATATTGCTACTACATAGCGTGATTGTGTAACTATGAGTGAGTGTGTTCAGTGATAGATTGCCCCCCTGTCCTGGGTGTATCTGCCCAGCGGCCAAAACGTTCTCCCCCGGATGGGCATGGAGAACCTCTATGACTCTAGTGGAGCATTAAGTGGAAGATAATGGACAGTTGGATGAATAAATTGTGCACAATGTAGTAAATATATCAGAGGAACGGATCTGGTCCCAACGCTGCAGCACCGAGCACTCTCAGACACTGGGGGGAGCCCTTTTTTCACCCCAGCCGCTCAAACAATGCACCGCCAACGAGGAGTAAGCATCATGGACCGCACGGCCTTCGGGTTCCGTCAAAGACCAGCAGTGGGTTAGCGGCGTTCTGCTTACTGCACTCTGCTGGAGATGGACATCGCCGCGGCAACGAGGTATACTGTTTATTAATTGGCTTCACGGTCCACAGAGATCCGAGTGGCAGTGTGAATGTGTGTGTGTGGTGTGTGTGTGTGTGTGTGTGTGTGTGTTTCCCTAGCGACACACTCACAACCTCTCCAAGGTTTCCTCCCACCCTCTGCCCCTTCAGTGCTGGGATAGCCTCCAGCTCCCGAATTCCCGCGCGTACTGACGTTAAAATAAAGTGTGTAAAGTTCTGCACGTTATTTTAGTTTAAACTTTTCAAAGCGTCGCTGCACGAGCCACGCCCACGAGGGGGCCCACCCACTTCCACCACAGTCCCCACTGTGAGCGTGGGTGGAACCCTTGGCGACGCCGGATCTCCACCTGGACGTGGCTGGAGAACCCGTTCTGCGGAGCGCCCATTTTAAAAGCGACGGCGGCTTCTGAATACCAATTATTGTTTACTGATTTGCAAATCATGAAGCTCCACGGAGACTCGTCTCCGGCGTGACGGGGAGACGGCGGGAGACGGGGAGACGGAGAGACGGGGAGACGGGGAGACGGAGAGACAGGGAGACAGGGGGACGGGGAGACGGGGGGGAGGGGGAAAACGGGGAGAGGAAAAAAAGGGGGAGAAAGCGGAGCGCGTGACGGTAAGGGATGGGGGGAAAGGGCAGGAGGAGCGGCCCGCATTAGGGGAATAAGAGCTCATTTTCCCATGAAAACGCGTTCTAGGGAAAAAATTAGTGTAGGTGTGTGGTGTGTGGTGTTTGTGTGTGTGTGTGTGTGTGGGTGAGGAGACAGACTGAAGGTTGTATGAGACGACAGTTTGACCCCGTCCCCGTTTTTTAGCGAAATGGGGGGATTTAAAAATCGCAAAAACCGCAGCAGTAATTTGTTTTTCTGCAGTGCTGTGTCTGAAGATTCATCCTCCGCACAAGTATCCCCCCCCCCCCCCACATCCCAATCAAAAACCCCACCCCCCCCCACCACCACCACCACCTCACACCACCCCCTACGAGTCCGAACCCCAACAAAGTTCGATGTTCCCTAGAAAACACGATGTTCCACATTCCCCTTTATTTTAACGTTCCATAGCTTATCCTCCATCAGGAATCCCTAGCATAGGGCCAGGGAGTGATTAGCAGTTTCCCTCTAGCACTAGGTTTCCCCGGTTTCAAATCCCTATTGGGTGGATTTCCTGCCCTCCCCGTGTCCGCGTGGGTTTCCTCCGGTTCTGGGTTTTCCTCCCACCAAAAAATGATCAAGGTCAATTGAGTTCCCAAATTGCCCCATATAGAGTGTTGTGTGAGTGATTTTGTCAGTGATAGATTCCCCCCTTGTCCTGGGTGTATCTCCCCAGGCCCGAATGATGGACGGTAAAACCCCCCCCCCCCCCCCCCTAAAGAGGATGAAGCAGAAGTTTAAGGATGGAATTAAACCTTGATGAATTTTTTTGGTGGGGGCCCGGGAGAAGGAAGGAAACCCTGAAAAACGGGGAGAAAATGCAAATGAAACACAGGCGGATTTTTCCGACCCCCGCTCGGGACGTCATCGTGAAAGAAAAAAAATCGTTTCAAATGGGGTTGGGGGTTTTTTTAGAAAAAAAACGGGGGAAAAAGAAGGGGAAAAAAAACAAAAAAAGGGGAGAGAGAGAGAGACAGAGAGAGAGGAAGAAGAGAAAAGGGAAAGAGAGAAAGGGGAGAGAGAAGAAGAGGGAGAGGCAAAGGATTTCCCGAAGGATGCCAGGGCCCCCAGTCCCTTGGAAAACCCCCGCTTAACCTTTTTCCCCTTTTAACCCCAACCCCTTTTTTTACCCTTCCCCCCTTTCCCCTTCGCTCTCCTCCCCCCCTTTTTTTTTTCTTCCCCCCTTCCCGTCTCTCCCTCTCTTCTGTCCCCCTCTCTGCCCCTCTCTTTCCCCTGTCTTTCCCCTCTTCTCCTTTTTCCCCCTCCGTTCCTCTTTCCCTCCTCCTTCTTTTCTTCTTCCTTCTCTCCTCTGTTCTCTCTTCCCCTTATCTCTTTACCCCCATCTCCCCCCTTTTCTCTTCTCTTCACTTTTTTTTCCCCTTTTCCCCCTTCACTCTCTCTCTTCCCTCTCCTCCCCTCTTTCTCTCCTCTCCCCCTCTGATAACCGACTTTTTTGGGAATAATTCCCCCCCAAAAAAAAAAATTTTTTAATTTTTAAAATTTTTTTTGACCTCTTTTCTTGCCTTAAATTCAAAAAAAACCCCCCTTCAAAGCCCCCTAAAAACCCCTCGTTCTTCCCTCCCCGGGGCCCTGCAAACCCCGAAAGGTTTTTTTCCCCCTGACAGAACAAAAAAGGGCCTTAAACCCCGGGGGTGGGGAAAACCCCCCACGGAGCCAAAAGGGTTATGTTCGTATGCCGTTTTTCCCACCCTTTTTAAAACCCCTTCCCATTTTCCCATCTGGGGGGTCTAAAGGGGTGGGCGCCCTCCCCCCCCTCCGGGAAACAGGCTGCACAGCTACCCCGCCGTTTTCCCAACTTTTGGGAATTTTTAAAGGGGTTTTTGGGGGAAATTTTTAAAAGGACTGTGGGGGCCCAGACCTGCGCCCCATGGAGCCGCTAATTCGCCCCCTTTAAAAGCCCTTTGGGGGTTTTTGGGGGGTGTTTTGGTTTTTTTGGGCCCCTTTTCCCCCCAAAATCTCTTTAAGTGGCCCCCTAAATTTCCCCAAAAAAATAATTCCCCTTTTTTTTGCTCGGGGGGGGGGCGGGGAAGGGGGGAAAAGGGGAGAGGAAAAAAAAAAGGGGGGCCCCCAGGAAAAAAGGGGGGGCACAGCCGGGAAGAGAAGAAAAAAGGAAAGGGGGGAAAGGTAAAGGTTTTTACAGGAATAAAGGGAAAAAAAGGGGGGAAACAAAAACAAAAAAAAATAATTTAAAAAGAAAAAAAACAAAAAAAAAAGAAAGGACCAAAAAAAAAGGGGCCGCCCATGCCCCCCGGTTTTTTTTTTTAAATTTATAATTTAAAAGGGAAAATTGCAAAAAGGGGGGAAAAGGGGGGTTTAGAGTAGGAATTAACCGAGGCCCTCCAGAAAGCCTTGGTGTCACAATCTGATTGGTTGAAGCGACAGTTTATTTTATTTTAAGGAAGTTCACAGAGCATTTGGAATCATTTCATGAACAAAATATAATTAATATCTAAATAGTTACATTTCTAGGGTTTTAAAGAAGGCTTTGAAGTCCTTGACGGCCCGCCGCTGATGCATTATATCCAGAGTGGAAGTTCCGATTCGAACCCACATGGTGCCTTCAGTTCAGGAACTTTAATCATGTGACCCCTTGCGTTATGCCGTTCGGGTTTTGTGTTCCTTTGGCCGAGCCCGTTTAGTTAATTGACTGTCTGCTTCCGTTAATGAAAGCTCGTTTGTGTTAATTAACTTGTGCTCTTTTTCCTTATTTCAAGCCGTTCCAGACCTTTGCAAGCCAGAGGTCGTCCTTTTCATTTGCACCCGTCCCTGTGCGTTTCTGTCCTGTTTGCTTTATGTTTCTGCTTTATTAATAAACCTTACATAAACTACATAAACCTTAATGAACGGGGGGGGGGGGGGGGGGTTCCCCATACCCATCCAGGTGAGAACGTTTCAGGGCCTGGGCAGATACACCCAGGACAGGGGGGCAATCTATCACTGAACACACACACACACACTCTATATGGGGCAATTTGGAGAATTCAATTGACTTGATCCATGTTTTTGGACTGTGGGAGGAAACCGGAGAACCCGGAGGAAACCCACGCGGACACGGGGAGAACATGCAAACTCCACCCAGATTGGGATTCGAAACAGGGATCCCTAGTGCTGAGAGGAGAACAAGCCAAACCTCTAAGCCACCGTGCCGCCCCCGAGTGTAACACTTTAATAAATAAATTTTGTTCTGCTCCAGGCTCTGAACTCAGAACCCAACCGTGACGGGAAACGAATGAGCCCCGGAGAGACCAACTCCAAGGCGGTTCACAGTGACCTGCTGCACTGCCACATGACCGAGCACCGCCACCGAGCACCGCCACCGAGCACCGCCACCGAGCACCGCCACCAAGCACCGCCAGTGAGCACCGCCACCGAGCACCGCCACCGAGCACCGCCACCGAGCACCGCCAGTGAGCACCGCCACCGAGCACCGCCACCGAGCAACACGACCGAGCACCACCACCGAGCACCGCCACCGAGCACCACCACCGAGCACCGCCACCGAGCACCGCCACCGAGCACCGCCACCAAGCACCGCCACCAAGCACCACCAGTGAGCACCGCCACCGAGCACCGCCAGTGAGCACCGCCACCGAGCACCGCCACCGAGCACCACCAGTGAGCACCGCCACCGAGCACCACCACCGAGCACCGCCACCAAGCACCGCCACCAAGCACCACCAGTGAGCACCGCCACCGAGCACCGCCACCGAGCACCGCCACCGAGCACCACCACCTTTAATCAGTCTGTACAACAAAGTTAAGAACAGAGTTACCTCCTGATTACCGAACATGCAGAACCCTCCCGAAAAAGTTTCCGAGCCAAACTAGTTCCCCGACCTCCAGCTTCTTCTGCAGAACCGTGAACGTAACCGTATTGATAACGCAACGCGCTAACGAACCTAAAAAATTAATAAAAATGTTTACTTGTTTATTTACTCTACAGACTTTGTAATGAAGAGTACATAATGCTCTCAGCGGCTGCGGGAAGCCGAGGGTGCAGAGTGGAGAACCTTTAAATTGCTCGAGCACCCCCCCCCCCACCCCCCGTTATCCTGTTAAACTGTTGTTGTTCCTTTAAAATCGATTAAATCCTGCTCGCGCCGGCTCCGCTCGCCGTTTCGCCCGTGTTTTCGTCGCCGTGCGGGAGATATTGCGGTGTTTATTTAGGAGCGGAGATTAAAAACAGTTCATATCACCCCGTGTTGGGATGCAACAACAATCATCTCCTTAAAAATTAAGATTATTTTATTAGAACCGCGATTAGAGCGGAGAACCGGAAATACAGGAGGCTGTCCAAAGTATGTGGACACCGCGTATCACCGAACGGGCCGTATCCTAAACACGGAGCCGAACTTCAGCTCATCTTTGGGAACTTCTGGAGAAAATGGAACGACCTTGTTCGGCCTTCCCCAAACTGTTGGAGGAGAAAATAGAATCAAGCCAAGAACATTTCTGAAGCGTTGGATGGATTTTTAAAGAAACGAAGGAATAAAGGAGAATTAAACATTCAAAGCATTTTGAATTTTAAGGTAATAATAGACTGACAGTCGGAGTCCCAATTCATGTCTCTGTTCCTGTTGTGAATCCAAAACTCAGAGGCTGATCCCCGAGGAACAGGACGGGGTTCCCTCATCTTGGATCGCACTTTCTAAAATCTAAGTTCTTAAGTCTGAGCCCTCGATGGAACGTGGTGGAGAGGAACCCGTTCTCCGGTTTCTCCATCACTCCTGACTGAATCATAGAGAGGAGGTGTGTGGCAGAGACGGCCCCCTCTGCTGGCACCCCCTCGGGGCGCTGAGAGAGATCCAGAGGGCGATCGATGACTCAGCATCCGTCTGTCCGCCTGTGCGACCGCGAGGAGGGCGAAGCCGAAAAGATGGAGGTGAGACAGAGGACTGGGGATCGGCGTGTCGCTCTCACAGCGCAGACAGACGGGTGAGCTAACGATGATGCAGTACGAAAAAAAACGGCTTCTCGGTTTATTGTAATATTTAACGTTAATATTTGATGGTATTCTATATTTTAAAGATGTTAAAGGACTGACGAGTGCGCTGCCTGCAATCCTCTGAGAGTTTAATGTCGTTTCCTAGATTTTATTGTATTTTTTTATTTACTATTTTATCGTTTTGTCTTTGATGTTTTCAGTGATTTTGCTTCAATTCCTTTTCGTTTTTTGTTTAAAGTTTTTATTATAATTTCATCTCATCACATTATCCTCCGCGTCGTCCTCTATGAGGGTCAGGCACGTTCGGGGGTTCCACATGCCAATACAGGAGAAAACGGAACGGAACCCAGAACCCAGAACATCAGAACCCTAAAGAACCCAGAACCCAGAACATCAGAACCCTAAAGAACCCAGAACCCAGAACATCAGAACCCTAAAAAACCCAGAACATCAGAACCTTAAAGAACCCAGAGGAAGGTCAATCATTTATATTTAACAAAATACAGAACAGAGAACGGGACCTTCATCAGAACCGTGCATCGCAGTTCCGATGCTTCTTCCGTCACCTCAGAGATCACAATATGAATAAACATCAGTACAAATAATCAGATCCTGATCAACGTGAACGGGCGGCACAGTGGCTTAGAGTTTAGCATGTTCTCCTCTCAGCGCCGGGGATTCCCGGTTCAAATCCCAATCTGGGTGGAGTTTGCATGTTCTCCCCGTGTCTGTGTGGGTTTCCTCCGGGTTCTCCGGTTTCCTCCCACAGTCCAAAAACATGGATCAAGGTGAAGTGAGTTCTCCAAATTGCCCCATATAGGGTGTGTGTGTGTGTGTGTGTGTGTGTGTGTGTCCAGTGACCCTAGTAGAGGATAAAGCTGAAGATAACGGACGGACGGACGGACGGACGGATGATCAACGTGAACTCGTGAGAAAATAAATCAGATTTATAAAATCAAAGTAAAGAAATGATTCAGAACGAAGTTCAAAAACAACACGGAACTCGTTTGGTTTTTCAGTCAGACGTGAAAGTGTGAGATCTCAGCTCAGAGTCAGATCAGATGTCACGTCTGATTACACAGGTTGTGATGTCATAACCTCAGGCGGTGTGTATGATCCGTGTGTTTGTGATGATGTGTGTTACGAACTCGCTGACATTTACATGAATTAATTAATTAATTAGTTTATTGGTGTGAAAGCCAATCACAGCGTTGTATCTGATTTTTATTATTCCGCTGTTTGTCTCTCTTTTTTCTCACACGATGTTCTGAGAACACGTTCTCATCGGTGAGACGACTGCTCGCATACGGCTGACCAATCGAACCGCCGAGGCCTTCCACAGATATCCCCGGTTCTCTGAGACAAAATTCCCATTTACTTTGCACTACAGTGATACACAGACTCACAGACACACTGACTCCCAAACTCACTGACTCTTAAACTCACAGACTCACAGACACAGACTCACAGACACACTGACTCCCAAACTCACTGACTCTTAAACTCACAGACTCACAGACTCAGACTCAGAGACTCACAGACTCAGACTCACAGACTCTCCCAAACTCACTGACTCTTAAACTCACAGACTCACAGACACAGACTCACAGACTCACAGACTCAGACTCACAGACACAGACTCACAGACTCAACTCACTGACTCTTAAACTCACAGACTCACAGACTCAGACTCACAGACTCAGACTCACAGACTCACAGACTCACAGACTCACAGACTCTCAGACTCACAGAATCAGACACAGACTCAGACACAGACTCACAGACTCTCAGACTCATGCATCAGTGCGGAACCCGCAGGCCGTTGTGGCTCAGGCTGCTGTTGAAGGTTGTCAGTGACCAGAGGGAAACACGGGAGTCCTGTAACACTCACTGAGACACTACAGAGAGAGGGACAGAGAGAGAGAGAGAGAGAGAGAGAGAGAGAGAGAGAGAGACAGAGAGAGAGAGAGAGAGAGAGAGAGAGAGAGAGAGAGAGACACACACAGAGAGAGAGAGACGGAGAGAGAGAGACAGAGACAGAGAGAGAGAGAGACGGAGCTCTGACCTTCCATGAGAAGCAGCTGGAGGGTTCAGTAACAGCTGAGACAGTAACAGTCGACGCTGTGATGCTCTGACACACAACCAGCCTCCTCCTGATCGAGTCCTGTAATTTACACACACACACACTCACACACACACACACACACACACACACACACACACACACACACACTCTCTCTCTCTCACACACACACACACACACACTGATGAAAGATTAAAGCAGCAGTGAGGATTAAAGATACAGGACTCAACGGCACAGATCTCCATCTCAACAATGAGAACAGGCTCACGGTGGGTTCTGCAGCCTATCCCAGCACCAGTCACCAATCACAGGACAGACACACAGACACACACATTCCACCCGACGGGTTTAGTTTATAAAATAAATAAAATTTTACTTAATTAATCTCTTTCGGTCTTGATTGACCTTTTCCATAAATAGCATTGATATATGTTATGGACTCTGGAGCCCTGAGATCCTGAGATCCTGAGATACTGAGATACTGAGATCCTGAGATCCTGAGATACTGAGATACTGAGATCCTGAGATACTGAGATCCTGAGATACTGAGATACTGAGATCCTGAGATCCTGAGATACTGAGATCCTGAAATCCTGAGATCCTGAGATACTGAGATCCTGAGATACTGAGATCCTGAGATACTGAGATCCTGAGATACTGAGATACTGAGATCCTGAGATCCTGAAATCCTGAGATCATGAGATACTGAGATCCTGAGATACTGAGATACTGAGATCCTGAGATCCTGAGATACTGAGATCCTGAGATCCTGAGATACTGAGATACTGAGATCCTGATTTATTGCAGAACGTCGTCAGAAATGCTGCAAAAAGTTGTTCTTTTTTTTGGTTTGTTGGTTTCTAACAAAATGAAAAGGCAGAAGGACCGTCGGTGGATCAGAACGCAACAGTCTGTAATCAGTGTGTTAATTCGGGGGGTGGAAGGTGAGGGGGGGGGGGGGGGACCAAGGTATAGGAAAGGCTTGTGGAAATGAGCGAGCGAGAGAGAGAGGGAGAGAGACAGACAGTATGAGAGAATGTCGCCTCTCTCCACTGATCCCTGTGCTGAAAGGGATTTGCATAAATTTTTAATCAAAGCAAATTAGATTATAACCAAATTAAATTACACTTCCTGCAAGCCCCTGACTGTGCCGCCGCACCCCCCCCCCCCCCCCACCACACCCGCCCACACCCCCACCGACTCCCCAGCCCCCCACCATTAAATGAGAGTCGCCAATGAGGAGATAAATTAATAAATAATTGCTAAGCCTGATCACTCTCGAAATTGGATTTATTCACAAGAGGAAGTTCATTATTAAAAAAACAAAACACAGATACCTGGGATCAGGCCACCCCAAACCCCCCGCCTGCAACCCCCCCGGAACCCGCCTGCAACCCCCCCGGAACCCGCCTGCAACCCCCCCGGAACCCGCCTGCAACCCCCCCCCCTGCAACCCCCTCATCACGTCATACTACACCATATTCATCAATCTGCTAATCGGTGGTGAAAGGTTTCCACAGACAGGTGCCGTCATTACGATCATGAACGCACTGTGAGGACAAAAAACATGAGGACACGCCCCTTTCAGTCCCAGCACCACAAGTGTATGATGTCAGACCCGTCGGAACACGTTGTGAGAACCTCTAGGGAAGGCATGACGTTTTGGGAAGGCATGGAGGTCCTGACCTCAACCCCATCCCAGAGCTCTGAGATGAACTGGAACAGAGATGTAGTCCACGACCTCAGAAATGCCCCTCTGGATGGCGAGGTCCAAAGATTCCCACAGACACACCCCACACCACAGACACACCCCACACCACACACACACCCCACACCACACACACATCAGCTCCAGAGGGAAAGGATAGGCTGCAGAACTAATGAAAACGGGGAGCTTTGATGACATCACCAGCTTTACCTTTAACAGATTCCCCTCTGCGAGGCCTGAAGGTCCCAAACCTGAAGTCCATCCCAAAGCTTTCAGATGGGGTTGAGGTCAGGGCTCTGTGTGGGCCTTCCCCAAAGTGTTTAGGCAAATTTGGAAGTGTACAGTTGCTCGGAGTGCACGGTTCAGCGATGGGACTGAATTATGAGAGAGGGGCAATTTAGATTATTCAATTTACCTTGAATCCATGTTTTTGGACTATGGGAGGAAACTGGAGAACCTGGAGGAAACCCATGTGGACACGGGGAGAACATGCAAATTCTACGCAGATCGGGATTGGATCCCCAGCGCTGAGCGGAGAACATGCCAACCACTAAGCCACCCTGTTGTCCCTTTTTCAATATCTCACCTTTCGCTTAATCCTCTACTAGGATCTCATCACACACACACACACACACACACACACACACACACACACACACTCACACACACACACACACTCACTCACACTCACACACACACACACACACACACACACACACATATGAGCCAATTTAGAGCATTTCATTCACCTTGAATCCCCGTTTTTGGTCTGTGGGAGGAAACTGGAGAACTGTTTAGAGAAATTAGGATGTGTACAGCTGCTCGGCGTGCTCGCTTCAGCGACGTGGCGACGGGACTGAACGTATCCCCTGAACTCAGCTTCTCTTTGATCTTCTTTTTGATCTTTTTGATCTTTTTGATCTTTTTGATCTTTTTGATTGGTTGTGGTTGTAATAGTAATCTGTTTTATTTTGGTTGCAGCTCTGGTGTCGGGATGATAAACCTGAGTTCACACGTTTCCACCTACATGCCATACTATATCACCATGACGCCATAACACCCCCCCCCTCCCCCCATGGATGCAAATCCACACATGCACACACACACACACTCAGGTGTCACTCACACACACACACACACACACACACACACACACACACACACACAATGGAGCGCAGTAGGAATGTTCGACGCAGCATGGTATTAGCGGAGCATATTTTACACTCTCTGCTGTCATAGCGATAAACGACATCACAACACATCACACAGATAATGAGTGAAAGACATGAATTATGAGAGAAGAACACGACAAAGAGAAGGTTACTGACACAAAGACCTCCCCCCCCCCGTGTGTGTGTGTGTGTGTGTGTGTGTGTGTGTGTGTGTGTGTGCACCCTGTGTGCTTTCACACACACAGATATGCACATGCACTTACTGACATAATGCACACATACACATGTCTCCTCCCACATCTACATACATACACACACACACACACACACACACATCAAACGTGTGTAGAAACACACCCACACACACTTAAATCATGATCATACACACACACACACACACACACACACATACACTGTAATAATAAACACCAACAAATTTACACAAAAAACACATCCATAGTGTATGTACATACTCCATATACACACATTAACCCCTCACACACACACACACTTACACACACATACACACTTACACACACATACACACTTACACACACATACAGACACACACCCAGAAATTGGCACGTGCACTTACAGACATAATACACACACATGCACCAAAGCACATCCATACTGAATGTACACAAATCTCTCAAACAATGCACACACACACACACACACACACACACACACACACACACACACACACACACACATAACAAATGTTTATACACACACATACATACACACACAAATGCACATTTGCACATGCACTTACAGACATAACGTACACACACACACACACACACACACACACACACAGTCATAACAATAATGAACCTTGATCTTAGTCTTAAGGAGTTGAATAAATGACTATAGGTTTATTCGTTAGCAGAGTGTTTGATCAGATCGTGGTTCGTCAGTGTCGTAACGAATCGAAACATTCAGAGATGTTAACGCACTCAACACAATTAATCAATCAACACAGCACCATATGCAGTTAGTGAACCATCCCATCCATCATCTTCCACTATATCCTCTACAGGGGTCGCGGGGGGGGGGTTTCCTCATGCCCATGCCCATCCAGGGGAGAACGTTTCGGGCGCTGGACAGATACACCCAGGACAGGGGGGCAATCTATCACTGGGCACACACTAATCCCTAGTGCTGAGAGGAGAACATGCTAACCGTTACATTTTTATTAATTTTCCCATAATTAAAAAAAAATTTCATTAGATTAAATTTAAAAAATGATTTTATTACAGTAAATATTCCAGCATTACAGATCTGGAGGGGGGGTGTTCAGGATTATCGGGGGGGGGGGGGGTGTTGATCTGTGGGAGGGAGGTGTTGGGATCAGTTGACATCGTAAACCCGCGGAACACGACAGGAGTGAAGTGCGTTGGGTCTCGTTAATGAGTCCTGGTCATTTTTAAACGTTCTTTAAGTTTATGAGGAAATTCGGTTAAATAAAAACCCTTACATTTCTGTTTCTGAAAGAAACCCTGTCCCAGATGAATGTTCTCATGAGGGCCACCGCTGTCTGACCTGCGGGGTTCCGGTGCCGGACCCACAGTGCTGTATCTCAGCCTGATGTAACCAAAAAAACAAAAAAACAACACTTTATAAAGTAGTAGGGCTCCTTACATCTGATTGGCTGAGCCGTTTGTCCAGCCGTGACATCACTTACAATAACACGCCCAGCGCCCGAAACGTTCTCACGTTCTCCCCTGGATGCCCCCCCCCCCCCCCCCGCAACCCTAGTAGAGGATAAAATGGAAGATAATGGACGGATGGATGAATACAGATTAATATAAACAGTGAGCCGATTCCCGATCAGCACTAAACCCGTTACATTGTTTTTATAAACTGCAATCTGTAATTTGCCCACAAGATGGCAGTATTTGATTGTTAGATAAACCAGAATCCTGTTACTCAGCGATCAGCGTTCATTTTAAAATCTTTAAAAATCATTATGTTTGGAAGATCAGATTATTAACGATTTAGTTTTTAACGAAGACATTTCTGAATCAGAGCTTGTTTTTTATTACAGTGTTTATTTTTTATTATTGTGTTTTTTTATTACAGTGAGTTTGTGTGTTTTATTAAAGCAGTCAGACTCTCGAGGTTGTGTATTATTGCGAATAAATCACGTAAAGAGGTGGCGCTGTTCTCCACGACACGCCGGGACTCAGAACACCTCTTTATGGGCTTTATTCAGAATAAGGCCACGCCCCCTCGCACCGCGCTGCTTTATTGTTCAACATGACCGAATAGTAAATCTTCTGCTCTGTGATGTCATGAGATGATCAGCGTTGGTGTCATGAGGGTGTAACGTTTGCGTGTGTGTTACAAACAGGCTGCAGGACGTTCCGCGGATGCCGACGGGCACGAGGATGCCACCTGGAGGTTAAATCTGCCCATGAGCGATGCATCAATCTTTTAGCTGCACGCTTATCAATTATTCAGCGTTCTCAGCGTCGGGAGCGAAGATTCACGGCAGACCAAGAGACGTTCTCATCCAGCAGGCTGCAGGGAAACATCCACGTTCTCCTGTTTGAGGTTCTTTCAGCAGGTCTGGCTTCACTCGTGTTCTGGATGACGGAACCATCACTGTGATCATTACTGTTTTAATGCAGATACAGTGGAATGTCTGGAGAACCACATGGACACGGTTCCCCATTGCCCATCCAGAGGAGAACATTTCGGGCGCTGGGCAAATACAATCTAGAGCATTCAATTGACCTTGGTCCGTGTTTTTGGACTGTGGGAGGAAACCGGAGAACCCTTAGGAAACCCACATGGACACGGGCAGAACATGGAAACTCCACCCAGATGGGGATTCGAACCAGGAATCCCTAGTGCTGAGAGGAGAACATGCCAAACACTAAGCCACCGTGCCCAGAGTTTAATCAATAAAGGTGAAGTTGATGGAACAGGAGACAGGATTCAGAGAGGAGAGGGATGAACGAGGAGCGCAGAGGAGAACCCGGAGAGGAGGCGCAGAAGACGGAACAGCTGGATGGAACCTCGTCTGGGACTCGGCGTTCCCTGGGGGACTCCTGCAGGGGTCAGGTGTTGCTGAGGGGGCGGGGTTTAAGCAGCAGGCGTTTGTACATCTCACAAAAAGTACAAAAAAAAAAAACAGCCCAAAGTGAAGCTCTCTCACACACACTCTATATGGGGCAATTTAGAGAACTCAATTCACCTTGATCCATGTTTTTGGACTGTGGGAGGAAACCGGAGAACCCGGAGGAAACCCACGCGGACATGGGGAGAACATGCAAACTCCACCCGATCGGGATTCGAACCGGGAACCCCCATCGCTGAGAAGACTGGAGCGTCTGTGAGCTCAGACACGGTTCCTGACCGAGAGGACCTGTTTCACAATCGCAGTTCTGATTCATCTCAAAGACATCAGATGAGGTTGAAAGAGATTTGCGGGGGTTCTTTCATTTCTTTCACACCAGTTTTACTCCATCATGTCTTTATGGATTGGTTCCTCGATAACAGGAACCAAACCACGAACCAAACCAGGAACCAAACCAGGAACCAAACCAGGAACCAAACCAGGAACTTTAACATAATCGTTTCATTGTGTAATTAATTATAAAGCAGAATTGTTATGTTTATTATATTAATATTTTGGGCGACATGGTGGTGCAGAAGTTTGCATGTTCTCCCCGCATCCTCTTGGGTTTCCTCCGGGTTCTCTGGTTTCCTCCCACAGTCCAAAAACATGGATTCAAGTTAAATTGAATTCTCCAAATTGCCCCATATAGAGTGTGTGTGTGTGAGTGAGTGTGTGTCCAGCGATGGATTGGCGTCCTGTCCTGGGTGTCTCTGCCCAGCGCCTGAAACGTTCTCCCCTGGATGGACATGGAGAACCCCCCCCGCGACCCTAATAGAGAATAAAGAGGATAAATGATGCATGATGGGATTGAAGCTCGATATTAAAACACTAAACTCTACTTCAGAGGTTAGAAATGTCCAGGAACCCATCGTGATGTTCCACTACCCATCATGCTCTCGGTCCTGGGTTAGGCCACAGCAACCGTTCTGCTCACCTCCACCACACACATCCATCCAGGGTTCCATCCAGGGTTCCATCCAGGGTTCCATCCAGGGTCTGATCTCAGCAGATTAAGAACCTCATCGTCCAGAAGACGAGTTTTAAAGAGCGCCGTGCAGCTCGGAGGTGGAGCTGATCGCATCCATAGCAACCAAAGCCTTTACTTTACATAAAACATCACAGCCCATGTGACTCGGGGTTAAAGTTCCGTGCAGAACCATGTTTCCTCTGTTCACTCACCCAAGGAGCATCGTCTCTGCCTATTGGTTCCACCAGGTGACCTTAGAATGAAACACACTCCTATCTGTTTCCCCCGGGTGGGTACAGCTCGAGGGGCACCGGTCTGTGTGTGTGTAAGTGTGTGTGTGTGTGTGTGTGTGTGTGTGTGTGAGTGTGTGTGTGTGAGCGAGAGAGAGAGAACGAGAGAGAGTGATTTTAGAAGGTCAGACTAAAGCATTGTGGGAAACAAACTGCATCACAGCTGAAGAACCTGCTGCAGAACTGCTCAAGAAACACGTCACACAGAACTCACAGCAGGTGGAGGTCATCGTCCGGCCCACGCCGTCGGTACCGCCCGAGTGCCGTCCGCTCGTCCACGCCGCTGT
>JAFMOC010000582.1:42500-85000 GCA_019802505.1 Corydoras sp. C115 | reverse complement strand
TGGTTGGGTGGATGGTTGGGTGGATGGGTGGGTGGATGGTTGGGTGGATGGGTGGGTGGATGGGTGGGTGGGTGGGTGGGTTTCTGGTCACAGGTTGCAGGTTTTCTTTTGGAACACAGAGTAAATAAGATCAGTGCTGGAGATGAGTGTCTGGTCACCACAGGTGGAGAGAAATCCAGCATCCACCCATTTACTGTAAATAACTGTATGCCTACAACTTCATGGGAACAGTTTGGGGACAAAGTCAGGTCAATAAGTAAGTATGTAGGTGGATGATGACATGACTGGTGTTCACACAGCCCCGATCTCAACGCCATCCCAAACCTTTGAGATGAATTAGTACAGAGATTGAGCCAACATCAATATCTGACCACAAGGGGGCAGAGGTCTGTACGGCACTGTACTGTCGGTGTTCTGATGCTTTTGGTTCTGTATATTTAAATTTGCTGTTAGTCTGACGTTCTCGTGAGGTGCAGACGTAAAGGACATCAGTAATAAAATCAGAACCGCGGTTCTCTTACTGATCTGCCGCTGCAGGAGCCGCTGCAGGTTCACCATGTTCTAAAGCTCCCTCCATCAGACTCCATCACTAATTACCTTCCACTAATCAGTACGTAATTAGCAGCGCCATCAGATGGGGGAGGATTCAGCAGCACACATGTGCATGTGTTCGGGAGATTTACAGATTACTGACGGAGAACCCAGCGGGGTTCAGTAACATCACTGCTGCTCTGCATCCAGGAACGTTCATCTGTGGTTAGAACTACAGGTGGAGAACGCACTCAAGTGATGGAGGAGAACGTCTCGCGGGTACAGATGTGTGGACTGACCCACGGTACATTTAGTCTGAAGACTGAACACGGTTCCCATTAGGGGGCGCCACACTGGATTATTCTTCTTCATTACCCCAACCACCTGCATGTTCTCCAGCACCACATCCATCACCCTCCTCTTTGACCTTCCTCCTCCCCTTGCCTGGTGTCTCCATCCTCAACTCTGTCCTCCATTCTCAACCTATCCCATCCCTCTCTCCTGTCTCCCTGACTCCTGTTGCCCCACACCATCTACCCCACCCTGGTGGAGAGGTGCAGAAGTGCATACACTCTTTAGGGTTCAAACTCCAACACAAACGTCTTCCAGAGTTGTTTCGTTTTGTGGTTGCCCCCGCACCCCCACCCCCACCCCCACCCGCCAACACATCCACCCCGAACGCCTCCCCGTCTCTGTCGTGAGTCCCTGGACGCTGTGGGTGTAGTGCCTTCCTGCACACATGCCATGCGAATGGCTCCCCGTTGAAATGTGACGTTCTGTGGAAGGTTCTCCGCTCGGTCGGCGAGGACGCGCAGACGCCAGAGACGAAATAAAGCGGAGAGACAATCGGTACGAAGCACAAAGGTGCGAGGGGAGCAGATTGTGTTTGCAATGCAGAGGTAAAAGTGTATTAACATAAGCAGAAGAAACGAGTGCCACGCACATATCCACCCAGCGTCTCGCTCGCTCTCTCTCTCTCTCTCTCTCTCTCTCTCTCTCGCTCGCTCGCTCTGTGTCGGGTCTTTGTATTTCTCGCCACACTTCCACTCGCTGTCGCTCTCTCTCTCTCGCGCTCTCGCTCTCTCACTCTCTCCCCAGTGAGACTCTGGCGGAGTTGAGTCAATTAAAAGCGTGCATCTCAGTCGGAGTGGGTGGAGGTGGGCTCCCCAGGGGGTCGACAGTATGGCGGTGCAGAGAAGCGCTCTCCCTCTGTGAAAACGCCTCAGATGGGACTATGACAGCTGTGACCAACCTACAGCTTCAGAGGCGATAACAAGCCTTATTAGACTCTTAGACTCTCACCCCCCCCCACCTACACACACACACACACACACACACACACACACACACACACACACACACACACACACACACACACACACACGCAACCTGCACAGACTTCATTTTCTGCACCTATACAACCACAAAACCATACATTTATATTCTGAAGTTGAGATTTATATTCCGTTTACAGTTTGGATTCTCAAACTTCGTGTTGGGTTCATTTGAAATGCGCCTGTGAGGATGATGATGATGATGATGATGATGATGGTGGTGATGATGATGATGATGATGATGATGATGATAAGGATGATGATGAGGATGATGAGGATGATGATGGTGATGGTGGTGATGATGGTGATGATGATGGTGATGATGATGATGATGATGATGATGGTGATGATGATGAGGATGATGATGATGATGATGGTGATGATGATGATGATGATGATGATGATGATGAGGATGATGATGATGGTGATGATGGTGATGATGATGGTGATGATGATGGTGATGGTGGTGATGATGGTGATGATGATGGTGATGATGATGATGATGATGATGATGATGATGATGGATGATGATGATGATGATGATGATGGTGATGGTGATGATGATGGTGATGATGGTGATGATGATGATGATGATGGTGATGATGATGATGATGATGATGATGATGATGAGGATGATGATGATCGACCACCTAAAACAAAACGGGTTAAAAAGTGTCACCTTCTACAGGGAGGTCATCTGTGTGCAGGAAACTCCCCGAGGCGAGGGCTTGAGTTTGTTCCCCAGGAACGGCAGGCGTTGATCTTTTCGGAGTGAGATTTTGCACGTTCTCCTCAGAGAACTGAGGCACACACACACACTTTTAGAACGTCTGTAACGTACAGACTGGGTTCTAATGGAATAATTATAATAGGCAGCAGGTGCTCAGTGATAGATCGGTGCTCGGTCCTGTTTGTATCTGCCCAGTGCATGAAACGTTCTCCCCTGGAGGGGCATGGGGAACTGTGGAACCCCCTCACCCCATGATCTCCCATTTTGAGATTGAACAAATGAATGAATGAATAAATGAATGAAAAGGCAGAGGGATGATGTCACTGTTTCCTGTATCGCCGAATACCTAAACCACTTACCTGAATCGCAGAGGGTGCTGAAGCCTATCCCAGTTGTCAGAGGACCCTGTGTAGGTAATCCCAAATCTGAAAGAAAGTCCCTTAAACAGACAAATAAAAGCCCTCAGACTGAACGGAGAACCGGAACCTTCTGAAACCAACGTTCTGAAGAAACCAGGACGGAAACCTGTGTTTATTTTTATTTTTTTATATTTTATATTTTATATTTTATAAAGCGCCGTTACAATCTTCTGTTTCTCTCATTTTGTACGACGCACCGTATTCATTAAACACACAGGTTTATGTGATATATATATGAAATTATACATATTTCCATCATTCAGTCCAAACACAATAACAGACACCTTTAGTGGGGGGGGTGTCTTTGTTGGGGGAGTTAGTTAGATCTAAAAAAAGACACCAGCATGTTTTTAACGTCTGATTTAATTTGTTTTTAATTTAATATTCATTTTAAGACTTCACATTTTGCCTCAACTCTAACTTTGTGAAATGGAACATGTTGTTTTATGAGACAACATAAGACAGAGTTCCACATGTCACAAGAGAACGTCCATGTGTTTCCTAACCTTTCCTTCTTTAAGCGCTGGGATAGGCTTTAATATGGTATAAAGGCAAAACTGGCAAAATCGATGGATATATTATTTTTCTTATATAAATATAAGAATACATCTCTTTGATGTTGTATTTCTTTAATTTAAATGTGTTTTTTGTTTTGTTCTTTATTTCCATGTAAATAATGATGTACAGGAATCAAAAGTTGTATTCTATTGTTCTAAATTAAATTTGACACTTTGTAACGCGTTCATGTTCAAACGCACCCGAGTCATGTGACCTGTATGAATAAGAAGTGAGCGGAGGCAGGTTAGTAACACTTTTTATTCGTCACTAAGTGTTAATTTGGTTTTAGTTTATTATTAATTTAAAAATTTGTTACAATTTTCAAGAACTAAAGGAGCAGGTGCCTGAACTCGAACTCTTTGAAATGGAACATGGAAAGTTTTTTTTAATTATTTTTTAAAAGATGGAAGTTCCACATTGGAGTTTAAAGAGCTTGTTTTTTTGCAGCACATCGAAAGGAACCTGTAAACTTGTGTGATTTTTTAAATATTTAAAATATGATATATATCGGTTTTATTACTATATTTAAATATTTAAATATAGTAATAAATCTCTTTGATGTTGTATTTCCTCAATTTAATGTTCAAACGCACACGGTTTGTAAGTCGCACCCGGGTCATGTGACCTGTATGAATAAGAAGGGAGCGGAGGCGTGCGCGGAATGATTAACAGTTTTTATTTGTCAGTCACCAAATGATGAGATACATTCTCTTAAAAAAGAAACAATGGAAAGCCATATTTTTGTTTGCTCATCTTAAAAACTATTATACATTATTCTCAATATAGATTTCCGTACAAAATAAAAGGTCATGGAACGGCGAGTGAAGAGTGGATCCCATAAAACACACAGGAGGACGGAGGGAGTCGGGACGTGTGCTCGGGCCCCTCCTCCGTACAATAACATTTTAAGACCGTCGTTATATATTAACTTTTTATTAATATTAGAGCTTATTATTCTGATATCCGCTTCAGCGTGGCGTCCCGCGAGCGAGCCGGCGCGCGTTCACACAGCACGACGTTTCACAGGCGAAGCACGGGGGCCCGAACGCGGGGGCCCGACGTACCGGCCGGAGATGAGATAACGACACGGGAGACGGCACGATGGATCTCCTCCCACCGCGACGCCGGACCAGCGGAGTGGACCCGGCCCACGGAGTGGACCCGGACCAGCGGAGTGGACCCGGACCAGCGGAGTGGACCCGGACCAGCGGAGTGGACCCGGCCCACGGAGTGGACCCGGACCAGCGAAGTGGGTTCCTCAGAGAGCAAAGGGGAGTACCGAGAATGCTCTCCTTGACCTTTCACTATAATGACGCATCCCATTTCCCTCTCTGTCGCTTTACGTGCTTCGGGGGGAAGGAGGGAGGGTGTCGGAGAAGTGGGGGGTTGGGGGTGGAGGGGGACGGTAGGCCGTAGCCATGGCGACCGTTTGCACACAGAATGATGTCAGTATAGAAAATGGTCCGAATGTTTACTGAATAATTTGATCAGACAACTGAAATCTAACAGACTCCAGCACGCTTCACGTTCACCGAGGGGTGTTAAAACATTTTAGCATTTTGCCAACGCGTTATTAATTTTATTGATACTCATTATCGATCACTGATACGTAATTAATGACCCACACAGAACTGCAACATCCCCATTCAGATCTCTGTACTTCATCCTCAATTCTGTGGAAACTTATATTATTCAGAGACCTTTGTGATTGGGTCGACCTCCCCAATCACCACCCATCCCGCACGCCCACCCCGCACCCCCCACCCACCAGACGAACGCCGAAACCTGCTCGAAAAACGTAACTCTGTGCTCGATTGCACATCCCTGTGATGATGGGAATTAATGAAGCATCCAAATTTAAAAGGCGTGTCCTAATACTTTTGTCTGCTTATTTGATTTATTTATTTGTGTTAACACCATAGTCAGGTTGCCAGTCCAAAAACATTAACACACACATTCACATCAGTGGGGCAAAAAAAAAATACCAGCATGTTTGGCTATGATGGAAAGACGGGGAGAACATGCAAACACACATACAGAGTGTAAACCCCGTAGCTTCTTGCTTGCCGCAGGAATTGGATGTTTTTAATGTCTGTGTTAATTTGGTTTTAATTTAATGTTTAATTTAAGAGTTGGTTGAGATTTTCTAAGGACCAGGTGCCTTCAGTGGAACATGTTGGGTTCTGTGTGAGGTACTAGATTTTAAGAGTTTAAAGAACTTGTATTTTTGAACGCCATCTGATAAGTAACAGCGCATAGAAAGGAACCCGTGCGATTTGGAGAACACGATGCCTTTCACACGACAAGCCGCCGAAGTCTGATGGATGATTTATGGACCCACTCGCTGGTACCGCCACGCCGACACGGTCTGCGGTCCGAGCCGGGTTCTACGAGCGGTTTCATTATCAACAACTAGAGAGAACAAATCCAAACACACAACACGGGGCCCAGTGTTCCAGGACAGAACCCACTCCAGTTTGCCTTGCTCATGTCACGTTTACACGTTTAAAAACCTCGTAGCACCTCGGAATGAAACCTACAAGATCAAGAGACGTATGGAGACGAAACACAATGGTTCCCATTTATTATTTTTTTTAAAAAACACACAAAAAAGAGACCAAACTGCCTTATGGGGGGGGGGGTTGGATGAGACCCAATGAGAAATGAAAAGCCTCGCTCTTCTGGACACCGAATTCTCGCCGCGTGTAGGACGACTGCGTGTTGATCTCGCCCATCACTCAACACATTATGTGCGGTGGGGGGTTGTGGGGGGGTGTGTGTGTGGGGCGGGGGGGTGGGGGTATTCAATCTGCAATAATGATGCATCACTGCAGCATCACTTTGGAGATTAAAAACACGACGCTGAATTTCAATCAAGCCGTTAATGGGCCAATGAAGGATGATGGGCCGGTCTGGGCTGGCAGGGGAGCTGAACCTATCGGCTAGAAGAGAAGGTGAGTGAGTTTAACATAATCTCCTACTGAGAGACTGAGAGGAGAGAGATAGAGCGAGCGAGCGAGCGAGAGAGAGAGAGCTAGAGTAGGACACACTGCCTGTCCATCTTTATTCCGATGAAAGTGGAGACGTCCACAAGGCCATTTAGAGAAACATGAGGATTCAATAGAATTATCACCGGATTGAAAATTGGGGGTTTCAATCAGCGCATTAAAGCAGCTAAAGGACCAACAGACTCTCCGAATTCACCAATTTCATGTTTTTGTTTTTAGTCTGGTGTGAAATTTACCCACCAGTGTGGCGAACGCCACTCCAGCTACTGCTCCTGCCGCCTGGGAGCCAGCTCCCCATCGTGAGAGTAAGAAATGGATTTGTTTTACGCAGTTAAAGTGCTAAAGAGTTTCGTTTTGAATGGAGAAGAAGGCATTGTCGGGTTAACACAGTTGAGATTGTCATCACGATTCGCACGGCAAGAGCGACGTAGAAGTTGAAACAGAACGATGAGCAGGCAAAGCAAGACAGAACTCGGAAACGTAAGGTTGGGATTGGCTGCTGGGGTTTTTTTTTTTTTTTCGTTTTTTTTTTTCGTCCTTCGTGGAGGAATGTCAAAGTCACGCACAGTGCATCTTCCCGCTAATGACAACGCTGCACTCCCGTTGTGGGCAGGGCCTAAAGGTAGCTTGGTCTCAGAGCAAAGGTAGTGTTGGAGCACAGCATCTCAACCGGGCACCCAACTCTGGTTGCCGTGGCTTTGTTGAGGGCCTGTGAGTCCCATACTTACCCCCATCCCCATACCAATACCCATGCCCACACCCATTCCTTGCGCAAGGGAACAGTCAAAGTTGAAGTC
Source organism: Corydoras sp. C115 (assembly GCA_019802505.1). NCBI lineage: Eukaryota > Metazoa > Chordata > Actinopteri > Siluriformes > Callichthyidae > Corydoras > Corydoras sp. C115. The sequence continues at coordinate 77,623 of JAFMOC010000582.1, read as the reverse complement.
CATCTCCTCGCCAGAGTCCATCATGTCATGGAGGAGAACCGACTCAACATCGCAGTCCAGGCTACCGTGGAAAATGTCTAGGTCCAGGTCCGCCGGTAGGCGTTCGTGAGGGTAACCGTGATGTGGGTGATGGTACCCTTGGTAAGCGCTGCCTCCTCTCGCCATTCCCTGAGCTTGATGGTATGGTCCGTCAGCCATGGCTTGCTGGTGTGGGCCTGGGTAGGTCGTGTTATAACGGGGATGTGGATGCGGGGCAGTGGCAAGGTGGCAAGAGTCCTGAGAGATGCCCTGCATGCCGGCAGGATTTGGGGGGAGCGTGGTGGAAGCCGGAAGGTGTGCGTGAACTGGAGGACTGTACATGTATGGAGTTTTATGGTTGTAGGGGTGCATGTGGCCGCCGATGGGTCGAGCATGTACAGTATGGCCTTGGGGTGGATGGTTGGGCGCAAGGCTGTGATTCATGTTGTGATTCAGGGCGTGGGTATGAGTGGGGTTGCTGGCAGTATTGGACGCAGAGATGTGGCTGTGAACAGAGTTATGGTCATGTGTGCCATTGTGGCTGTGCCCAGAGTTGTGACCGTGATGGGTCCCGGCACCACTGCTGGAGGGAACCATCATGGCCTCATGCTCCTGGCCAAGCATCATGTCCTTGGCACAATACTGCGAACCTGCAGTCAGTAAACTCTGGAGGGCATTGGTGCCTGAGTATGTCTGCATGTGACCAGAAAAGCTGGGAACCTTGTTCTCCTGGATTGTTTGCAAGGGAGATTGGCGACACAGCATTCCCACGCTCGTTTGCCCGTACACAGGTCCCCCATAGGTGCCCTGCGCCTTTGACCCACCGCTGTAGTGGTAGGCGGGGCGCTTGTGGCATGGGGGTTGCTGATGGTGGTAACCTTCCTCTAGACTGATGGCTCCGGTCAGGTCTGCAAGCTGAGGCAGCTCCACAGGTGGGCAATGTCCTGCTGGAGAACGGGTGCTAGAAGGACTGGGGTAGATATGGGGTGACGTGGAGCAGGACAGCCTGCCTTCCTCTGGGTTCTCCAACTCCTCCTCTGCTATAATGGGTGACAGACTCAGCGTGGAGCCCGCAGAACTGGTTCGAGAGTGAAGCTCTGTCCAGGCCTCAAACTCCTCCCCAACTCCCGCCGCTCCCACAACAGGCTTTCCTGCAGGACTGGCTTGTTCTGGTGAGCCATGGAGACCCTGACCCACGGTGCCCAGTCCGGCTCTACCCACCATTTTCTTGCGGTTTACCCGACCTTTGCACTTCAGGTACTTGGTGCTATTGTCCATGGAGACCGCCCGTCGCCGGGGAGCCTTGCCTGACTTGCCTCCTTCGGGGTTGAGCATCCACCAGGAGCTTTTCCCTGTGCCCTCGTTCTGCACCCGAATAAACCGAGTGTGGAGCGACAGATTGTGGCGAATGGAGTTCTGCAAAACAAACAGACAGAAAGAGGAGAGAGTTAACATTTGTGAAGAGTTTCTGCTTCAACATCGAACCTTCGGTGCCAGATTTCTTGCGATGCATCGTGCGTACCAATGAGTTCTGTCTGCAATCATGGCTTGCTTCCTCACCATATTCTGGATGTTAACTTACCCCAGGTGAATTGCACCTAAGCATGGACTGTATCTCAAATCAGTACCATGCTTTCAGCCACCTACACGGCATAGACCAAAATATTGGGACGCACCTCTTTATAATTAAATTCAGGTGTTTTATTTAGTTCTGTTGCAACACGTTTATTTTAAGTTGTAGGCTTCCAACTTTATTGGTAGTTTAGGAAAAGCCCTTCTCCTGACCCCACGTGACCCCTATTAAAAGCCTTTGAGATGGCCTAGAACCAGGACTGTGAGTAGGTGCTCTCGTCCAACATCAGTGCCTGACCTCACAAATGCTCGTCCAAAATCTCGTCGAAAGCTTTCCACGATGGATGGAAGTCGCCGTACTGAATCCTGTCTAGGTGTCCGAATACTTCTGTATTTCACTCCAGTTTTCTCTCAACCTCATTCATATGCTGAAGATGCGAATGCTGCTGGTACCATGAGCGCGCTCATTTTCACACTCAATCCATCATTCCCTCTCTTCTTTAGGAATTAATATTCATCAGCCTGCACACATTAATATCGGCTTATTAAAAGATAAGTGAGTTTATGAGTCGCTCGCATTATTAAAGCAATCAAATGCCGGCTATAAGAGAAAATATATATTTTCTTTTGAAACTTGCATCGCATGCTCGTCAAAAGATGCATTGTTACCAGGGTGTGGCTGAATGAAAAGACAAAAAAAATGAAAAAGAGAGAAATCAGCATCTCCAGTTAGGTGATCGAAGAATGGCTCCTCAAGGTAGCACCTCCAATGTGAGAAGGGTAACCATGGCAACAGGGTAAACGTGAACAAAAAGTAAAGCGTGAATCTGTTGTGGGGTTTGCTTATGAGCGGGGAGGAGGGGAGCGCTGCTTTTTGAAGCTGCATCTGAACTCCCCACAGCCTTTCATCCAGTCAGTAGGACAGTCACATGATTTACCGGCTCTGCTCGCAGGAACGGCGAGAGCGCACGAATAAATAAATAGGAGACGCTTCGGAGAAGAATGCATGTTCGGATCTACGACTCCGCCTACGCTCCGCCGATTGCGTTCACATGAATGTGTCCGGCGCAACGTCATGCGGTGAATAGTAGGAAAATTCAAACCTCGTTCCCTCCGACAAACAAAAAGCAGACGCCGAATAAAGGCGCCCCGTTTGCTCACCCACACAAGCTGAAGCTCGCAGGGCGTCGCATAATCAAAAGAGTGAACCTGAGGACACGGGGGCAGCGGGAAGAGAGAGAACCTGAAAAATTACCAAAAATTAAATAATAAAAAATAATGTAATAATTCTGCAAGGGGATTCCCGTTTCAAATCCCAATCTGAGTAAAGTTTCCGTGTTCTCCCCGTGTCTGTGTGGGTTTCCTCCGGGTTCTCTGGTTTCCTTCCACAATTGAATTCTCCAAATTGCCCTATATAGAGTGTGTGTGTGAGTGAGTGTGTGTCCAGCGATAGACTGGTGTCCTGTCCTGGGTGTATCTGCCCAGCGCCCGAAACGTTCTTCCCTGGAGGGGCATGGGGAACCCCCCCCTGCGACCCTAATAGAGGATAAAGTGGGATGGAGATAGTGAATGAAGTGTTATCACCACAATGGCCCAACTTACAAACAAGACGTTACACACACGTCGTATTGTAACAAACTGTCTCAGATTCTACATCTTCAGGGTGGGGCAGTAAGGTGGAGGTGTGCGCAACACACACTAACATACCTGCACCACCATGTCAGCATCACTGCAGTACTGAGAATCATCCACCACTGCAGGGTCTGGATTATCGGAGAACATACCAAAGGGGACTAACAGAGCACATATAGAAACAGATGGACACCAGAATGGAACTGTAGAACTACAAAGTCCATGTATATAGAAGGTGGAGCGGGTATGATGGAGAACAGGTGGGAAATAGAGTGGTCTAAACATTTTAATTATCCTAAATGTAATATTACCCCCTCTACCTGTCCTGTTTAAACAGGTGTATCTTCAGTAGGGGCTATTTGGGCATCCCATGCCTCACACCCCACAAGGTGGCAATCAGCACTAATCCCCGCTTCATTCCACATAATCCCAGACAATCCCGGTCTAATCCCAGTTGATTCATAGGCATTCTCAGCTAGGTGGGTCTCCCTATTAGGTCAGAGAGGGAGTGGACGTGTCCTGCTACCGCTGAGACGTTCAGACTCTTCTGATGAGGGATCTTAAGATTCAGAGTCAGACAGTTTTACACTCATATTAATGAGTCGATTTGGTGTAAGATGATTCAGTTTAATGAAATGATTCTTTTAAAGAATGTAAGAAACTGAATGAAACTTGAATTCTGATTCTTTCATGTTCGCTTGTTTGATTCAGGAGCTTCGTGACTTGTGAAAGAGTCATTTAAATGAATCCTTTGTTTGTGATTTGTACTATACTGAAATAAATGCGGTGGCGTGGTGGTGTAGTGGGCAGCATGTTCGCTGGGGCTCCAGGTTCGACTCCCGATCTGGGTGGGGTTTGCATGTTCTCCCCATGTCCACGTGGGTTTCCAAAAACATGGATTCAAGGTAAATTGAATGCTTAAATTGCCCCTATATAATGTGTATGTGTGTGTGTCGGGCAGCATGTTCTCCTCTCAGCGCTGGAGATCCAGGTTCGAATCCCAATCTCAGTGGAGTTTCCATGTTCTCCCCGTGTCTGTGTGGGTTTTCCCTCCGGGTTCTCCAGTGTCCTCCCACAGTCCAAAAACATGGTTTCAAGGTGAACTGAATGCTTTAAATTGCCCCATATTGTGTGTGTGGCTGTGTGAGTGAGTCTGACCAGCGATAGATTGGCACCCTGTCCTGGGTGTAATTGCCCAGCGTCCATGATGGGGAGGGGGAACCCCATGACCCTAGTAGAGCATTACACAGAACAAAATGAGTGAAAGAAATCTGTACATCTGACAAAATCACCAAAATGGATTTGGCTTCATGCTGCCGGGAATACGGTCAACACAGTGCGTGACTTCCCATGTTGCCTAGCAACAATGCTGACTGTCCACGCCCTACGTCCTGTCGCAAACGCTACGCTTTATTGTAAACGTCGTCTGAAACACAAAAACATTTCTGATTTATGATTTTATTTTAGCATTATGGATGATTAGCGGATGAGTTCCTTCCTCTAACAACTTAACAGTTTTTCTTTGCCACTGTTGCTTTGGCTTGCTCTTCGAGGGTTCAGACTTATATTGTAAAGCAGCTTTGTGATGATGTACTATTGTAAAAAAAAATACAAAAAATGAATGAACTTGAACCATTTCATGCAGTATGCCCCTGATGGGATATAGATGGGGTTACCGATGACATCACAGATCGGGCCGGGTTTATATCTCTGTAAACTAATCACCGTGATGCACAACCTCGAATAGCTCCGTGACTTAAACCATCCTCCGTGTCAGCTGTGATGTATCATCTGTAATCACCGAGCGTCTGTCAAAGAGCCTTTGTAACCCCTCCACCTTTCCTCCACCCTCAGGGAGCAGCTGGAAGCTTAGGTAAGTCGCAGTGACATTGCCTGCTCCTATTAGAGCCCGGCTTGGAGCTCATGTCAAAGGCCGTAAAATCAGAGCGTCCCCATCTTTCCCACAACTGAAAACACTTCCAGACACTTTTAATTATCCACACACACACACACACACACACACACACACACACACCACAGCCTGGCCACACAATCAAGTGAGCAGGGAACAAAGAGACTCGAGCATCGCACTTGCGTCGCAAGAAAGGAGTCCGACGTCCTTGTGCCCCCATGTGGAAGTGTTTGAACTCGGCTCTCATTAAGGACCGCCGTCCTGATCATTCTATTAGCGAGGCAGCGTCTACCTCCACACCTCCTCGCCCAAATCGTCTTTGTGCTGAAATTCAAAGCCCGAGCCCCTTCTAACCTTCCCGTCTCGCAGGCTCGCACTTTTTAACGATGCACAGGTGGCCTTGACACTGAATGGACGCCTCTGATGACGGGAGTACGTAATGGAGGCGCACGGCCCAGAGGTCCGGAACCCCGCTTTGTGGCCGTTATTAGAGCGGAGACCTCGTCCTCCACCGTTGCGATCTCGTCTGTTTTATTTTCTACACCGTGCCCTCAGAGTTGGGTTTCATCTAAGGTTCTGATGTATTGGGAACCCACTGTGAACTCAACAGAACCCAAGTGGAAAACCAGATGCATGATGCTCTTAAAATTAGTGTGACATAGCGATCAGGTATCCTCAGTACCAACACTAGAGTGGTCTGTTATGGAGGCTCGTTATGAAGGTTGTGAGGATCCAGAGTTAAGTACCTCGTACCTTGTCTGAGGTTCTGATGTATTGGGAACCCACTGAGAACCCAATTGGAAAACCAGATTCACGAGGCTCTCGGGCTTAGTGCTGCAGAGCGATCAGGTAACCTTGTGTGGTTTGTTATGGAGATTGTGAGGATACAGAGTTGAGTTCCTCGTACTTCGTCTGAGATTCCGATGTATTGGGAACCCATTGGGAACCCACCGTGAATGCACTGGGAACCCAAGGGCAAGACCAGATTCACGAGGCTCTCAGGCTTAGTGCGGCAGAGCGATCAGGTAACCTCAGTACCAACGCTTGTGTGCTTTGTTATGGAGGCTCGTTATGAAGGTTGTGAGGATCCAGAGTTGAGATTCTCATACTTCGTCTCAGGTTCTGATGTATGGGGAACCCACTGTGAACCCACTGGGAACCCGAGTAGAAAAACGGATTCACGATGCTCTCAAAATTAGTGCGGCAGAGCGATCAGGTATCCTTGTGTGGTTTGTTATGGAGGTTGTGAGGATCCAGAGTTGAGTACCTCGTGAGGTGGACCAGGTCATTTTAGCGAAATCGCACACTTGACCCTGCAGCAATGCTAAGGAACCACTTCCACTCAGCGCGGGGCGCAGACAGGCCACGACTGGCGCTCTCCTTTGACAGATAGCTCTGGGACTCGCGTGAGATCCACGGCGGTGCCCCGTTCACAAGCTTGGATGGGTGCCATCTGCCCCCTACGCCGAGCTCCCAGGCAGGCACTCAACCCCTTCAGACTGGCATAAGGGGCAGCTGTGAGGGGGAAGGGATGGGAACGCGAGGGTACAGCTTGGGGCCCACTGTGAGAACCATCTAAGTAACACAATGGCTTTCCGTTCGACAAATGCCTCCCCACCCCGCCTCGGTCTGCGACCTCCCACTGCTAGCTCGAGAGGCTGCTTACAAGAGGACTGACGAAACAGGTCAAACTATTTAGGCCCAACTTGCTGCGTTGCATTATCCCAGCAAAAAGAACAGCCCAGTGAGAAGGAGACGGAACCCCGGGCGACAACAAAATGAGGAAACCACTCGAGCTATTCATTAAGTTAACTAACAAAAAGATAGCCGCTATAGTGCCGCACAGAGGAGAACCTGCAGGAGCGGGAATCCTCACCCAACCAGTCAGCAGCCGGCCTTTATATAGCATCAATAGGTATCTCCTCATACACCCCATTAATTTGATAAGCAGTGAGTGTGAGTGTGTATACGTGTGTGTTGTGGGGGTGAGGTTAGCGTTAACTGCGTTCACTGTGAAGCGTTTTTCTTTTTGGCGGCGGAGACGAAGCCGGGCGGGGCGGGGGGGGGGGGAACTCGATGGAAGAGGTTTTGTTCGGCACGGGAATGAGTTTTGTCAGCTAAGCCTGTCTCCCGGCTATTGATGGAAATTAGCGGCGGATAAATATTCACATCCTGTGATTGATGTCACGGCTGGGCTTGTCCCTTTGAAGGGAAATAAAGAATGCAGAGGCACACAGATTAATGGAAACTGGGGGGTAGATGTGTTCACACATTCCTCTCAGGGAGGGGATCCGTGAAAAGGAGCGGAGAAGAAAAGCCGTCGCCGCACATCTCGACGGAGGACGTATGCATGCGCCTTTAAAATGCATCCGCCACGTAGATCGGTTCTAACGTCCCGCGAGGAAAATCCTGAATAAGAGTATGAACTTGTGGAACTTTTTTTCGCATCCTAAATTAATGAGTGACGTAATGCAGACGGGTTCATCCATCTGAATTATTATACAGTTATAAAAGTTTCATTCGTTATTTAGCTGAAATTTCCTCAATTCAATAAATAAAACGACCGTCTCCATGGATATAGTGTAATAGTAGATACATTGCGGTCAGCGATACATCGGGTTGAGCGATACATTGCAGTGAGCGATACAACGGGCTGAGCAATACATTTCAGTGAAAGATATATTGGGTTAAGCGATACATTGTGGTGATTGATACATCGGGTTGTGCTATACACTGGCTTGAGCGATACATTGCAGTGAGCAATACGTTGTGTTAAGCGATACATTGCGGTGAGCGATACAACGGGCTGAGCAATACATTGCGGTGAGCGATACAACGGGCTGAGCGATACATTGCGGTGAGCGATACATTGCGGTGAGTGATACAACGGGCTGAGCGATACATTGCGGTGAGCGATATATTGCGGGGAGTGATACATCAGGCTGAGCAATTCATCGGGCTGAGTGATACATTGCGGTGAACGAAACATTGTGTTAAGCGAGCCAAGGGGTTGAGCGATACAACGGGCTGGACGATACATCGGATTGAGCGATACGTTGTGTTAAGTGATACATTGGGCACAATTTTAAATTAGTCTCAACTGTGCAGCTGATATAGATTCCATTCATCTAGAAAGACTTTCTCTAAGATCTCAGAGTGTCTTGATGTTGGATTAAAGAACCTGGTTCTTGACAGCCTTCCCTAAACTGTTTTTTTTTAATAACAGGCATACAATGGTTCATAACGCAGGGCAAGGTACTAAAGTTGGATCCTTTGTGAAATGTTAAAGTTTACATTTATTAAACAGTGTGTCCCAATACTTTGGTTCATACAGCACGGTGCATGATTAATATGAGGTCACGTTCGCGCTCGTCACCCTGGACTGCTGGAGGAGTGAAAGCAACGTGTCATCAACCTGCGAGTTAACTTCCCCAACTGCCCTTAAAAAGCCCTTCAGTGCTGCTGCAGCTCTCGCCTGCGCCTGCGGAGGCGCTCTGGAGCTTTTCACCCCGCTGTAGGGCATTCAAGTTTAAAAAAGGCAGTTTCCGTGCGAGCGTGTGGGCGTGAGCGGTGCAGGTGTGCGCCGGACAGACCGGCGGTGGTGGTGGGTGATTCCTGCCCGGCTGTGTGACGATCGCAGAGCCAGCGCCGTGTTTCCTGGAGGCCGGCTGGACGGCGGGTGGCTGGGTGTGGATCCAGGCCTGCGTGGGCCGAGAGGCTAAAAATAGCAGCGGCAGCTTAAGCGAGCATCTGAGCGCCGCGCGGGGGATCGGAAAATCCGCCACGCGGCATCGGGAGCGGCCAGAGAGCGTGGCGGGATCCCGAGGCGCTCCAGCCGGGTCGGGAGCGGCCGGGAGCGCGTCACGAGTCTGGCGCCGGGGGACTTCTTTCCTCACCTCGGCCGGACTTCGCGGCCCCGCCCCCCGGGGAGCGTTCGCACAACAGGTGCGGGGCGGCTACACCTGTGGGAGCCGCCGATCGCGCCACCTACACACCCACGCACCTTCCCAAGGCGCGAGTCAGATTTTCCACAGCGCTCGCCATGCGCCCGGGAAAGAGACGCAGGTTTTTAACGGCGCGTTTTTACAAGGGACGCCTGGAAGACGGCATGGACGAGCTGGTGTGTGAGAAACAGATTAAAGTTGCTCTGGTTAATAGCCCACAGGCAGCGTGCGGCCGATTCGATTACATCGCTACCTCCGTCTGAAAACGCACGGGCAGCGGCACAAATTCGGGCATTTTCTTCCCTCCTCCTCCTCATCATAATCTCATTCATAGTCATGAGAATCTCATTTCCCGCGTTCGAAAGGTCAGCGCACACCTCTGATCAGACTTTAATACACATCATTCTCGGGCTTTAATTTAATTTCGCGAGAGCAGGAAACTCATTCCCGGAGACGTGTGTTCGGCATGCCAAGCTCCCCAAATTCGCGCCGTAATCGTTCCCGGAGCCTCGGATGCCTCCTCCGGAGACGGACAGCGACCGAGTGGCGTCACCTCCGCCGCTCGGCGTCGAGGCTCGCACGAGCCTGGCACATGGGGCACTCTTAAAACACAAGTACCAAGCGACCAGTTGCTAAGGAGACCCATGGGAGAGGGAGGGCTCCTGTTGCCATAGCAGCCAGCTTTTCTCTCAGCCAACTATCCCCCCCCAAGGGAGTGACACGGGGGAGTTTGGGGGAGGGAAGGGAGGCAGACCAGAGGAGTTCGCTCAACTAGACGAGAGAGAGAAAGAAAGAAAGCCCACGAGAGAGAGCGGGCGAGCGAGAGAGAGACAGAGAGAGAGCCTTTGGCTGTTCGAATGCATCTACATTATCAGGCTGCATGAGGCTCAGCGGCCACTTTATTAGAGAGCCTTAAAACATGACACCTGTTTTCGATTCGTGGGATTATTAATCCAGGGTGAAATACGGGAATCGAACCATCCACGAGTTTTGAGGTTTTATTTAAAAGCAACAGATTTTTTTATAATGTGGCCAGTGAGAGATGATAGTGTTTATAAATCCAATAATCAGAAATGACAGATCCACGCTCTAATCTTAACCCATCCTCGTACCCACCCTTTCTAATCCAAGACTCCTCAAACCGACTCCTGATCGTAATTCAATGCTTATAAACTACAATCTAAAAGATACTAATCCAGGTCTCTGTCCATATGCATCTCTAATCTTAATATTATTTATACCCAACCTATATTCCTCATCCTAATCCCATCTGTAATCCAGTTCCAACCTCACCTACATTAATACTAACTCTACTCATATCTCTGAACCGAACCCTAAATTGATCCTAATCCTCCCATAATTCTCAGTCCAATTCCAGCTCTTCAATCCTTTCAACTTCTTATCCAAATTTTAAATTAAACCCAATCTATACCTTAAATCCAACCCCCATCTTTTTTTCTAAAACAAACCACACCTTTAACTTTAATCCTAAACCCACCAATAATTCTGATTTAAACACCAAATTTAATCCTAAACCCACCAGTGTTTGTAATCCTAATCCCATCCACATTGTTTATCTAACTATGCTCATATTACCAATTCAGATTTTTAATCTCTCTTTTCAGATATCCACCTGTTTTTTGTAATCCAAAGCACACCCTCAAATTTAATCCAAACCCCACCTGTAATCCATAATAAACCCCTCAAGCCATTGCAGGGTTTAACCCACCTGTGATTCTCAGACCAAATGTGGCTTTCACCCTTTAATCTCAGCTCTAACCCCGATTTTGATTTCAGTCTGAACCCAATCTGTACTCACAATCCAAACGACATATTCAAGGTTAATCCCAAACCCACACGCAAATCAAATTTGAAGCCCACATTTAATTGTATTCAGTTGTAACCCTGTCTATAATTTTAAATCCTGTATTCCTAATCCAAACCACAAAAAATTCAAATCTAATCCTAAACCCAACTGTAATCCCAATTCTAATGGCACATGTGATGCAGACTATAATCCTTATTCATCCTCCAATCCCAACTAACCCAGACACCACATGCTCCGCCCCCTGAACTTTCGGTTAAATTAATAAATTAATATTTTGTTACAAAAATAAGTTAATTAATCTTTTAATTTTAATTATAGAATAAATGTAATATTTATAATAAACATTCAAGAATAAGTGAATAAACAAAAGTGAAAAGAGTGAAACAGAATTTTTTCATTTTTTTCCCAATAAGCTAAATAAATAAATATTTAATCAAACTAAAGTCTAATCTGCACTCAGATTAACGCCGTGTGTTTAATTCAGAGCTCCTAAAGGTAATATATAGATTTATCATTTCTCATATCAAAGATGGAATAAAAGTCCTTTAATAATCTACGGCCTCTGTGTTACGAACGTAATTATAAAGCTGATTTAACGTTTTGTACCCTCGGATAATAAATAAATAAAAAACGTTCCTATTATTTTATTATTTATTTAATAAGTGATGCATGAAAGGGAAAAATTAAAGCACTAATTATAATCACTTTGTGCTTCTCTCCATAAACGACCAATCACGTTGCTTGATTAGGCAAAAATAATGATCGGTCGTCCTGCGTGTGACCTGATTTAGTTTAACGTGCGAATCACTCCTTTAATAAAAATCTATGATCTGAGTGAAAAGAGCGCCACCTGAGAGCAGAGCCGGGTTCTGCAATGACATCAACGACCATGAAACAGGTAGAACCATAAAGCAATGCAGCTCGATTTAGGGCGTGTCAGTGTGTCGTTAATGACGGGAAAACACACCTTACGTGCCTCGAAGAACATGAAACACGTTCTGATCGTCTTAATTCTTCATGGATGTGTTTTGGGCGTAAAATGCATTAAACCAATCAGAGTGTCACTCGCTGTTCCCCTTAAAAACCAGGTGGTGCTCTGACTTTGGTGGGTTGCTATTTTCACGGTGCAGCTACCTGGACTTAATGTGCCGCTCCATGAGGTTCTCCATTTGAGTGTGAATGGAGAACCCACAGTATGGTGTAGACTATGGATCTGCATTTTCTGTACAAATGCAGTCAGATTTATTAGCGTTCGGTTGGTGTCAGCGTTCGGTGGTGTTGGACGTGCGGTGGCGTTGGACACGCGGTGGTGTTGGATGCGCGGTGGCGTTGGACACGCGGTGGCGTTGGACGCTCGGTGGCGTTGGACGCGCAGTTGCGGTGGACGCGCGGTGGCGTCTGTGTTGATGATTTACCACCGAGATAGCGACCGACGGGAGGTTGTTTTCAGTCGGCGAGATAGCAATACACCAGAAATGATCCTGAACACGACTCATTTTGAGCTGGCCACGCCCATAATCAATCAACCAATCAACTCTCTTTACTTTCATATTAAGGATTTTGGACGGCGTGGAGGTCAGAAACTGTACACTGAACGCAGTCATGCTGGACAAGATATTCAAGAGTTTAGGAGATGATTGAGGTTCTACCTGTGTACGTCCTTTGTCTGTGTGTGTGTGTGTGTGTCAGTCACGTGTGTCTCTGAGTTTGTGTGTGTGTCTGTCAGTCAGTGTGAGTGTGTCTTTGTGTGTGTGTGTGTGTGTGTGTGTGTGTGTGTGTCTGTGTCAGTCGCATCTGTCTTTGAGTTTGTTTGTGTGTCTGTGTCTTTGTGTGTGTGTGTGTTTCTGTCAGTGTGTGTGTGTGTGTGTGTGTGTGTTTTGTGTGTGTGTATGTGTCTGTCTGTGTTCGTATGTGAGCGTGTGTGTGTGTCTGTGTGTGTGCATGTGTGTGTTTTTGCCTGTCTGTATTTGTGTGTGTGTGTGTGTGTGTGTGTGTGGGGGGGGGGGGGGTTCAAACCATCCCTTTAAGGTCAAAAAAGAGAAAAGGAAAAAAAAAATCTATAGGTTTAAACACACACACACACACACACACACACACACACACACACCACATTGTTTGTTCTTACAGTCTTTCTGATGCAGTAGATGAAAAAATCTTTATTATTTTTAAATTATTTATTAATTTGTTATATTTGTTCAAACAAAATTAAATCAACCTTCAATATAAACATACGAATCAGCGGCGACAAGATTCACCTTTAACGAGAAATTAAAAGAGAAAATGACTTAACGTGAGAGAGAGAGAGAGACAAAGAGAGAGAGAGAGAGAGAGCGAGACAGAGAGAGAGAGAGAGAGAGAGAGAGAGACAAAGAGAGAGAGAGAGAGAGAGCGAGACAGAGAGAGAGAGAGAGAGAGAGAGACAAAGAGAGAGAGAGAGAGCGAGACAGAGAGAGAGAGAATGGAATACTATCAATACAGATATAATATTGATGATGTCACAGTGAGACCATAGAGCAGTTTACTGAACTGATTTGAGTCAAACTGAAGTGACTCGACTCATCTCGACTCGACTCAAACCGGATGAATCGATTTAAAATGAGATCAATAGAAAATAAAAACATGAGACAAAAACTGAGAAAGAAACAACGAAAAAAAGAGAGAGAGAGACAGAGAGAGAGAGAGAAAGAAAGAAAGAAAACAAGTGAGAGAGAGAAAGAGAGAGAGAGAGAGAGAGACAGAGAGAGAGAGAAAGAAAGAGGGCAAGTAACTGTAAGAGTGAGCAACTGAGACAAAGTGAGAGAGAAAGAAAAAGAGAGAACAAGTATGAGAGAGAGAGAGCAAGAACCATTTCCCGAAACAAAAAGAACCCAATTAGGTTAGTTTGAGTTTAGGGTGTAGTGGTGGCAAAGCACAAGAGAGAGAGAGAGAGAGCGAGAGAGAGAGAGAGAGCGAGGGGCAAAAGAGTGTGGGAGCAGTAACAAGGGGACTGATTCAGATAGACGATGGAGATGAGAAGGATTTGGGTGGTGCTTTCAGAGCAGGTTCAGTCTGCACCTCGTTTCAAAGTTTCCATCTTCTTTCACCTCCTAAGAGATGTTAGGATGTTATGACGCCCCAGTCTGGTTCAGCAGGTACACTGCACTGCGATCGGCTTAAGATTTAAATCTGAATAAATTCAAATCAGATCTGTGGATCGTGAATCGCTCAGGAATCATTTGAGTCGATTCCCTAATCATAAGAGTCAATTCCCTGAACAGGCTCAAATGTAAAGCAGCCAAAGAGGACGATGACATCATAAGTTTAAAGTTCATCTCAAGCTCCCGCCCCCCCCACCAGATCACTGCTGTGATGTTCTTCACTATAGCCACACCCACTTATGTTCTGCTGCTTGTTCTCTCGCTCTCTCTCTCTCTGTCTCTCTGAGTCCTGAGTCTGAGTTTGATCCGAAGCTTTAAACAGTCCCTGATGCTGATTGGCTGTTTTATCTAATTAGAGACTTTTATTGATCAGGATGATGGAGGATGTTCAGGACTTCCCCAAACTGTTTTGTTTAGAAGCTGTAATCTGGAACTTTCTGACCCATCAGTCATCAGGGTGTCCAGATACTTTTGACTCTTGTTGCTTTTTCAGCCTAGTCATTAAATCCCCGTGCAGAATAAACTAATGTATTATAAAGAAACAGTTCCCCTCGATGTGGGGTACGATAATTAAATGTGTGTGTATCTGTAGTGTGTGTGTGTGTGTGTGTGTGTGTGTGTGTGTGTGTGTGTGTGTGTGTGTGTGTGTGTGAAACAGTAGAGCAGATGGTACAGTAAAGCGCATCTGAAAACCTCCATACAGAACCGCGTGCTTCCAGCATTCCAGCAAAACGATGGAACACGCAGGAGGCCGCGGATTCGTCAGTTCCCGACCGCGCGGAGCGAGGGGGCGCGTGCGCCGGAGACGGACCACGCCGGATTAGAACGAGCGCGGGAACGCGGGTTATTACGTCCTCCGACGTCTGCACATTAGCATAAGAGCCGAGGCGAGATTAAAGCACGCCGGCGTGCAGACGCACAACGTACCCAAGACAATGCGTCTGCGAGGGCGCGGCGCCATGACCCAAATTTACACCTTCTGCTCTCTCCACGTCCCAACGACACCAGGCCGCAGTGGCAGCAGGACCACGAGGAGCAGCCGGAGGCGCTCGGGGCTGTGAGCATCAGCCCAGCATCAGCGTGAAGCCTCCAGAACATCTCAACGTCAAGCTGCAGAACCGCTCTGATCCATCAGACCTTCATCAAATCAACCGAGCGCTGTGTTTACAGTCGGGGGAGAAAGCGGGTGAGTGGGTGGGTGAGTGGGGGGGGGGGCGAGTGGGGGGGTGAGTGAGTCAGGAATGTGAATGGGGGGGTGAGTTAGTGGGTAAATTGGTGGGTGGATAAGTTAATGGGTGGGTGAGTGGGTGATGGGTGAATAGGTAGATGGATGGGGGAATGGGTTGGTGTGTAAATGGTCAGGTAAGATGGTGGGTCAGATCAGTACACAGTTAGATGGGCAGGTAAGCCTGTTGATCGGAAGGTAAGTATGTAGGTGGGTGAGTGGATGAAGAAGTCATTAGTTGTTATGTTAGTAAAAAGGTAAATGGGTAGGTAGATGAACATTAGTTTCCATTTCCATTTCCATTTGGTCATTTATTGGACACTTTTATCCAAAGTGAATTTCAAGGTGAACACAGGGTTCATCACAGCGCCCCCTGCAGCAATGAGGGTTAAAGGTCTCGCTCAAGGACCCACATTGGTAACTTCAGTGGACCTGGGATTTGAACCCTCAACCTTCAGATTGATAACCCAACGGCCTGACCACTGAACTACCGCGCCTAGTTGTTGGGTTAGTAGTTTTATAGATGGTTTGTTTATAGAAACAGGGAGATATACTTGTTGGTAGAAGGATGAAGATGAATAGACTTCAGGTTAGTAAATACAGGGATGGGTAGGTAGATAGTTAGATGTTAGGTTGGTTAGCAGGTCGAATTTAACCAAATGCAAAGCCTAAACACCCCGAGATAAATGCTCCTGCTGTGTGGCGGCATTAAATAAAGTATTAAAGAAATGGAATTACACGTGAAGCAGCAGGTGGTTAACCATGTGCAACGCACCACCGGCAGCATGACGGAACACGGAGCGAAGACATCACCATAAGCATTACATTCACACGTGCTTCTGGGATCAAAGGCATATTAATATTAATGCTAATCTGCTCAGCTATCGTACGTATTTAAAACGTTACGATCGCCTGAGAACCCTGACTGCGGCTGAGACGTCTGGCGGCGGCGGCGGCGGCGGCGACTGCAATGTTTCCGCTTGAGTGATACTGTCAGTGGGCATCACTCAGCCTGGCGCTGTGGCAGGGCATGTGGATCATTAGTGCAGATGGATAGAGCGGAAAGGAGGGGTCGAGCGAGAGTGTGCGAGAGAGAGAGAGAGCAGCTTCTGTTAATATCCACGGTGAGAGCATCACACTCAGCGCCGTGCACTTTCCTCTCAGTCACGCAATCAGCACTCTCGCGCCGCCTTCCGTCTCCCAATTCCTCTTCATCCCTTTATCCTGTCACACGTTCACCGTCCCGAAATCACAGCCCCCCCGGACTCTCCTCCTCTCCCTCGCTCTTCCTCCTCCCCCGATGTTCCCTCTTTCTTCCCGTCTTTTCATTCTCTCGCCGCTCTCTCTCTCTCATCTCGCCCCGCGTTCGTTCTGCGCTTGGTGCTCCGTCCCTCGTCTCTCTGATCCGCGGCTGCCGCACCGAACTTCAAAAGCCTCCGCTAAATATGAAAATCAACACGGCTGACGTCTGCGCAGACGCCGGGAAGCGACGGAGGGCCGGCGCCGAACACGGCCGCTAACAGGTGGATCCGTTCAGCGCGGGTAATCACGCGCGAAACGAGGCGTCGTAGACGTAACGCTTTATGATGCAAGAACGCGGGGGGGGGGGGGGGGGGTGAGATGTTGGGGGGGGGTTATTAGTAGCTGCGTGAACATCTCAGTTGAGTGGGGGGTGCAGGAGAACCTTAGAACCTGAAGCACGGGGACACCTCCACACGGCATGATTCAGGTTTTTAGGATCGATCGGGATTTTCGGTTCATTCTGTCACTATTTAACCAACCCCCAGTGCTGGTTCCCTGTCTGTGTGAGTTTTGCATGTTCTCCCCGTCTTCATGTGGGTTTCCTCCTATAGTCGTAAAACTTGCTTGTAGGATGAGATAGTGATTTAAGGCTCAGAGCTTCTGAGATGTTCCACTGGAGAACTCGCTCGCACTCAGCTGTCCGCCAGCCGTGTCACTTCCTGCCCACACGATTCTGGCCCTGACCTACTTCCTCCAGCCGTGCGGCGTGTGCCCTTGTGCTCCCTGAGCCATCACGTCTCGCATCTCCTCCCTCTCCCTCCAAAATCCACGGCGTGCCATTAGATCCAGCCATCAGATAAACGAGCTCTGCTGCCCCAACGACCCGCCACTCTGCGTCCGAATCTCCGCTGACCCGACGCTCAGACATGCAAACTGCCCTTCAGAACAAATCGAACGCAGGACGTTCCCCAAATCCTGCGCTCTCTCTCCTCGTTCCACCACTTCCACCAGGTCTGCTCTTCATTAGCTTCAGCATCTTCATTCGTCTCATTCGTCTCAGACCGGGAGCCGATCGGTGGGAGAGCGTCGGGATGCGAATGCACAAGCACGAGCTTCTGCAGGGTTTTGTGAAGAAAACGATATTATTATTTGATAAAAGTACACTTTGTACGCAGCACGCCGTTGTAAACGTTCTGTAATTAATTACACCCATAAATCTGCAAAGCCCCATTTCCAGCAGCTGGTTCTTAATGATCTCAGAACCCCTTTATTTATTCTCATTGGACTAACGAGATCCTACACACGTCTCTAACGACTCGACTCGTTCAGCGCTGAACCAACTGCTGCCCCTTTAGACTGACGTTCTCAAGCTGACCAATGGGGATGGATCTTCCAGTGAACGTAACGCCACACTATGCCTTCCTCGTTAAATCAATGGAACTCGTTGGTTCTTTAATTAGCATTAATAAACACCCCTCCCAGACAGGCATGGTGGCATAGTGGTTGGCATGTTCTCCTCTCTCTAGGGATTCCCGGTTGGAATCTCAATCTGGGTGGAGTTTCCATGTCCTCCCCGTGTCTGTGTGTTTCCTCCGGGTTCTCCGGTTTCCTCCCACAGTCCAAAAACATGGATCAAGGTCAATTGAGTTCTGAGTCTGTGTGAGTTCTCCCCCCCGCAGGTTCCCCCTGTCTTCATGTGGTTATAGTTGTAAAACATTCTGGTAGGTAGAAACTTGCACCTCGTACTGAATTAAAACCTGCCCCCGACTTGGTTCAGCATTTTATTAATATTATTTAGTTTCGCGTCATTTGCCGTTTTACATCACTATGTCCCGCCCCCTTTTGCATCATGCCAATTAATTAACATGTATTCACGCTGCGTGAAAAACTCGCCTTTTATTCCATCAACACAAATCATTGCACAGTACGGTCGCACAGACGATACCCGGTTCAGTTTCCATTGGTGGGGGGGGGGGCATATTAGAGCTACTTGTTGCCCCTCTGGTGGTATTGTGGTATTACGGTTTCCTTTATAAACAAACTGAAAACTCGACGTTAGTTCTCTCGAGGTTTTTACAGGAAGGTGTTTCCTTTACTTCATACGAACAAAATCTACAATAAAGCAACTTAATTATCTGGAGTTTCAGACTTTTAGAATCTTAAAGGTTATAAATGTTATTTTTAAATCACTTTAATAAGTTTTGCATGAACGTTTCACTTCAGAAAAGAGAGAAACGGAACAAAAGGACCGGGACGCAAAACTGCAAATGTGTGCATTAAACATGGAAGCTGCTGAAGCCATCAGTCAACCAACTCATAACTACATCTCAACACGGGATCCGTTACATATGTGACAACTGTTCTATAACAACTGTTTTATAACATTTCATTACATTATCACACGTGACATTCATTCAACTTTATTTAAAAGAGACTCGTCCTTTTAGTTCACAGGTTACTGACTCAAAATAGAGTCTAATGGTGGAACATCTTGGGAATAATCACCAAATCATCACCAGAACATCACCAGATCAAACCAGTCTATTATCAGACCATCACCAGTCTATCAACAGCAAATGAGCAGTCCATCACCAGACCAAACCAGTCCATCATCAATTCAACAATTTATTAAGTTCATCACCAGTTCATCAGCAGTCTAACACTTAACTCGTCCCCAAACCAACAATTAACTGATGATTCTTTACCAGTCCATCCCAAATCAATCAGCAGCTCATCAGCAGTCCATTAGAAGTCCATCATCAGAAGCTTCCTCTACATCTGTATTAAACATACGAGGTCTGTGATTTGTTCTGTATATCATTACTCTTTATTTTATACATGAAAATAATTTTTCTAATTACAACCAGAGCTTTTCTTCAACAAGTCCTGCAAAAAAGTGCCAATATCTATCCTAAATCAATAAATTGATTGATTCAACTTTATTGCCATTGCAGTGTATAGTACACAAGGACAAAATGCAACGTAAACAGTGAACGTGGTTGTATGGAGTGTAATTGATGTGTAGGTTGGTGACGCCGACATCATGACCAAACATTAAAGGCTGTATTAACGTTAAAGTCATTTTTAAAAAGCTTTTACCATCTGTGCTCTCAGCTCATTACCCTGCAAGGCTTGGGGTGGGGGGGGGTGTCTCTTGTTTCCCCATGTGGAATCTGGCAACCCAACATGGCACCAAATGTGCTTACTCATTTTTTAGCAAACCAATTCGGGATCCATTTT
Source organism: Corydoras sp. C115 (assembly GCA_019802505.1). Taxonomy (NCBI): domain Eukaryota; kingdom Metazoa; phylum Chordata; class Actinopteri; order Siluriformes; family Callichthyidae; genus Corydoras; species Corydoras sp. C115. Next base: position 57,873 of record JAFMOC010000582.1, on the reverse strand, counting down.
AAGTCCCAAGCGTGGTCGGGTCCCGCGGTGCCCTCAGGCCGAGACTGGGATGACCGGCAGCTGTCTCTGTCTCGCGGCAACCGAAACCCCCGACTCAAATCAACGGGACAAATCCCCAGAGTGCAGGGGAAGCGACGGCGACGCCCCCCCCCCCCCCCTGTCAGAAGCTGCACACATGTGTCAGTCATGAGGGAAGGTGTTGGCAAAGTGAGACGATAGCAACCTCGGCAAGGTGCAGGGGTCGGGAAAGTTAGCACGGCGTGCAGCAGTGAGCGAGAAGAGACGGAGGAAGCAGTGGACTGAGACGGAGAGAGACCGAGCGGGGGGGGGGGGGTGCAGGAGACGGATGAGTCAGGGATTTATAGATTCTTCGAGTGTGCCGACATCGCGGGGTGAATGCTAAACAAAAGACAGAAAGAAACCGAGATGAAGACTCAGGAACGCGCGAGTGGGGAATACGGATGGTTCCGGAATGAGGACGAGAGGAACGACGGGACGAGGCGTGGTGGGTCCAGCGGGGGGTTCTGGGTGGTTTGACATGAATAGAATCATAAACAGATTATTTAAATGTGATGTGATATCACGAGAAAGCCGTCGGGTTCGTCAGAATCACTACAGCAGGGATCATTAGGGTGGTGGATGGTTCGCATTACTGCAGTGACTCTGACCTGGTGGTGCAGGTGTGTTAGTGTGTTGTCCCTCCACCATCATCCAGTCTGCAGCATCTTATATCACTGATGGAGGATGAAGGACACACACCTACTGTCTCTGATTCTTCATCCACCCTAATACCACCACCCTGCTCTGTGGGGGTCCTGATGTAGAGAATTAGCTGGACTACAGTCTGTAACTCGTAACAGTGTTGTGGGGGGGGGGGGGGGTACCACGGGAGAGCATTTTGGTCGTTCAATTCGGGCGACCAATCTATTGCTGGGCACACACTGACACACGGACATACACTCCATATAGGGGCGATTCAGAGCAACTAATTTACATTGAATCCCTGTTTTTGGACTGTGTTATTGGACTGTGAGCTCTTCACATTTATTTTAATGCATGATATACAATACATCATTTTTAAATCATTAAATACAGATTAATATAAACAGCGAGTCGATTCCAGATCAGCACTGAACCTGTTACGCTGTTTTCATAAACTGTCTTCTGTAATTAGCCCATTAGATGGCAGTGTTTGTTAGTGAAACCGGAATCCTGTTACTCAGCGATCAGCGTTCACTTTAAAAAACGACGTCGCGGAAGATCAGATTATTAATGATTTAGTTTTTAACAAACACATTTCTGAATTAGAGCTTGTTTTTTATTACAGTGAGTTTGTTTTATTAAAGCAGTCAGACTCTGGAGGTTGTGTATTATTCTGAATAAATCACGTAAAGAGGTGGCGCTGTTCTCCACTACATGCTCAGAAAACCTCTTTATGGGCTTTATTCAGAATAAGGCCACGCCCCCTCACAACTGATTTTGATTTTCGCAAAAAATGATTTTGAAATTTTAAAACCTTTTTAAATATGATAATCGATAATCTGGCATGAGGGGGCGGGGCGACTCAGAGAACTAATCATTAAATTCAGACCACAAAGAGGAACGTCTCGCTGAAGACATGAGTCTGTTTCAGAACATTACGCCACCGAAGCCAAGGCTGTCACACTCATAATCATACCTTACTGTAGCTCCCGCTGTGCGCCATTACCAAAGACTGACCACACGCCACATCCACAACCCACCGGGCGCTTAAATATAGCCTGACTGACATGTCTATGAAACCCAGCTCGACGCCCCGCTCTCAGAGCCGTGCAGCGCGCAGCATCCCTCAGTCCCGCGGTTAGAAGACTTTATAAGCGATGACAGTTTTACAGGTGACGGCCTCGGCAGCGGCTTACGAAAATAGACGTCGGGACTGGACCACACGTCGGCTGCGTCTGTACGTTTGGCGCCCTTCCACGCCGCACTCAGACGCCGGCCGAAACGGGATCGCGGGAGATCGGATTCCACCGACTGGACATGCTGCCTCCGTCGGCGTGGGATCCCAAAAAGGCAAGCGGCTCGCCGTTATCGTGCAACAACGCCTGCGCGCATGCCAAGTCACACTCCGAGTGTTTCTGAAGCGTTCTGCTCACACGTTCCGCAGAGCCCATACACTTCCACTGCAGCATCAGGTCCGAGAGATGGTGTGGATGAAAGCCTTTGTCTGAATTTCGGTTAATTGATTCAAATCTGCTGCTAATGATTTACTGATTTTAGATCATAAGGGTGTATCAGTATAAGGACGCCGACGTGTTACAGCTGCTACAGCCTTCATGTTGTGGGAACTTCTCTTCGTTATTCCAGAACGGCATCCGTGAGGTCAGACACAGATGTTGGGCGAGAGAACCCGACTCGTAATCCCTGTTCTAGTTCATCCCTGTTCATCCCCCCACTTACCCTCCATGTCATTGTGACACAATTCTCAGGCCTTCCCTAAAGTGTTTCAAATAAGTTTAATATAGTGTCCATATAGTGTGAAGCAGGGGGTCTTGTGGTCATGGTCATCAAGTCACTACCAACAAATAAACAAATTTATTTAAAAAAAATATCCATTCAAATTATTTAAACGTTTAACGTACCTCTGCACGTAATGAAAATTATGACCAAGTTTATAAGAAACTAAGAAACCTGTCCCTCATAATCAAAAATACACATTTATTTATTTGTGTCTCACCATCTGGCCTCCAAACATCTATCCATTACCTTCAGCTTTATCCTCGACTAGGGTTCCCCATGCCCATCCAGGGGAGAACGTCTGAGGCGCTGGGCAGATACACCCATTACAGGACGCCAATCTATCACTGGACACACACTCTCACACACACACTCTATATGGGGCAGTTTGGAGAATTCAATTGACCTTGATCCATGTTTTTGGACAGTGGGAGGAAACCGGAGAACCCGGAGGAAACCCACATGGACACGGGGAGAACATGGAAACTCCACCCAGATTGGGATTCGAACCTAGAACATGCTAATCACCACACCACCATGGAGCCCCAGATGAGCATGAATTATTACCTTTTTAATTTTGTTGTTTATTCCGCGCCCCGCCCGGAACATATCTGCAACCAATCAGTGCTGCTGTACAGTGGATTCTGAGGGTGATGGTTATGCTCCTCCTCCTGGTGGCCATGTAGTGTGCAGGGTGTGTGCTTTAGCACTTTCTCCTGATGGAACATAACATGGGGCGTCCTCCGTTTACCTTCTAGCATGAGGACAGTGGGAGGGAACCTGAGCAGACCTGGGGAGAACATGCAAAGTGACCGCGAAGCAAACCCAGGACCTTCGTACTGTGAGAACATCCTTCGTCTGATCTGCTTTAGTCTGATTATTAAAGAACCGGATATCACTGAGACCCCCCCCCCAACTCGGCCTCCCGTCCGTAGAGCCTGACATTGAGATGTCACACTTCATATTCTCCTCCCGCCGCTGCACCTGGAGCTCGGGATCAAAGCCTCTGTGGCGTCTCGGCTTCGGTACGGCGCCCCCTGTGCACGCACACGGATACCTGCACTCACAGACCTGAGGCTGTTCCCGGATCAGCGCTTCTGCTCGGGGATATTCATGATCACAGACCTACATCTGCACTTCATATAACCCTGGAAGAGCTGCCCCCCCTCTTCCCCCATCTGTCCCCCCCCGGTCCCGTCGGTGCGTTTCAGCGGGAACGGAGATCGGCGTGAAATATGTGCTCCTGCGAGGCATAGATCACCTCGGGTTCCTCACAAGACACATTACTAACCATCCATCAACGCTCGGCGCTCAGCCTGCGAGCGACCGCGCCCGTCACCGGGTGGCGGATCCGGCGCACACACGTGGCGAGCGGCGCTCACGCTTCGGCGCGTCCGCACATTTCCGCATTCTCTGACTTCGGCTGGAAACCGGCGGTCGGCGAACGCGGAGACGTCCGGCGTCGTCCTCCTGAAGGCGCGGTCTTAACGCTGGTGATTAAAGCTGGAATGCCCTTGGGTTCAGGGACGGCATGCGCAGGCGTCTGCGTTCGGAATGCCGGGATAATGGATTAGCACGGCGTGTAATTGCAGCAGCATCAGGACTCGGGATGATTAGCATTTTCTGGAAGACGAGGAAGAGGAGGATGAAGGTGGTCCATCATTTCTGTCTGTGAGGAGACGGACGGGACGATCGGACGGGGAGATAAAACGGAGACGGAGACGGACGTCCCACTGAGACGATGCAACCTGAAGTCCACGTGTGTTTAGATCTGAATGATGTTCACAAACTTCAGTCCACTTCAGACTGACACTCAACTGACACACGGACTGAGACACAGACTGAGACTGAGACATGGACTGAGACACGGACTGAGACACAGACTGAGACACGGACTGAGACACAGACTGAGACACAGACTGAGACACGGACTGAGACACAGACTGAGACACAGACTGAGACAAGGACTGAGACACAGACTGAGACACAGACTGAGACACAGACTGAGACACAGACTGAGACCCGGACTGAGACACAGACTGAGACACGGACTGAGACACGGACTGAGACACAGACTGAGACACAGACTGAGACACTTACTGAGACCCGGACTGAGACACAGACTGAGACACGGACTGAGACACGGACTGAGACACAGACTCAGACACGGACTGAGACACTTACTGAGACACGGACTGAGACACGGACTGAGACACAGACTGAGACACGGACTGAGACACGGACTGACACATGGACTGAGACACGGACTGAGACACGGACTGAGACACGGACTGAGACACGGACTCAGACACGGACTGAGACACGGACTGAGACACGGACTGAGACACGGACTGAGACACAGACTGAGACACGGACTGAGACACGGACTGAGACACGGACTGAGACACGGACTGAGACACAGACTGAGACACGGACTCAGACACGAACTGAGACACGGACTGAGACACGGACTGACACATGGACTGAGACACGGACTGACACACGGACTGAGACACGGACTGAGACACGGACTGAGACACAGACTCAGACACGGACTGAGACACGGACTGAGACACGGACTGAGACACAGACTGAGACACAGACTGAGACACAGACTGAGACAAGGACTGAGACACAGACTGAGACACAGACTGAGACACAGACTGAGACACAGACTGAGACCCGGACTGAGACACAGACTGAGACACGGACTGAGACACGGACTGAGACACAGACTGAGACACAGACTGAGACACTTACTGAGACCCGGACTGAGACACAGACTGAGACACGGACTGAGACACGGACTGAGACACAGACTCAGACACGGACTGAGACACTTACTGAGACACGGACTGAGACACGGACTGAGACACAGACTGAGACACGGACTGAGACACGGACTGACACATGGACTGAGACACGGACTGAGACACGGACTGAGACACGGACTGAGACACGGACTCAGACACGGACTGAGACACGGACTGAGACACGGACTGAGACACGGACTGAGACACGGACTGAGACACAGACTGAGACACGGACTGAGACACGGACTGAGACACGGACTGAGACACGGACTGAGACACAGACTGAGACACGGACTCAGACACGAACTGAGACACGGACTGAGACACGGACTGACACATGGACTGAGACACGGACTGAGACACGGACTGAGACACGGACTGAGACACGGACTGAGACACGGACTGAGACACAGACTCAGACACAGACTCAGACACGGACTGAGACACGGACTGAGACACGGACTGAGACACGGACTGAGACACGGACTGAGACACAGACTGAGACACAGACTGAGACACTTACTGAGACCCGGACTGAGACACAGACTGAGACACGGACTGAGACACGGACTGAGACACAGACTGAGACACAGACTGAGACACTTACTGAGACCCGGACTGAGACACAGACTGAGACACGGACTGAGACACGGACTGAGACACAGACTCAGACACGGACTGAGACACGGACTGAGACACAGACTGAGACACAGACTGAGACACTTACTGAGACCCGGACTGAGACACGGACTGAGACACAGACTGAGACACAGACTGAGACACTTACTGAGACCCGGACTGAGACACAGACTGAGACACTTACTGAGACCCGGACTGAGACACAGACTGAGACACAGACTCAGACACAGACTGAGACACAGACTGAGACACGGACTGAGACACGGACTGAGACACGGACTGAGACACGGACTGAGACACGGACTGAGACACGGACTGAGACACAGACTGAGACACGGACTGAGACACGGACTGAGACACGGACTGAGACACGGACTCAGACACGGACTGAGACACGGACTGAGACACGGACTGAGACACGGACTGAGACACAGACTCAGACACAGACTGAGACACGGACTGAGACACAGACTGAGACACGGACTGAGACACGCACTGAGACACAGACTGAGACACAGACTGAGACACGGACTGAGACACGGACTGAGACACAGACTGAGACACGGACTTAGACACGAACTGAGACACGGACTGAGACACGGACTGAGACACAGACTGAGACACGGACTGAGACACTTACTGAGACACGGACTGAGACACGGACTGAGACACGGACTGAGACACGGACTGAGACACGGACTGAGACACGGACTCAGACACAGACTGAGACACAGACTCAGACACAGACTGACACACGGACTGAGACACGGACTGAGACACGGACTGAGACACAGACTGACACACGGACTGAGACACGGACTGAGACACGGACTGAGACACGGACTCAGACACGAACTGAGACACGGACTGAGACACGGACTGAGACACGGACTGAGACACAGACTGAGACACGGACTTAGACACGAACTGAGACACGGACTGAGACACAGACTGAGACACTTACTGAGACCCGGACTGAGACACAGACTGAGACACGGACTGAGACACGGACTGAGACACAGACTCAGACACGGACTGAGACACTTACTGAGACACGGACTGAGACACGGACTGAGACACAGACTGAGACACGGACTGAGACACGGACTGACACACGGACTGACACACGGACTGAGACACGGACTGAGACACGGACTGAGACACGGACTCAGACACGGACTCAGACACGGACTGAGACACGGACTGAGACACGGACTGAGACACGGACTGAGACACGCACTGAGACACAGACTGAGACACGGACTGAGACACGGACTGAGACACGGACTGAGACACGGACTGAGACACAGACTGAGACACGGACTTAGACACGAACTGAGACACGGACTGAGACACGGACTGAGACACTTACTGAGACACGGACTGAGACACGGACTGAGACACGGACTGAGACACGGACTGAGACACGGACTGACACACGGACTGAGACACGGACTGAGACACTTACTGAGACACGGACTGAGACACGGACTGAGACACAGACTGAGACACGGACTGAGACACGGACTGAGACACGGACTGAGACACGGACTGAGACACGGACTGAGACACAGACTGAGACACGGACTCAGACACGAACTGAGACACGGACTGAGACACGGACTGAGACACGGACTGACACACGGACTGAGACACGGACTGAGACACGGACTGAGACACGGACTGAGACACGGACTCAGACACGGACTGAGACACAGACTCAGACACAGACTGACACACGGACTGAGACACGGACTGAGACACGGACTGAGACACGGACTGAGACGCGGACTGAGACACGGACTCAGACACGGACTGCGACACGGGCTGAGACACGGACTGAGACACGGACTGAGACACGGACTGACAGACAGGCTGACACACTGACTGACACACTGACTGACAGACAGACTGACAGACAGACTGACAGACAGACAGACTGACACACAGACTGACAGACAGACAGACTGACACACAGACAGACTGACACACAAACTGACAGACTGACACACAGACTGACAGACAGACTGACACACAGACTGACAGACAGACTGACACACAGACTGACAGACACACTGACTGACAGACAGACTGACACACAGACAGACTGACACACAAACTGACAGACAGACTGACACACTGACTGACAGACAGACTGACACACAGACTGACACACAAACTGACAGACAGACTGACACACAGACTGACAGACAGTCTGACACACAGACTGACACACAGACTGACACACAGACTGACAGACAGACTGACACACAGACTGACAGACAGACTGACACACAGACTGACACACAAACTGACAGACAGACTGAAACACAGACTGACAGACAGACTGACACACAGACTGAAACACAGACAGACAGACAGACTGACAGACAGACTGATAAATAGAATGACAGACAGACTGACACACAGACTGACAGACAGACTGATAAATAGAATGACAGACAGACTGACACACAGACTGACAGACAGACAGACAGACAGACTGACAGACAGACTGATAAATAGAATGACAGACAGACTGACACACAGACTGAAACACAGACAGACTGACAGACTGACAGACAGACTGATAAATAGAATGACAGACAGACTGACACACAGACTGACACACAGACTGACAGACAGACAGACAGACAGACTGACAGACAGACTGATAAATAGAATGACAGACAGACTGACACACAGACTGACACACAGACTGACAGACAGACTGATAAATAGAATGACAGACAGGTCATAATTTTTCACCTGAACATCAAAAAGAAATTCAAACACTGACACTATGCACCTGCAGAGAGGAGTCGACTCACAGAACAGGAGTCATGACTCATTTAATCACCATATTCAGATCTGTTTACTACATCACCTACATCACCTACATCACCTACATCAACTACATCAACTACATCACCTACATCAACTACATCAACTACATCAACTACATCACCTACATCACCTACATCAACTACATCAACTACATCACCTACATCACCTACATCACCTACATCAACTACATCACCTACATCACCTACATCAACTACATCACCTACATCACCTACATCAACTACATCAACTACATCAACTACATCACCTACATCACCTACATCAACTACATCACCTACATCACCTACATCACCTACATCAACTACATCAACTACATCACCTACATCAACTACATCACCTACATCACCTACATCAACTACATCACCTACATCAACTACATCACCTACATCAACTACATCACCTACATCAACTACATCAACTACATCAACTACATCACCTACATCAACTACATCACCTACATCAACTACATCACCTACATCACCTACATCACCTACATCAACTACATCACCTACATCAACTACATCACCTACATCAACTACATCACCTACATCACCTACATCACCTACATCAACTACATCACCTACATCAACTACATCAACTACATCACCTACATCAACAACATCAACTACATCAACTACATCACCTACATCAACTACATCACCTACATCAACTACATCAACTACATCACCTACATCACCTACATCAACTACATCAACTACATCACCTACATCAACTACATCACCTACATCAACTACATCACCTACATCAACTACATCAACTACATCAACTACATCAACTACATCACCTACATCACCTACATCAACTACATCACCTACATCAACTACATCACCTACATCACCTACATCAACTACATCACCTACATCAACTACATCACCTACATCAACTACATCAACTACATCAACTACATCACCTACATCACCTACATCACCTACATCAACTACATCACCTACATCACCTACATCACCTACATCAACTACATCAACTACATCACCTACATCAACTACATCACCTACATCACCTACATCAACTACATCACCTACATCAACTACATCAACTACATCAACTACATCACCTACATCACCTACATCAACTACATCACCTACATCACCTACATCAACTACATCACCTACATCACCTACATCAACTACATCACCTACATCAACTACATCAACTACATCACCTACATCACCTACATCAACTACATCACCTACATCAACTACATCAACTACATCACCTACATCACCTACATCAACTACATCACCTACATCAACTACATCAACTACATCACCTACATCAACTACATCAACTACATCAACTACATCACCTACATCACCTACATCAACTACATCACCTACATCAACTACATCACCTACATCAACTACATCACCTACATCACCTACATCAACTACATCAACTACATCACCTACATCACCTACATCAACTACATCAACTACATCACCTACATCAACTACATCAACTACATCACCTACATCAACTACATCACCTACATCACCTACATCAACTACATCACCTACATCACCTACATCAACTACATCACCTACATCACCTACATCACCTACATCAACTACATCAACTACATCACCTACATCAACTACATCACCTACATCACCTACATCAACTACATCACCTACATCAACTACATCACCTACATCACCTACATCAACTACATCACCTACATCAACTACATCACCTACATCACCTACATCACCTACATCAACTACATCAACTACATCACCTACATCAACTACATCAACTACATCAACTACATCACCTACATCAACTACATCAACTACATCACCTACATCACCTACATCAACTACATCACCTACATCAACTACATCAACTACATCACCTACATCAACTACATCACCTACATCAACTACATCACCTACATCACCTACATCAACTACATCACCTACATCAACTACATCACCTACATCACCTACATCAACTACATCACCTACATCAACTACATCACCTACATCACCTACATCACCTACATCAACTACATCAACTACATCACCTACATCAACTACATCAACTACATCACCTACATCACCTACATCAACTACATCAACTACATCACCTACATCACCTACATCACCTACATCAACTACATCACCTACATCACCTACATCACCTACATCAACTACATCAACTACATCACCTACATCACCTACATCACCTACATCAACTACATCACCTACATCAACTACATCAACTACATCAACTACATCACCTACATCACCTACATCAACTACATCACCTACATCAACTACATCACCTACATCAACTACATCAACTACATCACCTACATCACCTACATCACCTACATCAACTACATCATCTACATCAACTACATCAACTACATCATCTACATCAACTACATCAACTACAACTACATCACCTACATCACCTACATCAACTACATCATCTACATCAACTACATCAACTACAACTACATCACCTACATCACCTACATCAACTACATCACCTACATCAACTACATCACCTACATCACCTACATCAACTACATCACCTACATCACCTACATCACCTACATCACCTACATCAACTACATCACCTACATCACCTACATCAACTACATCACCTACATCAACTACATCACCTACATCAACTACATCAACTACATCACCTACATCAACTACATCACCTACATCACCTACATCAACTACATCAACTACATCACCTACATCAACTACATCACCTACATCAACTACATCAACTACATCACCTACATCACCTACATCACCTACATCACCTACATCAACAACATCAACTACATCAACTACATCACCTACATCAACTACATCACCTACATCACCTACATCAACTACATCAACTACATCAACTACATCACCTACATCACCTACATCAACTACATCACCTACATCACCTACATCACCTACATCAACTACATCACCTACATCAACTACATCACCTACATCAACTACATCACCTACATCACCTACATCACCTACATCACCTACATCAACAACATCAACTACATCACCTACATCAACTACATCACCTACATCACCTACATCACCTACATCACCTACATCAACTACATCACCTACATCAACTACATCAACTACATCACCTACATCACCTACATCACCTACATCAACTACATCAACTACATCACCTACATCACCTACATCAACTACATCAACTACATCACCTACATCACCTACATCACCTACATCAACTACATCAACTACATCACCTACATCACCTACATCAACTACATCACCTACATCACCTACATCACCTACATCAACTACATCAACTACATCACCTACATCAACTACATCACCTACATCACCTACATCACCTACATCACCTACATCAACTACATCACCTACATCAACTACATCAACTACATCAACTACATCACCTACATCAACTACATCACCTACATCAACTACATCACCTACATCAACTACATCAACTACATCACCTACATCAACTACATCACCTACATCAACTACATCAACTACATCACCTACATCAACTACATCAACTACATCACCTACATCAACTACATCACCTACATCACCTACATCAACTACACCACCTACATCAACTACATCAACTACATCACCTACATCACCTACATCACCTACATCAACTACATCAACTACATCACCTACATCAACTACATCACCTACATCAACTACATCACCTACATCAACTACATCACCTACATCACCTACATCACCTACATCAACTACATCACCTACATCACCTACATCAACTACATCAACTACATCACCTACATCACCTACATCACCTACATCACCTACATCACCTACATCAACTACATCACCTACATCAACTACATCAACTACATCAACTACATCACCTACATCAACTACATCACCTACATCAACTACATCAACTACATCACCTACATCAACTACATCACCTACATCAACTACATCACCTACATCAACTACACCACCTACATCAACTACATCAACTACATCAACTACATCACCTACATCACCTACATCACCTACATCACCTACATCAACTACATCAACTACATCACCTACATCAACTACATCACCTACATCACCTACATCACCTACATCAACTACATCACCTACATCAACTACATCACCTACATCACCTACATCACCTACATCACCTACATCACCTACATCAACTACATCACCTACATCAACTACATCAACTACATCAACTACATCACCTACATCAACTACATCAACTACATCACCTACATCAACTACATCACCTACATCAACTACATCAACTACATCAACTACATCAACTACATCACCTACATCAACTACATCAACTACATCACCTACATCAACTACATCAACTACATCACCTACATCAACTACATCAACTACATCACCTACATCACCTACATCACCTACATCAACTACATCACCTACATCAACTACATCAACTACATCAACTACATCAACTACATCACCTACATCAACTACATCAACTACATCACCTACATCAACTACATCACCTACATCAACTACATCAACTACATCAACTACATCAACTACATCACCTACATCACCTACATCACCTACATCAACTACATCACCTACATCAACTACATCACCTACATCACCTACATCACCTACATCACCTACATCACCTACATCCAACCAAACAGCGAGAAAACTGACTGTTTACTGATTCACCATTACATTCTATTCTATTTCTATTTTGCCCAGAGTTCTTACACACAGAAGAATCAGTCCTCCACACATAACCCACCAACACACACACACACACACACACACACACACACACTCACACACACTCACACTCACACACACTCACACACACACACACACACACACACACACTCACACACACACACACACACCGAGTGAAGTGAGTACATGTGTCCGGTGGTGGGCAGCTCTGTACACCGTGGGCTGCAACTGGGGATCAATTGGGTTCGGTACCATGGGGCACTTCAGTGGCACTTCAGCCATAGAACTTGTTGGGACCGGAATTCGAACCGAAGACTTCACCTGAACATCTAATGAGCCATGCTGCAGCGCAGGTCCAACTCCCACTCACACACCTGCACCACCACGTTAATGTCGCTGCGGTACTGAGACCCATCCACCACCCTAATGCCTGCTCTGTCCATGGTCCTGACCAAAGGGGACGAACAGCTTTCCTAAACCCGATGCCCCGACGGCTCGCATTGTTCCTGCTGATGAAATATTAATACATGCATTTCATCGTCGTGACGACCCGGCGGGATGACCCGCTGGCTGGCCGCTATTAATCACCGAGGTCGTGATACTTCATTTGGTTCTCATCTTCAGAACCGCATCACTGTGAGATACTTTCACCTCCAAAGTCTTTAATGGTCTCGGCGTCTGCTCATCGACCCGACCGCAGCGCGCTGTTCTTCATTATTATTACCGTTCCAGCGGATGGCGCTCCCGCTGATGTCATAACCCCAGCAATCCGGCAGTCTGGAGAGGATGGAACTCCTGTAATCCCTGAGATTAAAGATTAATTAAAACATTTCACAAGAATGCGAGCGTTACCGAAACGACGAGGAGGAACGTCGAGGACATGAAGGCCAAGAGAAGCAAGGACGCTGTTGTTGTGGAGGGATTGTAGTAGTTGTGGCAACTGTTGTTTAAGGGATGATAGTCATTCATGCGTTCATTATCTTATGCTTAATCCTCTAATAGGGTCACGGGGGGGGGGGGGGTCCAGATGTCCATCCAGGGGAGAACATTTCGGGCTCTGGGCAGATACACCCAGGACAGGGTGCCAATCTACTGCCAGGCACACATGCCATATGGGGCAATTTAGAGCATTCGATTTAACTTGAATCCATGTTTTTGGACTGTGGGAGGAAACCGGAAAACCCAGAGGAAACCCACACGGACACAGGGAGGACATGGAAACTTCAAGAAAATCGGGATTCGAACTTGGATCCCCAGCACTGGGAGGCAGATGTTCAAAACACTAAGCCACCCTGCGGGCCGATGCCAGTCGTCATGGCAACTAATATCGCTAATGGGACATTCAGTGAGACTGATGACCGGAGATCCTCAAACATCTGGAAAAATGAAAGCTGGGCTTTAAGATGAGTTTATTATTTTTTCAGTGCAGTGTGTGTGTGTGTGTGTGTGTGTGTGTGTACTACATTGTAAAGGCCCAGATGTGGCCCCAGAGACAGAAGATGTACAAATGTGGGTGTTAATCCTGCGGACACATGGCACGCTGTAACCCGTATTATAAGTAAGTTTTTATTTTATTATTATATTTTCCAGCCGTGACATCATTAACAATAACACACACCTCTGTGCGCTTCACATTCAAATCAATGCGTGATATACAATACATCCATCCATTATGTTCCGCTTAATTCTCTACTAGGGTCGCGGGGGGGGGGGGGAATTCAAACGGATAATTCAATGTTCACCTGAAAAATACGGACTAGATTACTTTGCGGAAGATCAGAT